>JASJET010000216.1:1642500-1982500 GCA_034092305.1 Diaprepes abbreviatus | reverse complement strand
AACAATTTGGGTTTCTACTGAACTTACAGCTTGGGAGATTTGTTGTGCAATGTTAGAATTTCCCTGTAATACAAAAAATGTTTCAATGTCTTTTAGTTTTTTGTAGGCTTCATTAATGTCTTTTATATTCGAAGTATTCGTTTCTTCGTCGTCACTTTCACTTTCAGATAATGTTTCAACAACCTGATTCACCTGAAACTCACGTACACACTCTTGAATACTTAAATCGGGATTTTCAGTCAACAAAGTTCCATCAATTTCCGTATAACTTAATAAATCAATGGAAAAGTGTTTGTTTTTTTTCCATAATTCAGAAAGTGGCAGATCGTCCTCGGAATCTTCTTCAGGCTCAACGTTGTCCTGTGTACCGAATCCAGCTTTAAGAAAGCAATTGTTGATAGTTTTCGGTTATACTTCCTTCCATGCAGTTACAGTCCAAATCAAGGCATTGGTAACGTTAATAGACTTCTCAAGTTCCCCTATAGAATCAGACTCTTCTATCGACGATAGCAGTCTTCGGATCAATAACTTTCTGTAGTAGCTTTTGAAACATTTTATAATCCCCTGATCGAGGGGCTGGCATTCAGATGTAGTATTAGGCGGCAGAAATATCAATTTAACATTACATAATACAAGTTGTGGATGAGACGCAGCATTGTCTAGGAACAAAAGTACTTTTCGATTTTCTCTCTGCATTTTTCTGTCAAATTTATTTAGCCAATCTGTCATGATTTCTCTTGTCATCCATGACTTCTTATTGTAATACCATTCGATAGGTAATTTTTCTACATAGGAGTTCTTGAAACAACGAGGATTCTTGCTTTTTCCAATTACCAGTGGCTTTTCTTTGTTTCCAATCATATTGGTGCAAAACAGAATTGTGAGTCTGTCTTTGGAAGCCTTACCTCCAGTGCATTTTTCTCCTCTCAGAGCATATGTTTTGTTAGGCAAGGCACGAAAAAATAGTCCCGTCTCATCTGCGTTAAAAATATCACGAGGAGAGTATTCTTTCATTATAGTGAGCAGTTTTTTCTTCCAGTCAGCAACCACTGATAAATCTACAGCCGCTGCTTCGCCACATATAGATTTGAAGGAAATATTGTGCCGCTTACAAAACTTCTCGAGCCATCCGCTGGAAGCCTTCATGTCAAAATTTAGTTCCGTTGCAACTTCTAATGCTTTTTCTTGAATAATTTTACCAGAAACAGGAATGTTTTTAGAACGCACTTTACAAAACCAATCGAAAACAATTTGATCTAATGCAGCACCCTCAGTTTTCAAAAATTTCCTTTTCTTTTCGGTGTTTCCGCTCTTAGAAAACTGCTTAATTATATCACTCTTACGTTTTAAAATTTCACTAGCTTGACTTTTTCCAATTCCAAACTTTTCTGCTAACTGTCTAACACTTAACTTATTCGTATCCGCATAATGGATTACATCGACTTTTTCTGCCAAACTTAAAAACTTTCTTTTGTTGGTAGCCATGTTATTCGCGTCACAAAACGTTTATGCAACTAAAATGATATTATCCTTTCCGCAGCAGTTTTAACAATACGTACATAATAAAGTAAAATGTGCTTAATAGAATTTACGTGCACCAATAAAATTCCTTGGAAAACCCTAAAACCCTAATTACCTACCAATATACCTGGCTGCCGCCTATTTTGTGGGTATTTACGCAAATAAAATGTGTCTTTAATAAAATTTAAAATTTAGGCAAATATTGAAAGGAAAATAGTAAAATATTTGTCCGTTAGAATTATTTTTTATAAATAATTTACTGTCCGTGTCCGTTGTTGAGAGCGTCCATTGGAGGGAGGTTTAAAAGTACAGACTGGTATATACGAATGGTTTTTGTCTCAAAAATTGCCCATATAGAAGAGGTGTCCATTGAATAGAGGTGTCCGTTAAGAGAGAGTTCACTGTACTGTTATTTGTATTTTTTTTACAAATTTTATGTAACTATGTTGCTTTAAAATAGAAACGTATTTTAATTAAAAATATACAAAAATTAATTTCACCTTTAATTTATTGTTTTGTGAAACTTTAACGACAGATTTGAAATAAAAACATTATTATTCCTTGTGTTGACCTAATATTAGTTCACATTTTTCTAATCTTTTTCTAAACTCTTCGTACAAAAAAGCAATCATGTCTCCATTTATAGTTGCAACGACTTTCACAATTTTGTCTTTTAGTAGGTCAATGTTGTCATTAAAATCATCTTTATAATCCTTTTGTTTTAAGTAATCCAATAGAAAATAATCTAATGGAGTTAAATAAGGCGACTTAGCAGCCCAAGCCATTCCTACATTTATCCTAGGAGTAAATGTTTAACCAGTTTGATACTCATAATGTAGACTGAGGAGACATCCATCTTGTTAAAAAATAAGATTTCTTCTAAACTGTGACGGCCGAATTCACTAAGAAGGTATAAGACTTAAATCCAATCTAGTTGCCAGGGATATAAGATCTTCTAGTTGACCAATTTTGTAGCAAGCAATGCTGCGCGTCATCGGCCCTGTTGCCAATATTTGGGGTGGTGTTGCCTAGTTGTGATCTGTTTCTTTACTACCTACTTACCACTTGTTGTTGTCTCGTAAGTAGATTTTTTCAAGTCTTATGCAATCGGTGACCATCATCTCTGCTAGCTAACTTGTTGGGCTTCTTTGCAATTTCAGTAACTTGTTAAACACAGGACTTCTCAGGAACTAAAATGCTTTTCAAAATGTGAAAACCTGTCCGCAAGAGTTTTAAGGGAAGCCATCGAAATTGCAAAGAGTCCCAACAACTTAAATAGCAGAGATGGTAGCCAGAGATTTCATAGGACTTAGAAAAATCTGCTAACGAAACATCAACCAATAGTAGGTAGTAAGGAAACAGATCACGACTCGGCGATACGATCCAAAACACTGGCAATAGGGCCGACAACACACAGCAGGGGTGATTGATCAGAACCATCCGGCTAAAGACCGCGCCCCGCGCACACACAGGACCGACAGCACCCGAGTCGCAAGCGTCAGTTCACCCACAGACTCTGTATTGTGAGCTTTGAAAATGATAAATAAGATTTCACCGATTTTCTCGGCTACTTTACAGTCCTGAAAAGAACTAAGCACATACACGGAAGACCCGAAAACTTTCGATTACACATCACACTCGTGAGAATATCTGACATAACACACATTTCTTCCTTCCAACTTCATTCCTTCAGGAGTAGGTTAAAAAATAAAAGTTTAATAAAATTTACGCTCCAATATTATTAGTCAACATTTATCATTGTAGTAATATTCGATATAACTACTCAACTTTTTTATGTCCACACAAGAAAGTCTTGTCATTTCATAAACAAAATAATTATTAAACTAGCTCGCATTAATTTATTGTGGTTTTGTCGACAACTCTAATAAATGGCAAAGAAAACCTTGAAATATAAAAATTATTTGCCTTATTGTGGGACCAGATTATGTGAAAAAAAAAGAAAAAAAAATGACGCGTTCATTTTATTAACTTATCAGCATCTCTTCAACGCTAATCAAAATAATAATACAAATCCTGACGGCTCAAAACTCTCACTCAGCTCTCTTTGTAAGTACATTTTAAGATTAGGTATTTTGAAAATTGAAAAATAAAGTGGTATTTAAATTTTCAATTTTAGTTTAATAATCGTTTCTACCATATAATACCTTATTTCTTACTTGTTTCTATTTGTTGACCGTGTAGTTATTAATTAGTTTTTACTTTTTTGGGTTTCGGTCATATTATTACTTTATAAAAGAATTAACACATGTTTTTTCTGACGTTTCGGTTTATTTTATTGATTAAACCATCTTCAGAGAATTACTGTAAATATGAAAAGGAATATGTAAATTTATGCTATATAAACTGAAAATTTTACTTTCTTACCTAATGTTAATAGGTGGTTCACTTGAAAAACTTACATTTAACTATTTTACTACTTTAATACAATATAATTAAACACTTCTTATTTAATATAAATATAAATATAAAAAACTATTATTTTTTGATGCATTTTTTTTTCACATCTGGTTTGTTGTGCTTTTGACGGAGTACTACCAAAGGGTATGAAAGTTTCTGGACCATCTGCAATTTTATTGCCCTATTAGATTCGTATATACATTACTCAGGTCATTTGTGTCTGTTCTGAAATTCATTGTACCGGGTGTTCTTTTAATGTGGATCATTTCTTTAATTGTTCTTTTTTTGTAATTAATTTCTTTGTCTAAAATCTCCACGTTGTTAAAATCGATGTTGTGCATGTTATCAATTGCATGTTTGGCTAAGGCGGTTTTATTATCGTTATTGTGATGGAAAAAAACATGTGTTAATTTTTTTATAAAGTAATAATATGACCGAAACCCAAAAAAGTAAAAACTAATTAAAAACTTATTTCTTACTTACATAATAATATATGGTGTGCCCCAAATTAGTAAATGATATATTTTTGATAAATGCGAAAAACTTTCAAAGAAAGGACTTACAATGCTGTTCTAGCTGAGTTTTTGAGATTTTTGAAAACATAAAACCACTGCTTTTTAGTTCTATTTTTCTGTATAAATATTTCCGAGTAAAACTCTAAAATTCAAAATGTTCAAAATGCTAAGTGTAATAAATAATCTAGTAAGTTTTCTATTATATGTCGAACACCTACTATGAAATGAATTATTAGAAAACCTTACATAATAACTCTCTAAGCTGAAAAATAATATTGGATATTGTAGAATCTTAACTAGCAACATTGAATATTGAATTTTAGAATGTTAATATTAAGCCCGTGATTAACAACACCTGTAATAAAAATGGTGCAAAATAAAAATATAAACTTGTAGGATTTCAAAATCTTTTGACGAAATGAAAATCGGACTAGTACATTAAAAATTTCAAGTGGTAATTTTGCAAAAACTAACAAACCGACAGAATGTATTTTTGGCACACATAAAGAATATATAAATTACTAATATTTCTCAAAGAACCAGCGTTAAAACTTGAAAATTGACGGAGATATGAATGTTTGAAAAAACACTGTTTTCTGGTTTTTATCAGCTATAAATGAGTTGCAGTGTAGTGAGTTGATCCAGGGCTTATTATATTAATATTCTTTTTCTTACAATTTTATGAGCAAAAAATGAAAGAAAACGCAATTTTTTAGTTTTAATTATTTACAACAAATTATTCGATCATAGTAATAGAGTGAAAAACATACATCAAAATATCAAACAATATCAATACGTATGATAGCACCGATACCCTGATATTATTTTTATCACAGAATCAGTTTTTTTTTTCTATTCATTGTCCTTCTATAGCATAAGCTTTATATGGGTTCAATTTGTAGCAATGTCCATTAATAGCTACAAAACATTATTATTTTATTTTAATTAAAATGGACCAGAAACAGAAATTTTAATAATAGCAGTCAAAATGTTTAAAGTCATTTCCATTCCTACTTTGTATTTTTTATTGATAACAGAAATTTAAAAGTGCTAGTTATTCTCGAACTTGAGGGAACACTTCTTTATAAAATGATGATAAAATACAAATACAACCAAATTAATGTAGCATTTGAATAGAGGATAACTTTCAAGGTAGCAGATTTAGTGTAAAATTTGACGTTTTTATCTCTACAAATTTTATAATTTCCTGTCTTATTTTTATATTTAAATACTACTAAAGACCGTAATCAATACGGTCTCTTTCTTCAATTTTAATTACTCATAGTTTTTTAACATCTCATTAACCAAATAAAGATCGTTATGATTATTGTGCAAATCAAATTTATTTTTGAAGGAATTTACGATCAGTTTACCTGACATCTTCGGTGGATAAGATTAAAAGAGCTTAATTTCTTTGGCTTCAAGGGGAACAATGTTCAGGAGAGTTTTATTAATGATGAGCTATAACTTCTCTCTCATATCAATTTTCTTCAATTCTGACACTTAAAAGGTGTAAAAACAATGTTTTCAATTTATTACCGTGCCATTTTTCACACTTTTTAAATACCTTTGGAAATTCTAAGTTGTTTTATTAAACTTAAAAACAAAGTTTTTACTACAAAATGGTATTTTCGTGCATAATTTAAAATCATTATATTTCTTTCAAACCATTTTCCATTTATTGGGGTAATTTATGAGTATTTCCAAAAATTAGCGATATACACTTCCAACAGTATTCTTTTTCTGAGGGCAAAAACACGTAAAAATTATAGTTGAGATTATAGAGCTATTTTTTTTATTAAGAACTAAATGCATCGATGTAGACATCTGGTGGTTGTATTTTAGACCTATATGTAGAAAAAATACCGACATCCGAGCTCGCAATCTTCATTTCTTCATTGGTGTCCTCAAAATCGTAATAGTTATTAGATATTTTTTCCGATTACGAAAAAATCGTGTACATAATAAACTTCCCAAAATGTAGACGATATTCGAAGAATTTTCTTTTGTCAATTTTCATCAATTCTCCTGAGGATCCTTATTAAAGTGTAAAAAATTTCATAATAATAATAATAAAAAAATAATATTAATTGATTTTAGTATCAATATTCTTCCTTGGTCTTTACAAAGAAGAAAATATAGTTTCCTCGGAAATCAAAGGCTGATTTTCTGAATCCCGCTAGATAGCAGATCCAATTAAAGCGCACATAAATTTAATAGAAAATTTAAAAAAAAAAAGGAAAATATCTAGATAAGGGAAAAATAGAATTACAAATGGAGAAGGAAGAAATGGGATTAGAAGAAAAATACTACTATTATTGATGTCATGTGTGTGATGCTTAGTAGTAGGTCACACATATTTTGATGGGAAGTTTAATATTGTTTTCTGTTATTTTAATTTTATTTTAAGTACTTCTTTAATAAGAAGAAAGCGACGTTTGTTTGAAGTTTATAGACAATATTGAAGATTGACTAAAATGTGGTTGTTGGACTTGCATTGTCTTTATTTTTATTTGTAAACAGCTACAGTGAAACCGAAAGTCTGGTTGAGATATATCGACGATACCTTCATCATATGGAAGGGGAATGATCAAGAACTTAATAATTTCTTGAAACATCTAAACACCATTCGACATACAATTAAGTTTACCATAGAAAAAAGGGTAAATGACCGATTGCCTTCCTAGATGTCATGATGAACAGTTCAAACGAAACCATTCAAATTTCAATATCTTAACCATAGTCTAATCATTCTGTTGTTACAAAATGGGGAATTATACGTAACCTCTATAATTGCGATATATTTATATGCAATAATCCTAATTCACTGGAAAAAGTGGTAGGAAACATTAAATCCGATTTAGACTAGAACGAATATCCTTTAAAATTTATTGACGATGATATAAATCTTTAGAACAACGGTCACTAGACAGCAAGAAACACATTCCTTCTTCACAATTCCATACATTAAGGGAACCTCGGAGAAAATAAGATGAATTGCCAGCAGTTATCATATAAAAACAACTTTTAAATCGGGAAATACGCTTAGAGCTCATTTAACAAAAACAAAACCAAAAACTACCGAAAAGAATGAATGTATTTACAAAGTTATATGTGAGTGTAGTGAAATATATATTGGAGAAACCAAGCGACCACTAGAGTTTAGAATTAAGGAACATAAAACTCATGTACAAAAAGGGGAAATGGCGGAATCAGGTATTGCAGAACACCCTATAAAATGATTGGAAGCTGAGGCAATATATATGGAACCCAACACGAAAAAAGGAAAATTTATAGAAGCAGCTTACAATAAAAATAAAATAATAATGGAATGGAAATAATAGTGGAATGTTCAGTAAACCCAGAGTTGAGATACCTAATCTTGTGCAACCACTACTTTGTAACATCAAATTATTAAATTGTGTACAGTGAAGTGAAACTTTACCCTTAAATGGACACAGTATCTATATAAGCACGTAGCCTTAAGACAAAACATCCAGTTTATACTTGATAACGATTAGAGATACAACCTAATCGAAACGTCGTAAAAATAAACAAAAATAAAAACAATATAAATCTGACAACCACATTTTAGTCAAGAAGAAATCAGTTATATTAAAAATGATATTTTATAAAGTTCTTTATTAATAATTGATATTGGAAGCCGATTTTCTTTACCTATCTTTAAATCATGTAAATTCATGAGAGAAGTGAGTCTGTCATATAAGTAATGTGGTATCATAAAAAGGAAGGAGATACAGTATGGAGAATACGTCAGTCAAATATATGAGCGAATTTATATCATTTACGTGATGAGACACTTTATGAATACACCTGATGCCAATAATAAGGCGTATATAATTATTATTTATTTTCGGAATTCTACATCGATCAGGAAAGGCTAGGAATGCTCCATAATTATGACCTCAAAAATATAAGCGAGATAGGATTAACGAAACATATAAAGCTTTTTTATAATTTGATCGACACAATGTCTGTGAGGGTACAGCATTTTTGATGCACACTAAGCCTTTCTTAGACATGGAGTAACAGATTTTTGTAATATGTCTATTATCTCTTAATAGACCTTGTTAGCATGCCATTTCAAATAGTGGGATCTCGACCGATATTTCAATAAATGATTATATATTATTAGGTAAAATTTTGTTACTAAAAGATTTTTTAAGTGATTATTAAAAGTATTGAGTAAATTATTTATAATTTGGTTATGTTAACTATAGTTAATTTCGTTAATTTTACCTGATTTTTGTAAATACATTAAGATCAAACACAATATCCTTTTCTTTAACTAGCTCTCATAAATTATTCGAAATTTTGATTTTACTACGAACTCCCTTAGTTCGACTAAATTGTTAATTTCTTTCACTGGTCGATTGTTTTATTATCCAGGATTTTGGGCTATAGCAAGCAACTGAAGGTTAACATTATTACAGCATTTGAAGGAGCTTTATCTTCATTAATACTCAGAGCAAAACTATTCTTTCCCAATAGAGTATGTATCGCCAAATAAGTTTCGCGACAAGCCGATGCTCCATCCTCAACGAGATGTCTATCTTGCAGAGCTATTTCTCCTTTCTAAAACAGAAAAGAAGCTGTGGATTTTTCATCTTAATTTTTATGGTCCATCTTCTGGGATTTACGGGTAGAAAATCGTTTAAATTTTTTTGATAAATGAATTTAGTTATTGGGTTACCTCATCTTTTACCTGTTTGGTCTTTTTGAGTAGTTTTTACCGGAATTAACCTGGAGACGGGGATTTTAGTAGCCTTGCAGTTTTCTATGAAGAATTTTTTAACCCCAGATAACAACCTTGGAGCTCTATGTGCCGGTTTTTCCTACTGATTCTTCTTCATGTTTCTTTTCTTCCCGTTTTTATCTTTGGTTTATCTTCTGCGTTTACCTTTTTGGCAAAAATATTTAGTTATCAGCACTAACGTTTCACTAGTACCTATACACCACTATGCAGATGAGCAGTAATGCAGCCTGATTTGTTTGAGGGCACACAATTAGCAGTTTTTTGTAAATCGTTGCGCAATGTTCACGTTCTCTCCCTTGATCATGAAATACATAGGGTTTAAGATATATTTTGGTGCCAGTAGTTACTAGAAATTGCTACGAGTTATGTTTTATTTGATTCTTTTTTATATTATCACATAATTTTATTAATGTTTATCGAAATAATTTTACCTTCGTCTATTTCAATTTATTTTTTCCTTTAAGTCATTTCTCAGTTTAATAATTATAAAGTATTAAATTTCTTAATTCTAGGCTAATTTTTAGTTTTTTTTTACAGATAAAAATGTGATAATCTTAAATTGAAAATTGTGTGATTACTTGAACTGGGTAATATTATTTAAGGTATACCTAGATTTATGCTAGAACAACAATATTGTTGATCCATATATATATATATATATATATATATATATATATATATATATATATATATATATATACGACTGAGGTTGAAAACTAGTTTCTAATGATATCGCAGAAGGTGTCTGCATTCAACCTAGCTACAGATGCAGTGGCGTTCTGAATAACCCACCCTTACTTTCTGTCATAGAGTTTAGCTTGGCATTTTTGCTCGCTGACACTAACCCTTGGGATTGCTCTTGTAATAATCAATAAATCTCATTTTTCTAAATTGGTTAGTGGAGTTTACATTTGTTACTTTATTACAATTTTCTTCCCTCATTCAACAACCCTCCTTTCATTTTTTCATTTCTTGATTTCAATTTTTAATTTTTCTAAATTTAATTTTAATTAGGATTGAATTATAACATTAATAATTTTTGTTATATTTTAACATGCACTACTTTCTTGTTGATTTTTCTGAGTTTTGGTTGATATACGTCATTTCTGTCCTTTTTAGTCTTTCTCTGCCTGATGTTGTTGCAAAACCGGTAACCTACTTGTTACTAAAGAATTTGGAAACATAAAGAACACTTTTTTACTTCCTTTCATTATATCACTGCCCAATGTTAATACTAATTCTATAAGAACCATTAGATTTAGATTTAATTAACATGAGAACGATATATATATATATATATATATATATATATATATATATATATATATATATATATATATATATACATATATATATATATATATATATATATATATATATATATATATATATATATATATATATATATATATCGTTCTCATCTGTAGGTTTAGGTTTAGGTGACATTTAAAAAGAAACTTTTGAAATAGGCTTTTTGTTTAAAATTCTTATTTTAAATTCAAAATAATGTATGTTTCCTATTTTAATGGCAAAATTGAATTTTAATAATATATATTATGAATATGTATTTTCTTTTGTAATTTTATTAACCATGCATTAATTGTTTTATATACTCGACGTATTAATCCCCCTGGGCGCATTTTTCTGGTAAGTATCGTAATTTATGCCGGTTTACGGTAATCCCCTAGAATATCGTTAAAGTCCTTGCGTCTTGTAAAACATGCAAAAGACTTTTATTATGCTAATGCAAGTGTTGAAGTTTCACGTTGTTCTTTCTAAAGTTCATGGAAAAGTTCAGCACATGCCGTCAATTAGTTAACGCTTGAAAAATTGCTGCATGAATATTTTCTGGAAGGGTTATTATGCTAAATACTACAAGAATGCAAGACATTTTATTTCCCTTCTTTTCTCATCAAAATTGAGCAAATAATTTTGAAGTTAAAAAGAGCTAAAAATAAATAAACATGGATTAGATAATATTTGCTGCTCCTTTACCAGTAAATGGAATTTCTTAATGTTGCTTATGTTGAAAAAATTTATTTGTCTAATACTGACCAAGGATGAGGTTGACCCGAATGTTTAATAATAATAGAATGAATAATTTCGCAGTTTGAAGATATCAGACTAGGAAGAAGTTAATTTGTTGGCTGCTTATTTATTTACCTATCATTATGATTCATATTGTTGTTTTATGTAAAGGATTTTTTTGTATTTAGTATCGTAACTAGATGCTTTATTATAAAAGATGGGAGGAAACTTTAAATACAAAAGTTAAAGAATTTCTTCCATATTGTTTTTTAGATTTATTCACAAGAACAGTGATTTATCGTAAAGTGGAGAAATAAAAATAATTTTTATCTTTTCAAGGAAATACCCTGTATATTCTCTGCTTATTTCAAAAATGTGTAATAAATTAGTATTTGAACTAGCCGTTACTTAAATATGTAAGCTATTCGGAAGAAGAAAAACATCAGATAATTTCTATTTTTAATACAAATAATAAAAATATATCCAGACTACAACATAAATACCGTAATATATTACATTGTCGTCGAGTACCATCTACTAGCAGGGGCGGATCCAGCCAGATAATAATGTTAAAAGCTCTGTTGAGATGTATTTCAACATGACAGGAGTTGGAAAATCTATTATGTACCGAATACTGAAGGAGAAAAAAAACATTGGAATTGTTTGTACTCCCAAGCCACATTCGATTACAGGTAGACGAAAAACTTCCTTGGAAGAAGAGATGAAAACTTCAATAAAAAGAGATGTACATACATTTTATTATGAGCAGCAGATCCCAACCGTCAAGAAGATTCTAACTAATATCAATGAAGATCGGGATTTACCTGAAATTAAAAGAACTGAGTTCTGCAAATTGCTCAGAGAACTTAATTTTTGCTGAGAAAAATAAGGTAGGAAATCTGTTCTTATAAATCGTCCGGAAAGTGTCAGTTGGAGAAGGAAAGATCTCTCTCAAGTAAAAGGTAGAGTTGCCAAAAATAACACAACTTACAAAATTAGTAATTTAACTGAACTTTTGAAAGATTTTTTTGAATAAAGTTACTGCGGAAAATTGGGAAATATCCATTAATAAAAGAATAAAACAAAATGTGGAAACTCGATCTCATGATCGGTGAGATAGAGGGGGCTAATTATAATTAATTTGAGCAAAGACAGCTTAACTGACTTTGAGTATGAATTAGATACGTAATGTTTACCGGTGTTAACACAATTTATTATTTCATTTTTTGTTTTTGTTCTATTTTATTGTTTAATGTTGTTTATATATTTTTTATATATATTTTTATTTTAGGGTGTCCCACTCTTTAATTTTGCACATATATTTAATTTCAATTAGCTTTAATTTTTTTATTTTTTTATTATTGTATTTGTCTTTTTCTTAAGCTTGTAGAATTAACATGTTTATTTAATTTTTTGGGGCTATCGGATTTCCATATAATAAAATAAATTAAATTAAGATGTCAGTGCAATAGCAATAAAAATAAGTAGGTCTAATTTTAACTGTAACATTTAAAAATTAATTACATTTGAATCCCTTTTTGGTGTTTAAATGTAATTCTGCAAATGGTTTAAGAAATAAATAAACTGAAACGTCAAATGTCCTAAAAATGTTTTTAGTTCATAATAAAATGACCGATAGCCCCAAAAAAATTTTAGTATTATATAGACGAAATGATTTTTTTTATATATGTTTAACTTCTTGTATTTTTGACATTGGGTATTTTGTAAGTATTTAAATTGTAACTTAGAATTTTTTGAGAGAATAAGGCTACCTTTTAGTCTGAATGTGCCTAAAACGGTTTCTATGCCAAAATTAAAAATAATAAAAATACTGTTGTGGTTTGTGTTAAATATGGCAAAATTATATATATCTTGAAATGTATGTGAATTATTAAGAAATCATAAGAAATAAAATATCATAAAAATTTTTATTTTAAGCTTTTTTAGCAAAATAATATTCTATGCCACTTAGTGATAAAATAAACCTTTTTACGATGCCTACGACAATGATTAAAATCCTTTTTAAAACTTCACACATCCAAATATCTATTGTTATCTAACCCAAATAGTCCATTATTATAGACCGGTATTTCTGATTATAAAATTTCTAACCCATTCTTATAAAAAATATACGTGTCTAACAGATTTTGCTACAGACACCGGACTAAAGAACAGGTAGTTTGCTAAGAAAAAAAGGGTAAAAAATGATTTATTACTCTCTCTAGTTCTCGAATAAACTATGGTATAGGAGGCAAAATCGGGTCTATTTTCCTAAACTTAAAGCTCTTGGAGGGGGGGAGGCAATCGCCCCCACCGCCCCCTCCTTGGATCCGCGTCTGTCTACTAGTACAGTAAGATACACTGTCAAAAAATTTAATGAAATAAAAAGTCTTAGGCGAAAAATCAGAACCGTATTTAGAAATGAAGAAGATAATATAGGTATTTTACTTTATTCTCAAGGTCATTTTTAACACTAGTATCGTAAAACAAATTATTATTAGTTGATGTCATTTTTAGAAGATTCGGAGATGAGGATTTTCTTAACAAAATTATTTTAACAGACGAATTATCATTCACAACGTCTGTGATGGTTAGTAGAAAGACAGCTGAAAACTCCCACAAAATACATGTTTTAAAAATAATGGGCAGCAATCAATTCACATTTGGTGTGGCAGGTTGACAAGTAAGATTATTGGGCCAATTATTTTAAATCGAAATTTAAATGGTGAGAGAGATTTAAATTAAATTGAAAACAGTGTAGAAGATCATCAGATTATCTATCTTGAGTTCGACAACTTCAGCAGTTTATTACTTTAAATTAATTATTTGTGTAATTATTACTAATTAGCGATTGATTAATATTTCATTTTCTTATAACGCGTCAACTTCTATCTTTTTTTTTTTTGAATATGTAGGAACCTAAAATTCTAAATTTAAATAGCAATAACTTGGTAATTATATGAATATTTTTTGTCATTTTGGGGAAGGTTGATTAACAAATTCATTTGCTTATGGATTTAATTCTTATAGAAGTAGTCTTAGATGCTCAGTTTTTTGTAGAGTTCTTCCTGCCGGGTTCTATCTACTTATTTTGCAACTACTGGTTATTTACATCGGTTCTCTTTCTAGTGCTTTATTTTTGATTTATCTTGTGCGTGTGGCAGTATCTACACACCACTATGCAGTTAAGCAGCGTTGCAGCCTGATATATTCAAGACCATACAGTCAGCAGTCTCACCATCGCGATCGGGTTAACAGTCAAACTTATTACTATTTTATTTTTTTGTGTTTTAATGATAACAACCCAATTAATTTTGTAAATTTTTCAATTGCTTTTTGCGTAAGACGCTGCACAATATTTCGGGGGTTTGTTATTGTTTACTAATAAGTTTTATTTGACCCATATGCTTGCTTGCATATGTTTTATTTTTTTATCTTGCATTCAACTTAGCTCAGAATAACCCACCCCTAATCTCAGACCTAGGGTTGCATTGACATTTTTGCTCACTGGTGCCGCTAGTTACTTTCAACTGAACGCGGGTAATTTGGTTTTAGTTTTTATTAATTAATTATTAAATTCCTTCTCACTTAATTGGGATGTTTTGGAGTGAAAATAACCGCATGGTGATCTTCCTCGCTAATCAATAGTACCTTTTCTACCGATCCAGGTACTGTCGCACCCTCTGAGCCTATTAAGCTTATACATCATCTTGTTGAAACCACATTCTATTGTAATGATAATTTGCTGTCAAATTGTTTGGGAATAAGGTAGAAAAGACGGAAAGAGTATCATCTAACGGAAAATGAAATGCTCATTGAGTTGTCCTTGTGGGCAGCTTTGAAAATCACGTGGAAATTTAAGGTATTTTTCAGATGTCCTGAAATTTTCTAGAATTTCGAATCCTAATCATTTTTTTATGCACATTTATCGTCCAAGTTTTCGTTTTTTATTTAATATACAGTAAAACCCCACTCTATAAAACTAACAAAGCTGTCGTTTGTTCTTCATTGTCAGGCAAAGTATGACAATTATATGCACATCAGTGAAGAGCCATAAACCAAAGGCGTAGCAATTCTCGATACAGATTTCATAAATAATTCGGCTATCCGAATTCGGATAAAGCAAGGTAGATGTGTCTTATGTATGTATTTGAGGAAAGAATAGTATACTTAAAAGATAATTAGGTTTAAAGGTATATATTTTAAATGGGCAATTAACAGTAATGACATTTTTAAGTATAATTCAGATGTGCATAAATGTAAGGCCTTTCTATATTATTAGCTTACAACTTTCAGTGCAAGCTGTTGAAAATATCTGCTTTTTCTCTAAAACTTTATATAGGTGTTTTGGATTTAAAATTCAAGACAATGCTTTTAAAGGTGCATAATTCACTTGTTTAACCAAAAGTCCTGATAAGAGTGCGAAGTTTGATTTCGAAACGTGTTGACATAATGGCACTTAGCAAATCTATAACTTATAGGTGAATTAAGGAAAGGAATAGTGGAACTGTGTGCGGGCCTAAACCGTCTCCGAGAAAAAAATTATACGAATGCTTCAAAAACATACTTAGAAAACACGTGCACGAATTATATCAGAAGGGAAATAGCAAGTCTCGATAAAGTTTTGAAAGTTGTGAAACAAGACGAGAATGTGCCTGGCATGGGAAAAACGAATCTGTAGAAAGGGCTGACAAAAATTATTTTCTATTAGAGAAAGTCAAAATGGAGGTGATACAGACAAAAGAGTATTTTAGAGAAGACAGTATTTGCGGGACATTAGAAAATACCACAGAGAAGGCAAAAACATTTTTTTATCTGGATGTAATCTGTCTCAGGGAAGGACATATAGCACAAACAATGTATGAAGATAAGAATATGACAAGTTTTCATGACGCATTCTTAGAAGGAGTCTCGACAGGTTTAAAAAATTTCAAATCTAACAAAGACTACCATGAATAAATGACGGTGGATATCTTTCAACAATATTTTTCTCAAACGATGCAGTTGATTTCGTAGAAGCCTGTTATAGTTTTGAATAACGCCAGTTATCATTCCAGACTGGTGGAAAAATTGCTAATAACAGTTTAAAAAAGTTATATTACTGATTGGTTATCAAAAAAACATATTCCTCTTTACGAACGATTTGCTAAAGAAGGAACTGCGAACGAGAAAGAAAGACAATTTAAGAAACATGTGATAGACGAATGGGCTAAAGAACATGTAAATGTAGTGCTTCGAGTACTATCATACCACTGTTAATTAAAATCCATTGAACTTATGCCAAAAAAATGTTGCTTCTTTGGATATAAGGGGTCTTATTTTGTTTTATAAGTATTCAAAATCGGCAGGAGACATTCTGGTAAAATTTTTGTATTGTCCGCTAATATGTTGGAAATTTAAATCGGCTAGAAGTTCCAATCCTGATCGTTTTCTATACAAAGCAGTACGCCAACATCGTCAAAGTTTCCGTTTTTCATTTTAAAAACTAGTTCTTCGTCGTTACACATAGCAGGGCAGGTTCGTTCACTTTCTATTAATTAAACGGTCTTGAAAAATTTGCATGGCGTGTTGGACTTCCATCAAAACTTAAATATATTATGTTTTTCTTTACCTTTTATTGATTTATACCGCCCAAATGCTATAAATCTCTTTTGGCTTCGGGTATCGAAGATAAGAGTTCGAACGAGCAAAGTTCCAAGAGGTTCGTTGCAAGCTTGTCGCGTACTGATCACGGGCGCGTCACGCGCTCGGCTCGTCATAGTTATACGCACCTTTAGACTATTCCTGTATTATATATTTTAGTTTTTATTTGATTGGACATTGTAATTTAAGATCACGGTCGGGATTCAGACAGAAATAAGTTGTTTACATAATATTATTATGAGACTGTCAATGCTTGATGTTATATGATATTATATTCTTAATATAGCCTTATTTTTAATGAATACCGCCCAATGTGATGACTAGCCGGAGGCTTACTTAATTTTTTTCTTATGATAAAAAAGCTTTTATAAGAGAAAATTTGTTTTCGTAAGAATAAATTTTTTATATAATAAAATATGACATTTTTTCTGTAAGATAATCTTCTTGTTTGAGGTTTTTGTACGAAAAAAAACAAACAAAAAGGAAATATATCTTTAAGAAGCTTACTATGTTCGTTTTGCACTGCTTTTTAGCTTTTAACCCTTTTAATCTGTTTATATTGCTAAACATAAAAAAGGAAAGGCTATATGGAAAATTATAGGCATTTACCATATCCTAATCTGATATTACCGAAATAATACACATAAACCAGGAATATCACAGAAATGTACGAGTATTATTTAATTCTCTAAATAAATGTTAGGGCCATTTGTACTTGGTAAGTCAATAATTGAATGAGGTAAGTTTATGTCTTTTAAGTAAAATTTACCAAGAAACTATAATTCCTGAAATATACCTTTACGCATATTTTTAAAATACTTGGAATTCTACAGGATGTGCTGAAAACGAGGATCGTTTTTTTTTAGTTTAACATATTATTTTGAAGCTTTTTTTAATAAGGGTTTTATTGTTTTTGAAAAAAATTGTATTTAAGCAGCAAGATAATGCGCGTCTACACTATAACTGTGAGGTTCGAGCTTTTGTTGACCGATGCTTTTCGAAGAAGAGGATTAGGCATGAAGGTTTCAATCGCTGATCAAGGTATTTCAACTTTACGCGATTAGATTCCTGTGGGGTTATATAAAAGACAGGGTATTTGTTAATCCACCAACAATAGTGGAATGGAGGATATTTGAAACAGGATTAAAGTTAGCAATTACGCCACTAATGTTATCCAGGGTTCAGAAAGATGTGAGAAAAATTCTAAATACGCAGGCCATTGATTTAAACATTTATTAGAAACAAAAAATTAATTATTAGCTATTAATAATGTAATGGAACAAATGTTAATTAATTTCATTGTTCAATGTCAACTATATTTTGTTAAAATAAATAATTAAATAATCACTCTGTGAATAGATATTCCGTGGGAACAGGGTAGTTATATTTTTTTATCACTATCCACGAAGGTCTAAAGGAAGAATAAATCAGTTATCGAACTTAACTTTTATGATCTTTGTCGTTTAAATGTTTTCTTAAAAAAAATACATAAAGTCAGTTAATTTATGAAGACGTAAAAGACCCTCTCTTAGAATTGCCTATAAATCTGTCTAAGTAATCCTACCCTGGTTAAATATATAAAACCAGACGTGTTAAGGGTAGTTTTAACATATGATATGTGGAATACCGTTAAAATGTTTTAAAATATTGAACGATTTTCCCATTATTAGGAAACAAAAGAATGGTCAAATAAACTCACTATAATAGAAATATATCGTTTGGCCATTTGTAAAAAGAATACTGAGTAATCACTGTTTTTTCTATTCACAAGAAATAACCAGTTAAGGCGTTTATTGCTAAAACAGCCAAGAAAAGTGAATAGTTTTTTCTACAGTCTTTAACATGTATTCTTTTTATTATAGGAAGACGTAGGTTAGTTTGTTTTACTATTCTTTTATATAAAAAGTAGGATTAAGATGCTCCGATGCCAATTCGGGAATCAAACATCCGGTATAGTACAGCTAACGCCCTCAGTAAGAAAACTCCCAAATCTTCGAGCATCAAGGGAATGAAATTGTCAGTCACAGGGCGTACGACTGAAAAAGTAACTAAAAAGAGGAAGTGGGGTGTAAGATTTGAGAACGCTCTTTTAAAAAAATCCTAAAGTTAGTCACAATCTTAATGTCGGTTAAAACGGTACCGTAGTACCAGTGCCGTAGAATAATTACGTCACGGGTATAATCGTCGGGAAAGAAGGTTATCTTTGTTTGATTTGTTTTGATTTAATTCGAGAAACTAAGGGATTATCGTGTGTTATTTTAGTGGGGCATTTCGCGATTTTCATACGGTTTGATTAAGTAATATAAATAGCTGTTTTTTCGCGTTTTATTTCTTTCTTGTTTAATATTTTATTAAGCTATTTATACGTATTTCTTCAAAATTGGGTTTAAGTTTTGGTTAAATAACGGCCGAGAAGAGCAATTATGGTAGTTTTTCGTAATTGTTATTAGTTTTAAGTTTCTCATTGTAAATAGTTCGTTTTTTTCTATTTATTTTGTTAATAGACTAAGTGTTTTGAGAAACTTGTTTTATTTAATTTAATTAAAACCTTCACGTCAATACACTTGCGGGCGCGCTGTTGCGAGACCTACAAAACAAGAGATGTTTACTGACCAACTAATTAGCAGCCTTTCCCGAGTCCTGAAGATCTGAGTCATGGTTGTGGTAAGCTTTAATAACCGTAGTGTTTGGTACTAAAGCTGCAAGAGAGAAGTTGAACGATCAGACTTTCAGAGTGTCTTTATTACTGGGAAATTTTAATTGTGGGTTATTAAAATAGTTACTAATTAATATGGGACAGAAAAGATTATAGATAAGATAATTAACGCTACCTCAATATGTCATCGGCAAGAGTCTATAATCAAATTCTGTCACAATGAGTACTAAAATTATCTTTTATATTTAACTTTTTTTTTTAAATAAATGGATTCAAAAATATTTTATATTCATTTTAAAAGTAAAAATTTTGCAATCTTTCAACAAAACAAATAGCGCTGTTCAGCTGATTAAAATATTCTCTTCTTCCCTGAAACTTTTATGGGC
Organism: Diaprepes abbreviatus; assembly: GCA_034092305.1. Lineage (NCBI taxonomy): Eukaryota > Metazoa > Arthropoda > Insecta > Coleoptera > Curculionidae > Diaprepes > Diaprepes abbreviatus. Next base: position 1,962,556 of record JASJET010000216.1, on the reverse strand, counting down.
ACTTGTTTCAAATCACGATAAATTTTCAAATAATGCTCTTGATAATCTATACTTTGGTGTAATACCTGTGACGTAGGTGAGTAAAATTGCCATATTTCTGTAATTTGAAGGCATTGCGGGGCAGTTAATTCTGATCCCGTGTTGCCATATATTATCATAAAGGGAAAAACATAAAAACATAATATTTCATAAAATGGCATTTTCCAATTTTACTAATTTATTATTTTAAATTTAAACAATAACAATCGCGTTACCTTTTATAATTTTATAGGGATGCCTGAAAAAATAAGAAAAAATCTAAACAAGGTCAAAACATTAAAAAAAAAATTCTGTGATAGGAATGGCTACTTCTTGTCAGAGGTTTCTTGTTTTTTCCCGGGGATTACTTACCCTGTATAAATTAATGGACTGGATATGTTGTGTGTGACTTCCAGACTGCCTTGGCTTTGACTTCTATGCTATGTAGATTGAATTATGAAATGCTTAATTTTCCATGTAATAAAATTGCAAATAGAGAAAATCTATATAAAAAAAGAAGGACAAAAATTATGAACTTTAGTTACAATATATAAATATTCTAAAGTTTTATACCGTGATTGTTTATGCAGTCTTCCTGCTTATGGAACTTATGTTTTTATTTTTTCTATTATTATTAAACAAATAAATGTGATGACATGTGAAATTGTATACTACGGGTGGTACTTACTGTAAATATATTTACATAAATATTTGTTTTGTTTTTCTAATATTTAAATTCATTATTATCATTCAATAAAACCTTATTTAGGTTTATGTTACAGCAATTTTCAATTTTTCATATTTTTCAATTTTTTTTGTATATTATGAAATATAAAGTTACATATGATAAAATATTAATTTTGTAAAAAAACTACCATATTGATTTGGAGCAGTTATTTACGAACAATATTAACTAGAGAATTTGGCATTGCTTGCATTTCTATTTGCTTGTGTAGCAATATGTTCACAGTGCATGACTATTATTAGCGACATCATTTGATACAAGAGATTATCAATATAGAAGTAAAAATTGTAGGATAGGTATTTGTGTCACAACTGAGTATATAAATATTTTTATAGACTATCTAAATCCATTATTTTATTAGATTAAATTTATCCCTAAAGTTTTAAAATCGACGAAGTTTAATTTTTTTAACCTAGTTTTTCCCAGTATCATCGTTTTTATGTTTTTATAACAGAACTATTTTAGCAAATTTTAATATTTTAACTAGAAAAATGAGGATAAAAGTAGCAAAATCTAAAATATATTTGAATGAATAGCCCAAGATGTTATAGGTAAAATAATAATAATAGTGAAGAGAATATCTTAGAAATAAGTAATCTCGTTTAGGCCAAATTCTTTATTCTTTAATTACGTAGTTAAATGGTATATAAAAAATGAATAAGTTGGTTTTAAATCATAGATAACACGGCGTTTGCCGCTTTTTAAATACGGCATCTTCACTAACAGTACCATAGTGGAGTTTTACAAAAAAAAAGTTTAGAATAATTAATTGCAGTATTAGAAAAATTGCAAGCCTCCACCACATTGTTATGGTGTAAGGAGCTTTACAAAAAAAAATATTTGGAATTTAAACAGACCCGGAGCCAGGGTTTATGAAGCACGGCACCTCCACCACATTGTCATGCCCAGTTTTGAGATGTGACTAGGAACGTAGCATTTAGGAATTTGATCTTCAGAGATTACACTCTCACTAAACTCTTTAACTTCGGATTATTTATAAAAAATAGTTTATTCAAAAATAAGCGACATTTAACATTTTGGACTGTACATCATTGTGACTAAAGTTTTAACTTACATTAAGATTATCTTCATCTTGGCACTCTTGACGGGGGTTGTCACTAGAGTTTTACTATTTGTCGACCTGCTTTGGACTGGGACACGCTTGAGATTTTCGCTTCTCTAATCTTCTGGGCAATTACCTAACTCACAATAGACTGGCTGCTCTGCATCGGATCAACTGACGCTTAAACTGATTGCACCGATTGAACCCTATCCCAAGCATGTCCGTCCTTTTTATCCTGTTTTGTTTTTTTTATCAAGTCAACGAATCGCCTTCTTACAACCTCGGTTCATCATGACCCGAAAAGCGACCTTGCTGACTTGGTAAATTGGCACGATCGACTACCACTAAATAAACATAACATTTTATAATTAAAAGGTTATAAAATTATAAAAGTTAACGCGATTGTTATTGTTTAAATTTAAAATAAAAGATTAGTAAAATTAGAAAATGCCAATTTATGAAATTTTATGTTTTTATGTTTTTCCCTTCATCAAAACTTCTGCGTAATGAATTTATTTTAAATTTTATTCTGAGTAAATTAAGGTCAGATATAAACAAAATATTCATGAGTTTCGTTGGTGTAGAATAATATATTTATAAAATATATATCTAAATTAACGCGTAAAAAAGAACAAAAATAAGGGTATAAGAAATATTTTAACTGTTTCTTGTTATTAATTTGCTTTCATTAGATTATTCTAGAAACATACAAGTTATATAAGCTTCTTCAAAATGAGACAATCCAGGGATTAAGGAGTGAGTAAAGCATTATAATATTATAGACCGGCGGAGTTGGCCTCATATGAGGTGATTTTGAAATTTATTCTTAGTAGACTCCTGATTACGTAGAAATCTTCAGAATGATAATAGTAATTATATAGTGTCTTATGTCTCATTTTCTTTTTTGGGGAAAATTTTTATTTAACAATTAAAATGTGAAAAAACAGTTTTTTCGAAATTTAGGAAAAGCTATTATTTCTCAACAAAAAAGATTAAAACAAAAATTGTGCGCATTAAGAATACCGACAAAATGCGCTAAGACCCATCCGAATTGGATAATTTGTTCGTTAGTTTTTGCAAAAAAAACTTGCTAAAATGGCTTTTTTCCAATTGTTTATAAACAAAAAAAAATTGCATTAACTTTATACTGCAACTAAAGGAACCTCTTGTTGCAAATAACACATGTGCAAAATTTCAAGTAAAAATATTCAGTAGTTATGTGTAGAGTGAAATTGTTTATAATTTTTAAGTTTTTTTGATTGTTTATTCTCATCGATTTACAGTTCGTACAGCGGTCTGTGGGTACGCCAATAAAGTTCCAGACTTATACTAACAATAATAAAAAAGAACGAAGTGAATTGTTGATCTTAAATTGTTGAAACCGATAAACAAAATCGGAGTTTGTTTTTTCGTTAAAAACAAATAGAATAACTCTTCGACAATTGTTGATATCGAGACGCCCATAAGTGGACGCGATGGCTGAGATTTTGACGCATATTTTTCAGTTAGAAAGTACACAGTGGAAGGGGCGTTCTTTCAGCCTGTGACGCGCGGAAGAAAACGAGGCTCGGACGCTTCAAATTCAAAAAATGGATATGTTTTTATAATCAAATAATTGTTAGACATGGCAATAAACAAATCATTGCACTTTTATACATTCTATGCACAGTTATAATTTTGCCGTACTTATGTGCGTACGAAAAAAATGTTACAGTGGTCAACAATATACAATTAATTAGGAATATTAAAAACTAGTTTGATTGTCAATGTGCCATTAATATTTATCGAGATAAAGCAACATTTGTTGATAGCATTATTATTATTTTTCGAGACGTAGAATAAACTACATATGACAATTATATTGTAAGCGATTATCCAACCGAAAATTATTGCAATATTACATTCTAAGACGATGAAAGTTATAGGGAGAAAATAGTTTTGATTATAATAATAATGATGATGTTGACGATGATTATAAAAATGGCAATGATTAGAGTGATGATGTTGATGATGAGTGGAATAATGATGAGGACGATGAGAGTGATAATGATGATGATAATTGTAATGATAATAATGAAAACGATAAGGGTTTCGAAAATGTGTGTTCATCGATATCTAAGAAACGGAGAAAGGAATAAATATTTTGTATAGATTTAAGCCAAAAATATGTAAGTTAGCAAGAAATTTTGTATGTGAAAAATATTCATCCAATAAAATAAACAAAAAAGTTGACATGTGTTTTTCTTGTACAACTAATAATTTGGTAGCAAATGACAGTCGCAATTTGTTTCATCCTATAACCCCATAAATAATAATGGTACATTAAAAATCAATCTGATTTTTAATATTCGTAATTAGTATTATACTATTGACAACTGTAACATTTTTTCGCAATTTGAAAAGCATTTGCAATAATTTGTTTATTGCTATGATTAATAATAATTGGATTATAAAAACATATCATCCACTGTCTATATCTCGTCGAAAAACCTCAAATTAAAAAAAAATAGAAATTCTACAACCAATATTTGCCGAGATAATCAAAATTTTTCCGGCGAAACGAATCTGAAGCGTCCGAGTCACACTTTTTGAGAGTTGGAGTGGGTGCAACTTTAAACTATTACAACATCAACAATTTTGAACTAATTGAGTTGAAAACTGCTGCGTACAATAGCTTAACCATCATGAGTTCCTAGTTAAATAATTTCTTAATAATAAAACGCAGCAGCGATTTTTTGAAAAAAAAAATTTATCACAGCTTTTAATTGTCGTACAAAATTTGTTCTTTTTTCAAAATATGCGCCAAAATCTTACTTAACACGTCCACTTATCGACATTTCGATATCAGTAATTGTTGAAGAGTAATTCTATTTGTTTATAATGAAAAACCAACCACAATTTTGTTTGTCTGTTTCAACAATTTAAAATCAACAATTAATTTGGTTCTTTTTTGTCATTATTAGTATAAGTTGTGACGCGTTTTCGTAGGAGGGGAGCAGATCATGCTCTACGGATCTGCTTTGCTTACGGCAGCGGAACATCGGTCAGTGGATATTTCTCGTGCAGACAGTTATCGGTCAAATGCTCAGCACAAGGGTATCGGTTTGACGGTATCTACTTATAATTGGGATATCCCTGCTCTCTGAACTGTTCAACGGTTTGACTGCCTGAAGATCAAAATATTCACTCGGTGGTCGGTTCTCGAGCACCACCCTCGGCATTCATGTGGTAGGGGGCCCACTTATGCACAGGGCAGCTTGTTACAGTGGAGAAATGGCAAGCCAGGGGTCAATTGTGCGTATTAGTGCTGGCTGCCAATTGTTATATGTAATGTTAAAAATGAGACTAGGTAATAAAACAAACGATTATAAAACATTCTGTATCCTGTATTCTATTTTTTATTAATTTTATAAAAATGGCCTAAAACTAACTTACAATCTAAAATGGACAATAATGTAAACAAATAAATGGTCTGGGGGGCAAGAGTATGTTTTGAGAGCTGTTCATGGTAGCTCGTACTGCTCGGTTGCGCCGAAGACGGTAACCCGGCGTTATTATTCACGACGCTATTCACGTACCTCGTACTACACGTTTGCGACGCTATTCATGACGGTTCGTACGCAAATTATCGCGTTTCGTATCTAGAATCCGCGGACGCTGTTCACGGCGCTTCGTTCTAAAATTCGATCGACGGCGGTATACGCGGTATGTAACAATAACCCGGCATTGATCAGCAATAGGCGGCGTCTCTACATGGCGACAGCGATCTCTACACGCGGCGGCGGCGATATGCGTCGGGGCGGCAGTTGTTTAGCGCTATTATCAACGGACATCCGAGGGCACCTGGCAGTAAAACACATTCCTGGTCAATACGGAAACAAAACTAAACTTACGGCATTCAGTGCGTGTGTGTATAGGTGACGGTAAGAAGGAAAGAAAGGAACTGACGCTGCCCGTTCTTATAAGGATCCTCGACAGCGTCAGCAGGATGGAACATTGCCTGTTCTTATAAGGATCCTCAACAATATCGACCAATAGCGGTAGGAAATTAGGAAAGGAACCGATACTGCCCGTTCTTATAAGGGTCCTTCGCAGTGACAGTAGGATGACACAACATTACCCGTTCTTACAAGGGTCCTCGGCAATGCTGGCCATTAGCGGGGTAGGAGGTAAGGAAATAAGTGTATGGTGAAACACCATATACACACAAGCCTAGCCTCACCTACACTGCTAGACCAGGTAGGCGCGGCCCGGCAGAAAACCCAGTCCAGTCCGTTTGGACTGTTGACCCGGGTGAAGAACGTGCAGTTCTCCGCGAAACAATGGTCAGCTCGAGCTTAAGTAGACGGCCCGAGCTCCCACTACGCTGACGTGTGATGGCGTGCGGCGATCGCGCATACAATACTGCTGTATGCGGCGCTCGATTACTGTGGTCGGACGCTCTGAAAATCTCGGAAAATTATATTTCCCGGCATAGCGCGGTAAATCTAATTATATGTCGGTAATCTTGAAATTTTAAGAATTCTTTTTCTGTAAGAATCAGATTTTTCGGATGTTAAATAAATAAATTAAATCCCAGCGAACATACTCATGCCCAAAAATTAGTAACTTCGTTACAAAGTCTCAAGTTTTCATTTGCATACCTGCAGATCACTGTACGATCTCTAGATCCCTGAAAATAAACAATCAAAAAAAAACATGAAATGTTATAAACAAATTCACTATGCAAAAACTATTGGATATTTTAACTTTAAATTTTGTATTCTCATTGTATGCAACAAAAGGCTTGTTTCAGTTTGGTATAAAGTTGGTGCAATACATTTTTCTATGGTTTATTAACAATTGAAAAGTAGCCATTTTAGCAGATTTTTTTGGTATAACTAATAAACATATTATTCGATTTGGATGAGCTATAGCTCATTTTGTAGGTATTTTCAAAACCAATGACTTTTATTTGAAACTATTTTACTGAAAAATAATAGCTTTTCCTAGAACTCGAAAAAACTATTTTTTAAATCTTAATTGTTAAATAAAAAATTTTGTCCAATAAAGAAAATGAGACATAAAATACTACATAATTACTATTACCATTTTGAAGATTTCTACGTAGTCAGAAGTGCTAATTCCGCTGGCTGATTATGAAAATATTTTATGGTCAGTACACATATGAAAGTATGCAAAATTTAAAGAATATGAAGTGGATCAAATAAAAGAAACTTTTGATGAAAAGCGTAGGTATATTTTGAATAAAACTGTGTAAAAACAAAAAATAGAATGTTTTATAAAAACGCGCCTTGAAGTCTAGTTATCAAGGCTTAGTAGAACATATCAGATTGTAAAAAGATTTATCTCAAACCTATTCCCCACAAGATTTATACGATGTCCTTTTAAATTTGATACAAAATAATTCTAGACAACCCTTTTGTATTCTTCAAGCATGTTTAGACAACAGCCAGAGTTTTCTCGCATCATTAAATTTGCCATTAGTGTAAAACAACGTTTTACCCAGGCAAATGTGGTTAAAAGGGTCTTTACAAGAGGAGCATATTTTTAGAAGAATTTATGTTCTAAAAAGCTAAAACTAAGCGCTAAAAGTCCGAGTGTTTTATTATGATTCGTAATTTAAAAGAACTCTTTTGTGTAAAGTAAAATCTTAATAAAACCAACTAAAAAAGCATTATTCCATAAAAAACATAGTCGTAAAAAACGGGGTCAAGTCTTGCGACTCTTTGTCTACAAAAACTTAATGAGGTCTCATGGTGAGCCGAGTCTTTAGCATCCTTATTATTAAATCCAAAACTTTCATTTATTAAGTCTCTTTAAGTCTCTAGATCTCAAACTAGTTGACATTTAGTAATTTGACAGTTATAAGAATGTGATAACTACTAGTTATATTGAAAGACATTTGGATGCTGAAAACCCTTTGTCTTCAGTAATTTATATAAAACTATTTTTGAGAATTGACAGAACCAGTTGATATTATATGACATAAGATACAGACACTTACATATATACTATACTATAAAAACTCCGACTATAGATGGTGGTAACTTTATTATAAACTAAAATATATTGTGAAATGTAATATAAACAAGATTCTACCTTGTTACTTGTCCAATATATTAAATTTTGGAATAACTGCCGTTTCATAGTTACTGCTATATATATATATATATATATATATATATATATATATATATATAAATATATATTTATATATATATATATATATATATATATATATATACATATATATATATATATACATATTTATATATATATATATATATATATATATATATATATATATATATATATATATATATATATATACATATATATATATATATACATATTTATATATATATATATATATATATATATATATATATATATAAATGTAGGATAGTAGATAAGTGTAATAACTATTAAAACTTTTACAGTAATCCGCTGTAATATTCACTTTTGGTGGTAAACTTAAGAACCATGGTCTAATTTTATTGCTTTGTAATACTCTTAATAACAGGAAAGTTTCAATTTCCAGTTTAGTGTTGAAAAGTTTTGTATTTTGATCTTTTTATATTTATATATTTTAATATTTTTTGATATATTTAATTTTTTTTTCTTTCTGTTCAAAGATTATAATTTGTAAGATATTTGAATCTGGGAATTCATAATTTTTCTCTAAAAAATGATTTGCGAAATGAGACGTTCTTTTCTTAAGTCTAAAACAAGATTTGTGTTCTTTAAATCTAGTTTCAAAATTTCTTCTTGTCTGTCCAATGTGGTAGCTACTGCATTCATTAAACTTTAGCTTATAAAGTCCTGGTTTTTCGTATTTATTATGTCTGTTTTTAACATTAAAGATTAAGTTAGAAAACCGGTTAGAAGTTTTGGGGGCTTTGTCATATTTGTCTTTGCAAACGATATTTGATATTTTTTTTTATAAATTTCCCCAAAATAGTAAGTTCGGAATTGTCTGGTATTTTGTTCTTTGGTCCGTGGATAGATTAAATTAAAAAATAAATTTTTTGTGTTCTTTTGAGAATGATTGCATTTATTTCGGACAGTGAATAACCATTGTCATTTCATAATTTTCTGACTGGGTTGAATTCTTTCTCTGGATTTTCTTTGAAAAGTGCCATTTTATGTGCTTTAGGGTAAAGGGAGGCGTGAGAGATTGTACTGTCAGTGTAAGTTGGTTTTTTGTATATATTAAATTATATCATTTTTGTTATTTTTTTCGAAAGTTTTAAATCTAAGAAGTTTATTGAGTAATTTTTTTTTGTGTTCTACTATAAATCGGATTTTAGTACTTATAGAATTTAAATGGTTAAGGGGTCTTTTTTTTTCCTAGAAATATATCAGAATATCTCTACCAAAAAATTTTTCCTCATATTTTAAGTTCACTATCGATTCCTCGAACTCTGACATAAATATTGAGATGAATTTAAACGAGAGTCTATCGCTAAATCATCTGTTTGTTTATAAAATTTATTATTATATTGAAAATAGTTTTCACTTACATATAATTACAGCAGTTGTAAAACTTCTTAAACTATGACGGAATTAAGGTTATTACTTTTTAGCTTTCTTGTTATAATGTTGCAACATTCATTAGATGGAATCTTGGAGAACATATTGGTGACGTCAAATGAGGCTAGACTTGCATTTTCGGAAAGTTTATTTTTAAGGTTAGGCTTATTAAGTTTTTTATTGAATATCTAGGTTTCAAGTTGATTGAGGGGAGCAAAAATTACTTGCTTAGTGACTTACATAAAAGGTCTAATTATGGCTTCGATGAGAAATTTAAATCAATATATTATCCTACTAGTGTGGTGTTATCAATATTTATTTTTAGATTACTTTTTTGTACGAAAACAATTAGATTTTATCGAATTCAATACGGCAGTTTAAATTCCATTTTTCAATAATTTTACAGGTCAGCTTGACTCTCAAAATCGCTTCGTCATCATCTTTGCTAGAGACTGCAGCTGATATATCGTTAGTAAATTTTATTGTCCCTCCAAAAAGATCTAGGTTACAAATAAACAATCAAAATATTAAGGGTGCTAATACTGATCTTTGTGCTGCTTCAGTAGTAATACCATAGTTGTGTGAAGTCAAATTATTTATCTTTTGCAGTAGTTTGCACTCTGATAAAAAGATTTTATAAATGAGAGTGCTTTTCCCCTTCTGTTCGCGTTATTGTTTTCAGTATATTAAACAATAAATACGCCGAAACTTCTTGACAAATCAAAGAACATGCTAGTCACCATATGTCCTCGATCAAACTGCCTGTGCAAAATTCCATTAGTTCGAATGCTGCTGTCTCCTTGGACCTTTCAAATTTAAAACCACTTGTTATTTGTTGTCTGCTATGATAAACCTTAATACCTCATTAGCTTATTATATGGTGTTCATTCAAAGGTTTTGGAAAAGAGAGTAAGAACAGACACAGACTTACAATTCACTTGATTTGTATCCTCACCTTTTTGAGAACAGGCATCATAGTTACTATTTTTAGAGCGGACAAAAAAGTTTCACCTCAAAAAAATTTGTTTATTAATATTGAAAAAGAGGTATTCTGAATAATCTGTGTTGAAATATCTTCAATCCTAATTGCTTTATTCTACAATGTTAAAATAATGTTGTCCTCCGTTACTGGCTGAAAAAAATTATTTGCTTTACTTTTATTAAAGTAGTTGGACAAACAGATAGGGTTTTTCTATTTTGTTATTTATTACTGCAACAAAGGACTTTTACAGTTTTACAGTTAAGTTCAGTTCATCTCTTTTCCTTTTTTATTGTTAAGAGAAAAAATTTTTTACACTAATTTCATCTGATTTTTTGACAATATACTTAAATAAGATTCTAATCGAGGCTGGTTTGGGAATGTCAGAGTTGGCTGGAAATTCTGGCAAAAGACAACAGAGTTATGTTGAAGGGGGTACCAGGACACGAAGTCATACATGGAAATGAAAAAGCTGACGAGCTAGCTAGAGCAGGATCAGCATCTCAATACATTGATCCAGAACCGGCCTTTGGGGTGCCGCGGTGCGCGGCCCGAGAAGTAATCAAAGAATGCATCAAAAGAGAGCATAAAAACCACTGGATGACCAGACAGGGTTTAAACCACAGCAAGCTATTTATTGGGAATCCTAACCCGAAACTGGCAAGGAAATTACTCCAAATGAGTAGGAACCAATTAAGGACTATTACGGGTATAATGACGGGACACATGGCCATTAAAGTACATCTAAATAGAATGAATCTATATAACGGAAACCTCGGCTGCAGATTATGTGGACAAGCCGAGGAAACGGTGAAGCATATCATATGTGACTGTGAGTCACTGGAGAGATTTAGACAACAAACATTCGGGTCAGTAAGTCTGGAACCGGGAGAAATACTCACTCACTCCTTAGCAGGACTTTACAGATTGAGCCAGGGGACTAGGTTGACAGAGTGACTGTAATGTCTAGGTCGAGCACAATAGGCCTACTCTGATCACAGTGCGTCCGGCTTTAGAACAGACCCGGGAGTATAAAAAAATAAATAAGATTCTATATTGATATATTCTTTGTTCAAAACGGTGAATCATATTTTAATAATGTATATGTCTTCCAATTGCTCTTATTACCTCCTGATATCGATATAGCCTACTGCTGATTAAAAATCTCAATATTTCTTGAAGCGTCTGCTCCTATTCTTTCAATAGAGCTTTTGCTAATTCTCTATGACGTATGCGTCTCTCTAACTGATCACATAGTTTTTCTGTAGGATCTAAATCAGGACTGTTAGCTGTCTAATCTATAATCGAAATATGGTTTTCTTCAAAAAATTTTCGAACCTTTGTTCTAATTTTGAGCATCAATACACAGGGTTATAAAATATCCATATGGTATCGACAACCTGTATTACAAAGAGCTCAGTGTAGTGATGTGATAATACATATTAAATTAGGTGTACAATCTAAATAGTTAATTAATACGTGTTAATTCGAATAGTTTCTTAGCATACGGAATATGAGTGACTTGGACTTTATAAGAATAAAAGGAAATAATATGTCAGAAGAAGAATATTTTATTTCTGTTATGATTGCAGTGACGAATAAGAATGTATATAGGATACCACAGAGGGTGCTTATTTCATTCATATCAGTTCGTAGTGTTTGATCTGTTTTCTCTAATTCTGTATGTGGACTACGGATTGTTAATTAGTCTGGATATTAAATTCATCCGTATACGTATCATCCCAAAATCAAAATTATTGGAATATTTACAACACTAACCCAGTTATTCCATTAGAATTAATCTTTTTCTACACCATTATTGACACTCTTCTAAAATGGCAAGTCTTTTGATCAATATTCTCATGAAATATTTTTCCCTGTTTCCTATAAACTCATCACCCGTCCATCAGTCCATAAATACTCGAGACTAATCTGTGACTTATTACCATTCCTGTTCTGTCCAGTATGCATGTTCGCAACAAAATGCTGGAAAATTTATAAGGTGCCTTATAAGCAGTAGTATGCTTTCTAATGATCTAACTCTGAGTCCTATCTCTCTTAAACGATTTCGGCTGAAAAACTTTTTCTCGTTTTAGTGCAATGTTCTCTGATTATATTCCAGTGATAGTGGGTCGAATTTACCGTACTACTGTACCACCAGATTATTGTTCCAGAGCCAGTATTAAATTATAAAATAAATAACTTGGCAGTCACCAAAACAATTGGTATAGCTATTTTTCCCCAGATCAGAAATTAAATTTGATTTGAAACAAACATTTATTGATTAGTACTAATTAGTTGTCCTAATCAGAATAGAATCAGAAACCTTATGTTTGGTACCAAAATTTAAAAATATAAACTAGCCATGGCACTTTTAGTTTCACATATTTAATGATTACACACAAATTTGCTACGAGTCAGCAAGTTGAAACTTTCACGTCAGTGGAAACAGCTCTTTTACATTTTCGTTCGCAAAGGCAGCAGCTGAAATTATGTCGTTAATTTTTTGGGATAGGCCTTGGACGTTCCAAGTGCCAATATTCATAGTCCGTTTTCTAAGCGTAAGTCGTCTTCGTTTCTTCATCCGATTCCGAGGCTAGTTACTGAAAGTTTTAACCTTTATTGTCTTTCACAAGTGCCGAGGGGTTAGCCCGATGCCTCAACCCCCAACCAGGAGGATCAGAGCTTTGATTTTGGAGTGTCTCTCTCCTAGACCGGTTGCCTTCTCTACGGCTTTAGGAGACCTGTCTTCCCTCTTCAACCTTGTTTAAAATATACTTGGAACAAGCGTTAAAACATGGAAAAGAAAGTGCGAAAATATGGGCATTCCACTAAACGATTCCATACTATACACATTGTGTTTCGCAGACGACCAAATAATTCTGGCACAAGACTACGAAGATCTAAAATACATGGCTCGTAAGCTAATAGAAGAATATCAAAAGTGGGGGCTAGAAGTTAACATCAAAAAACGGAATACATGTGTATTGGGGGACAGCAACAAAACTTAATTCTGGAACAACAGCAGCAGGAAATAAATCACTGTGAGAAATACAAGTATCTCGGAATGCATATAACCAACGACGGCAAACTTGACGAAGAAATCAAGCATAGAAACAACCAGGGACGACAAACTATTAGACAGTTGAACAGTATATTGTGGGATAAAACAATATCCAAAGAAAACCAACACAAAATCTTTAATAGTATTGTTAAAAGCATTGTCACCTATGGAAGTATGGCCATTGAAAGAAAGAACTCTAAGAATACTGGAAGCTACAGAAATGGATTATTGGAGAAGAGCGGCTAGAAAATCCAGAATAGACACAGTCAGAAATGAAAGAATCCAAGAAATTATGGGCGTTAAGCACAAGATAACAGAAAATATTAAAATCAACCAACTTAGATGGTACGGACATGTTCAACGAATGGACGATACTAGACTGCCAAAAAAAGTTTTAAATTGGGCACCACAGGAGAGAAGGAGTGGATAAAAATATAAGGACAAGAGGAATGGATGAAAACCTATGGACAAACCGAGATAAATGGAGACTGGAAATCAGAAGGAGGCGTAGAACGTTATAAACTGATGTTATATATATATATATATATATATATATATATATATATATATATATATATATATATATATAGGTAGCAGCTAAATGGGCACATCTTTCTCGAAAATATTTATAAGTTTTAAGTACACTAAAAATTATTAATCAACAATATAAATTTACATTTCTGTGGGCTCTTACGAAAATTTTATTGTAGTGGAAGAAAGTACAGACATTACAGAAAATGTTTTTTTATAGTCTTCTGCCGATGGTAAATATTCACATACATATGTATTTACTACCCCAGACTTTAAACATGTTGGGTAATACACTACTGGCTTTAATATGCTAATAGAAGTAACGTAGTTCCCCAATTTTATTCACTGAGAAAAACTTCAATCTTAACCAGTAATATATTGTTGCCAGGAAAAATAACTGCAAGAATATTCATGTGTAATATTTCACTATTAAAATAAAGATTAGAATAATTTAAAACTTTTTTCTTAAGCACATAATATTAGAAAAGCAAGATAGATGACATAATAAATAACTTTCTTCCATTTAATATTTTAAGAACTGTACGCAGAATAATTTTGAAAATATTCTTGTATTATATTATACAAAAAAATTACGAAAATTGGATAGAGGAATACTAAAATTTTCATTGTTTCTATTAACAAATCTTACAGAATCCTATTACAATTATTATTTAAAGGCAAATTAATTTTTTAACAATTCGTTGCACTCTCTACAAAATATGTTCCAAAAAAAAATCGAAAATAACTCATAAAAACATCAAAGTCCTTTTCCAGATATCCTGCCAAACTTTCAATATTTTCTGCAATGCACCCAAGTTATTTAATATGCTAATGGAATCCATTTTTACTTACAAAGACAAGGAAAAAATTTAAGATATGCCAGTGATAAGTTTACCGTAGGAAAATATGCTGCAGGAATTTTTATGAAAAACGTATAACTATTATGCAGGTGACTAGAATATTTTTAAAAGCTGTTCTTAAACTTATGATGTTAGTAATGCTTGGAGGAAAATTTTTGTAACTGCAAAAGTTTCTTTGTTTTTTAAAGCTGCATGGAGAATAAATTAGCTGATAGAGTTTTTTAAAAAAGTGCAAATTTTTGTAAAATAAAATGTTGTGATTTAGGCAGGCAACGTGCATTATAATATTTATTTCATATTGTTTTTTTTTTAATAACCACTAAAGAGATTTAACTTTATCTTTTATTGCTGCTTATGTGGACTTACAATATTCCAACAATATTTCCCAAAGGTCTAATATATCGTGTAATATCTTTGGAAATTAACACATCATTCATTGTCTATTTTAAAAAGAAAAAATATCAGCTTCTAAACATTTTTTCAAATGTTTCATTATTTGAATTATTTCTTTAAATATCGTAATAAATAAGTAACTTTGGAGCATATCCTCAAATATATATTTTTTTCAACCTAAGTGGTACACTCAACTGTACCCTTCTACTATGTATACTCATTCATAGTCTAGAACTGTTTAATTTTACATCATGGGCATTAAAGTAGAAAATGCTTCGAGAATGCAGGTAGATCAGTGAAAATTTTTGGCCGATAATTTCAAATTTACATCTAGTCGCTTTCAGATATAATGCCTGAAATAGGCATAATTTCCTGACCAACATTCAAGCCAATATATTCAGCCATGTAGTTGATACTGAAACTCTCACTCTACTGCCAAAATAGAAACCAATTCCCTGTAGTTATTCGGCAAACATCATCATCATCATCATCAGCCTATTTCTGTCAGCTACTGAACATAGGTCTCCTCAAGAGATTTCCATCCTCCTCTATTCTGAGCCACTGCGATCCAGTTTATTGCTATTCTTTTGAGGTCGTCTGTCCATCTGGTCGGTGGTCGTCCCTGACTGCGTTTGTATGTTCTCGATCGCCATTCCAAAACTCTTTTCGTCCATCTGTTGTCCCCTATTCTAGCCACATGTCCGGCCCATCTCCACTTTAACCTTGCAATGCGCACAATGACATCATCTTCCCTCGTTTTGCTCCTAACTTCCTCGTTTCAGACCCGATCTCTCAGGAACACCCTCGGCATGGATCTCTCCATTCTGCGTTATGTTATTTGCAGTTTTTTAGCAGTTGTTTTCGTCAATGTTAGTGTTTTCGCTCCATATGTTCAGACTGGGAGAACACATTGATTAGAGGCTTTCCGTTTCAGGTTTATGGGTATATCTGTCTTGAATATATCCCTGAGTTTTTCATAAGCACCCATCCCAAAGCTATTCGTCTGGATAGCTCACACGTCTGGTTGTCCCCGCCAATCTGAACTTCGTGACCAAGGTAGTTGTATTTCTCGGTAATTTTGATGATTTCATTTTCTATTTTTATAGGCTCACTTGGTACTAAATTTGTCATCATTTTTGTTTTGTTATAAGTTATCTTCAGACCTGCTGTTTGTGTTGCCTATTGTAGTTGTTCTAGCATTTCTCTGACTTCTTGTAGATCGTCTGATATTAGGACTATGTCATTAGCGAATCTTAGATAACTCAATCTTTTCCCATCTATAATAATACCTTTCTCTTCCCAACCCAAAGCTTTAAATGCATGTTCTAGCACTCTCGTAAACAGTTTTGCAGATATTGTGTCTCCCTGTCGAATTCCTCTTCTTATTTTTATTTTCTTCGTCATGGTATGTAAGTTAATTGTTGTTGCATTTTTATAAATATTATAGATGATGTTGGAATATCTTTGGTCTACCTTGCATTCTTTTATTGCTCTTAAAATTGATACCAATTCCACGGTATCGAAAGTCTTATGAAAGTCGACAAAGACAAGATTTAGTGGTCGGTTGTATTCTACAATTTTTTCAATAAGTGTTTTGGTATATTGCAAATGGTCATTTGTCCCGTACCACGAACGGAACCCAGCTTGTTCTCTAGGCTGGTAAAAATCCAGTTTATTCTCTAGACTTTTGGTGATTATACGAGTGTAAAGTTTATACAGGTGGCTCAGGAGGCTGACGGGTCTTTATTTCTCAAGGTTTGTTTCGTTGTCCTTTTTGTGAATGAGGATCATAAGAGAGTTATTCCATTTGGCCGGAATAATTTGGTTTTCAAGGCATATATTGAATAATCTGTTATTTTTCTTAATAAGAGCAGGACCCGCACATTTTATGGACTCTATTTCTATTCCGCCTTCTCCCGATGCTCTTCAAGGCGTAGTTAATTTCTTCAATTGAGATTTCGGACATATCTTCGGAGCCCTGATTTATGATTTTTAGTGTTTCGTGTTCATCGGATTCAAGTATTAATTGGTTTTTGTACAATGTCTCGTAGAATTCTTCAACTATATTTAACATTTCTTCTCTGTTAGATTTTATTTGCCAATTTTTGTCCTTTAATTTTATTATGTCTTTTTTGTCTAGTGTTTGCCTTCTTCGAAGTACTTTCATACTTTTGTTCTCCTCTATAGTTTGCGTTATTTTTTCCTGCTTGTATTTTCTGATGTCTTTCCTAATAGTTTTGGATATTTCTTTGTTCACATGGTTTATTTTTTATTGGTTTGCATTACCATTTCTTAAAAGTGTTCTTCTATTTTCTATTTTAAGTTTTAAACATCAACAAAATATAAATTAAAATTAGTCAGAATTATATAAAATAATTACGTTTTTAAAAATATCTCTTCTAAAAAGGCATCTCATTAAACTAATTATTCATTAAGTGCTTCCACGATGACACAAAATCGTTATTTCCTTATTACTTATTGCTGGTGCAGCTATAAAAGCAAAGCTAATTTTCAGTACCGTTTAATGGCCTGCGCTGATGGAATATTTTCATCGCCTGTGGATGCACTTACAAAATGTCATTAGACTGTTGCTTTCCAGCCAGGATACGAGTATTTTAGATCCTTTAAATTTATGTTTCAGTGAAAAGAAGCTTTTTCGCTTCGCTATATATAATGTTTGATTAACGATAGTAGCGCACCTTGTGTATTTTTTTGTAAAACAATTCTCAATATTTGTTTATTTTTAATCTTCAAGATTAATAAATTGCCAGAACTAAAGCATGCCTAAAATTTATAATAAAAAAATTAGTCGATCTACATATTCGCGTAAAAGTATAAAACATACATGGTAGCTTCATTGTTTTCTCAAGATTTCACAATTTCAATTGTTTTGTAATGACAAAACATGCCGCTATCCTTACCTACATATCATACAGCGTATTTTTCCCTTGTCATGGGTTCCAAAATTTTCTCACAGTTATAATAAAATCTTCTGTTTCTCAAAATGAGGATCAGCGACGTCTCGTAACTATTTGGATAGATCGTGTGAATAATTTAAAATGTTTTATATATATCTTTTCAAGATAGCAGAACAGCTGAAAACATTATTTATTCATAAAAACAACATACTATTGAGACCAATAACCAGCTCCAGAAGATCCCTAATAAATGCACTGGCGACCTTACCTTTAGAAATCATACAACCTTTAGAAGGTAAGACGAACACATGTTAAAAATTCCACACATTTCGTAAACATTATTAGTAGGATTAATTTAAAGCCAAACGATAGACTAATAAGTTTTAATGTGGAAAGTCTGTATACTAATGTACCATTAGAGGAATCGCTAGACATAATCAAAACTAGACTTTCAAATGATACAACATTATGAGATCGAACGTTACGACTGAGTGGTGCTTACTTTCAAGTAAAGGACAAGTTCTACGCTTATTAACTATTAAAACCTCACTATACAGGAAGCCAACACATTTTGGACAATATCTTAACCATATTTCTAATCATTCCGTTGTAACAAAACGGGAAATTATACGCAACCTCTATAATCGCGCTATATCTAAATGCAATAAAGCCGATTAATTGGAAAAAGAGGAAGCAAACATTATATCTGATTTACAACAGAATGGTTATGCTTTAAAATTAATTGGCGATGTTATAAATAACTTTAGAACAAGGACCACTAGACAGCAAGAAACATATTCCTCCTTCACAATTCCGTACATTAAAGGAACTTTGGAGAAAATAAGACAAACTGCCAGATGTTATAATATAAAAAGAGCCTTTAAATCAGGAAATACACTTAGAGCTCATTTAACAAAACGAAACTAAAAACTAGCGATAAGAAAGAAAGTGTTTACGAAGTTCCATGTGAGTGTGGTGAAATATATATTGGAGAAACCAAATGCCTTATATAATATATATAAGAGTGAGTTAACGTTAGAACGAATAATATTTTTTTCTAAATCTGTTGTTATTGTGCAAGTATTACTTCCAGGTTGCTGGGAGGAAGCACAAGTTTCTTTATGGTCGGTTTGAACTTTTTTTGCCTTACAAAGGTGCAACTGTAAGTCTAGACTTACACTAGGTGATGCACGTTTGTCCAATTTTATGACACATGCATGTCTGTCGCATATTTTACAAGCATCAGTTCTGGGTCTATGAAAACGAAAACTCCAAAAAAATTAAGAAATTCTTCTATGAAAACTCTGCAGTAATATTTATATAGCAATTGGTTATAAGGATACTTTTTATTAAAAGCTTTTCCAAGAAGATATATATTTAGATCAGCGCTGAAGTAAAATTTTGAGCTTTTTCAACAAAAGTAATGGCTCTTGTCTTTTGGTATTGAATTTACGTGACTTATAATACGCTTGCGATCTTCTTTTGTCTAAACTCAATGATTGCCATGAAATCCGCGCATACCTCTCTAAGTTATATCACCACTTTTTTCTTTGATATTAGAACTTCCATCTTTTTTTTTCGCCAGTGACAATACATTCATAAAGGTTTTCTTACAGACGTTTATACTAATCCCAGATCCATCAGGCAGAGTATAATATACAGAACTGCTCTCCCGTGGATTAGTATGTTGACCATTATGTCTTCTTTTAACCTGTCCTAAATGAATATGAGACATAAAAAATGATCCTTGTGCGTTTAGATCCAAGAGTACAAATTATTAAAAATATTCTGATTTTCTTCACTTTTAATTTATTTGCAAACATCCTTATGGCACACCCTCTAGGATCAAATGATTTAAATCAGTAAAACATTTTCCAGACCTAAAATTAAACGCACCACATGTTCTGGTTGCTTTTTTGCTGGATTAGTATTTTCTTTACGAGACACATATTCTTTACCGGCTATTTTAAGTTATTGTTAGACCTTAAATTTAATTCCAGTTCCATATTTATTTATCTTAATATTACCATCGTTTTCTATATTACTTTATTGTTTGCATTACGAGCAATCGCACAAATAAAATACTTTGATCCAGCGTTACAGATTGTAACGCTAAATCCGGGATATTACTCTTCGATAGTCATTCTGTGTTTTAATCTTGTAAAGTAAAGATTCCTGAAGATGTCTCGTGCAATTTTAGGCGAAACGTCGGATAGTAATGACAATTTGACACGGTCTAAACCCAAAAACCATGATTTTGAACTTGACCAAAGCCGTGAAAGTTTTCGATCTTTATGGGGTCCGCAATTGAACCATATGAATCCCAACCAATTCTACCTCTTCTAATTGCTGATGGTAAGAGGGATTTAAAATTGTTACTGGAAAGTAAATTTATTGAATCGAGGAAGAGAACTTCTGGAATGAGGTGTGCCAAGGGAACATAAATGGACCTAACGCACGTATTAATAGGGAGTTTCTCTCCTTAAGAAGAATAGAGCTGCGAATTGTTGTGAGACTGTTAACAGGACGTTGTCACCTGATGGGAGATCTTCACAGATGGTGTCTGGAGGAAGATGAAATTGCAAACCATATTCTCTTAGAGTGCCTAACACTCAAGAGATTCAGACAGAGATATTTCGGGGATACAATTTTGTTATCGGAAACGGTTAGGCCAGTTCAATTAAAAAGGCTGCTGGTTTTTCAGCGGTGATCGGCCTTAAATGACTTGCAGTTATGGTGAGATGTCGAACGAGGCCTAGGCATCGATGATCAAGTATCACCACCTTCGTTTCCTTCACTAATTCATTCAATTTACGAAATATAAGTCTGAAAAATGGCATATCTCTCCTCTCATTTTCTAATGGTACATTTAAAAATCTAAAAAATTTTAGTATTAAACCTTTTACTAAATACATGCAACGAAAATTATTACAAGCAATTAGGAATATTAATACCTCAGATCTTATTTGATTATCGATATTCATAATAAAAATAAAAAATAAAAATCAAAAACTCAAAAAAAGGTCATAAAATATTTCCCACCTGGCGAAGTTCATTTCGAAATGACAAATTGAGCTGCAATTTACCAGCACATTTTAATATGGCACAAATTTTGTTTTCTATTGACAAATAGGCGCAATAAGAGAGAGCAGCATGTGGGATTCATCGCTATTTTCTATGCCATTTGTATGATTTATTAAGCCGACGAAAAATTGTTGAGTCGTTTATAGAATACGATGTTCCTGACAAGTTACGTTAGAAAGTGATTTGAAGAGATACAAAGCATGAAAAGCAGACGGATTTTGCCTCTATAATTGAAAATATATTATTAATACCCTAGTTTATATACTTACGGACAAAATTAACGGTATTTTCTATAAATTTTCGTAATTTGTAATTAAAAATATGAATTTTGATGAAGTAAGTCATTTAAACACTTTATACCAGGATTAACAGTTTATTTTACAAACTTTAAATAAACAATATGTTATTTGGTTTGATGGGTAAAAAATTAAAGGTTAATGTTATGAAAACTGATGATATTTACTTTAAACTTAAAGGTTATAGTGATAGCAAACACTGTTCTTTTGATTACAAGAAAAGTGACGGATATTAATTGCTACTTGCATCCTTCTCGGCAGAATTTGAATATATTTTTGAGGAATTGTGACTGAGACTGACGCATGGTGTGTGGTAGTTCGAAGAGAGAAAACTAAGCGACTGACTCGGGGGATCCAAAGCGCATTCCGGGTACAGCTGTTAATTTCGCCATGCGTTTTTCTGTTTTACCGACTGGTGATTTATTGAGAACGTATCCTTGGCGATTTATCGCAAACAATCGAGCCTTTGATCTTATAATAGGGAGAAAAATATGACACTTCATCAAGGCCCCATAAATTTTTCTTCTCAAAGATTATTATTCACTACTTACTTTTTAAGATTAAAAATTGGAAGTAGATAATTAAACCTTTTCGCATTATTATTTATAAGTAACTTTGTAAAAAACTAAGTAACATATATATATATATATATATATATATATATATATATATATATATATATATATATATATATATATATATATGTTATTGCGTAGTGTTTCACTGATGGGAACATGTGATTATTATAGAGTCAGTGAAGTAACCTTACAGAGATTGTTATATCAAAGTCCAACGGTTTCACTACTAACAAAGGCCTCAAACAGGAGTTGCCTATCACCCACTTTATTTAAAATATACCTCAAACAAGCTTTAAATATTTGGTAGCCGAAATGCGAGGAGATGGGGAAATCCCCCTCAACAATTCAAACTTCTGTACTATTAGATTCGCAAATGACTAGATCATAATGGAGTAGCACTGCGATGATACATAATATATGACTGGAAATCTTACGAAAGACTATAAGAAATAGGGAATCGAAGTAATTCTTTCAAAAACAAAGTAGGTGTATATCGGTGGAATTTAGGAAGATCTCCTGCTAGAACATGGATAGGCCCTCAATTCTGCCGAACTTAACAATACCCGAGAATAAATATATCATGCAACGAAACATTAGACTACCCTATTAAAGTCAGAAAATCAATCGATATATTAAATAGCATCTTATGGGATCAAAAAGTAATAAAAAGTATATACAATATAAAATATGATAACAAATAGTATACTCGCGTAAAGTTGCGAAGTTTGGCAATTGAAGGAAAAGACCAAATGTTGAAGGCAATGGAGATGGACTTTAGGAGAAGAGCCTCAGGAAAATGGAGAATGGAAAAAGTTCCGAACGAAACAATTCGCGCAACTATAAAAGTGGACCACACAATAACGCACACGTCCAAAGACACGAGGAGCTGCAAGTTCCCAAACAAATACTCACTTGAACGTCAACGGGAAGGGTACTGGAGGAGTTACTAGTGATGGAATAAGCTGGTGACAGTCACTTAAGTTTGTTATTTTCCTCTATACAAAACAACAGTATGCCAACAGATAGACACTGTCATGAATCTGAAGCAGCACAAATTTTAGCTCTATATAAGGATGGATATTAGGGTGGCATTTATTTTCTAAACTCATTTTTATCTGTGGCTCCCCCTAAATCATAAATTCATATTCTAAAACTAAAATTTAAACAGAATTAAAATTTTTTAATTCCTTTCAACTGTACTAAAATCACTACTTTTCCCTTTCATTGAACAATTATTATTAATTTTTTGAAAATTATTTTTTCTCGGCCAATTGATCACTTAATACCTTCAATAAGCTTATTTTTAAAACCGCAATATTTATAATTTTTTATGAAATATTTGTACTGTAAAATCTATGGCCAGCGCAATTCAATTTCAAATATAATAAAGAAAATAGTCACTTTTGCTTTCAAGAAATAAAATTATAAAGTAATAATTCAGGATTATTTCATTCTGCGATTTTTTTCTCTCATTTACTCAACAAATTGGTTTATATTTATTTCTAAAGATTGTTTCTTGATGAAAAAAAACTAAAATTAATGAAATTTATATATATATATATATATATATATATATATATATATATATATATATATATATATATATATATATATATATATATATATATATATATATATATATATATATATATATATTTCTAAATCGTTCATTTAGAAATAAAACAGCAAAATGTCAAGGAGGAAGGAATTTTGAAAATGCCTTGAATAAAGGGCGAAACGTCAATCGTTTTATGTATTCATTAAATATAGAACCTAAACCCAAGAAAAGACAAAATAAAGAAAAATGATATAATTTATGGTTCAAGAATCAAGAAAATAAATAAATAAATAAATATATAAATAAATAAATAAATATATAAATAAATAAATAAATATATATATATATATATATATATATATATATATATATATATAAATATTGCAGTTTTAAAAATAAGCTTATTGAAGGTATTAAGTGATCAATTGGCTGAGAAAAAATAATTTTCAAAAAATTAATAATAATTGTTAAATCAAAGGGAAAAGTAGTGATTTTGGCACAGTTAAAAGGAATTAAAAAATTTTAATTCTGTTTAAATTTTAGTTTTAGAATATGAATTTGTGATTTAGGGGGAGCCACAGAAAAAAATGAGTTTAGAAAATGACGACCACCCTAATATTCATCCTTATATAGAGCTATAATTTGTGCTGCTTCAGTTTCATGACAGTGTCTATCTGGTGGCATACTGTTGTTTTGTATAGAGGAAAATAACAAACTCTCTCTAATCTCCTTTTCAATGCCTTGTCTTCAATTTGTCCTAGCTCTTCCTCTTTTTTTTCCTCCAGTTGATGTTCAAGTGGATATTTGTTTGGGAACTTGCAGCTGCTCGGGTCTTTGGACGTGTCCGTTATTGTGTGGTGCACTTTTATAGTTGCGCGAATTATTTCGTTTGGGACTTTTTCTATTCTCCATTTCCCTGAAGCTCTTCTCTTAAAGTCCATCTCCGTTGCCTCCAACATTGGTCTTTTCCTTCAGTTGCCAAACTTCGCAACTTTACGCGAGTATACTATTTGTGATCGTATTTTATATTGTATAATACTACTATGTTTGTTTCTTTTTATTACTTTTTGATCCCATAAGATGCTATTTAACATAGATTTTCTGACTTCAATAGGGTGGTTTAATGTTTCGTTGCATGATATATTTATTCTCGGGTATTGTTAAGTTCGGCAGAATTGAGGGCCTATCCATGTTTTAGCAGATCTTGCTATATTTCCCATTTCTTGTACTCTTTCATAAGATTTCCAGTCATGTATTATGTATCATCGTACTGCTACTCCATTATGATCTAGTCATATACGAATCTAAAACTATAGAAGTTTGAATTGTTGGGGGGGGGGGATCTCCCCATCTCCTCGCATTTCTACTTCCAAATATTTAAAGCTTGTTTGAGGTATATTTTAAATAAAGTGGGTGATAGGCAACGTCCTTGTTTGAGGTCTTTGTTAGTAGTGAAACCATAGGACCTTGGTATAACAATCTCTATAAGGTTATTTCACTGACTCTATTAGGCTTATGTTTAAATTTTTACGCTGTAATGCTTTCCAAAGTTTTCATAAATATATGCTGCCGTAGAAATTTTTAAAATCTACCTGTAGGATATGTACTTCTCGGTTGGAAACTGACACTTTCTCAATCAACTGAGTTAGATAGAACATCTGTGCGATCCTAGATCTTCTTGTGAGGAAGCCTGCTTGTTCTTCATCTTCACTGTCTGCATATTAGTGCTCTATTCTCGCCTTTAGGATTTTTACCTAGATCTTGCTCAGTTTGCATATTTCTGCAACACCTCAATGGTTATTATAGTTTTATTTGGGACTATTTTTGTGTAGAAGTGTGAGAAAGAATAATTTGCATTCTTCCGGTATATTTCCGCTATTGATACAGTTTTGAAAAAGCCTAGTCAAGTGTTCGTATAGCTGGTTTAATCCCTATTTGATCAATTCTGGGGAATATTACCATGTTCAGGGGCCTTCTTAGTTTTAACGATTTTGCAGACATTTTTTACCTCCTTCACACTAACCCTGATCGGTGATACTGACCCATGTACAACATTTGAACTTTAGCTCTCGAAAAACTGAACTCGATACTCTTACAAAAGTTTTCAAAAGTCTAATCTAATTTATTTGTTGTTATGAGGGATACTAGTTCTCTATTCTTGTTTTGAAGTAAATATTTCAATAGCTTCCAATTTTCGTAAATTTTGTTCCTCTCAGGTAGCACTTTATTTTGTTGCAGCTTTTTTTTCATGACTCGTTTTTGTTCTGTGTTATTTTATTATTGATCTGGGCTTGTACCTCTCTGAGTGCAATCCTATCGTGATTCGAGTTGCTAGATAAGTTGCGTTAATACTTCTGTCTTTTTTATTCAATATCTTGCTCGATTTCTTCATTTCATCAATGAGGTTTATGAAGTTTTCTCTCATCTCAATATCCTAATGCTTTTTCAGTTAATTCTTTCAAGCATTGCCTAATATATTGATAGTGCTCAAAAGCACTGTTGAATTGTCGTAGTTGAGGTTATTGGTCAAGTATCCTTTTGTATAGTTCTTCAGTGCTCTCATTTTCTAAGCTCTCCAGATTAAATCTTGATTATCTTATTTCAGTAGATTGATTGGCTTTCTTCTTGCTGGGGTTCTTGTTTTATCTCCTATCCAATTTTTTAAATCGGGTGATCCTGGTCTTCAGCCAATGATGGTCGCTACAATATGATGGGCTTCTTTGCCCCCTGACATCGTGAATCCTCAGTGATACGGTCTGTCGAACGATGGTATACTCTATGTTGGAGTTTATGTTTCGTGAGATTCTCGTCCAAACATACTTATGAATTCGTGCATGTTAGTGGAACTCATTCTTTATTTTTAATTCATTCACTCCTACAGTTGAACTAAGCTAAGATCTTTGCCATTTGTTGTGTTTTCACCACATCTGCCTTCTACTTTATTGTTTAGTTTGATTCCAGTTGTTACGTTCAAATCGCCGATTATTATGACTTCCTTTGAGCTCCCACACTAACTTAATTTATTTTAATTTTTAAATTATTTGAGAAATAATTTCTGATAAAATGGAAATGTCAGCTTTTTTAAAGACTTGAATATATCCTCCTAAATGACAATGAATTTGATGTGCATTTTCATATAGGAGAATATATCAATATATATAAAGTTATAATGCTAATTTGAAGTTATTTTAGACAATAGTGACAATGAAAAATAAATGTAGCTTAACCTTTCAAAAGTTTTCTTTTTGCGTATCTATTTTTAACTCCAATTTTTCAAATTTGTTTTCCCTTGAATATTCTAAAGAGAGAGGATTGATTATACAATTATAAGCTTTTAAGAAATTACTTTTTTTTTAATTTTCAGCCTTATTACAGTCTTATCTTCACATTTCACTATAGCAGCTAATTGAAAAGTAATTAAATTAGCTGTCCGAATGAAAAGAGCTAATCGAAATTTTTAATGTCTAGAAAATTCAAATTCATATTTCGATATCAACTAAAAGATCTTGATATTTGAAAATACAACTTATGCTTATGCTTAATATTTTTTTGCACTGTTTGAGAAGAAAATTGTATATCAATAGCAAAATAAAAATTATCATTTATAACAAATTCTTAAACGCTCTTTTAAATGAAAACTTTATCTCCACTTTGCTTCATTTCTTTTTGAAATTCCTGTATATCTTCGAATCCTTTTCTTGATCGGCAATCAGTTTATTTTAAAGCAAACAAAACAACCAAACAGCAAAGTCCAATACTTTTGTTTTACCCAGAAAGTTTAGGCGTTAAACAACAAAACTTTTCGGTAACTTCGCTTTGCCACAGAATTTGATTTATGGTCGGTCTTAGAAAATTGAAATAGATTACTTTGTTATTTAATTTGTTCCGACGGCTACAAAGCCATATAAAAGCCACACTAGAAATAACTTAAAGTGCTGAAAGCCCAAAAGGTGTAAGAAAAATCGATAAATCATTTCTTCTGTAAATATTAAGAACCAATTTCGTATTTCTATTTTTTTATTTTCGTATAGTTTACTTTATTGCTTTTTAATATTTACTATTACTATACGGATGAAATTGGCAAAAAATATTTTCAGCATAATAAATTACAAAGTTAGGTGTACTATTAGGGTCAATGGATTGATAGAATTATGAGAATTTTATTTGTGGAAATCCGTGCTCTGGTCTCGATTCCAGATTAGTTACATATATGAAGGTAAGACAGTTTACCTTCAATGGTAATCACCGAACACGCAGAGTGAGATTTATGCGAAACAACTACCAGTTTTCGTAAGAAACCGAACCTACAAACGGATTTAATCCGGGATTAATACAAAATCATATGTTCCTCTGTAAAACACCAAGCTAGTTTATATTTAATTATTAGGGAAAGCTTACATGATAGGACTGAACTTCATAGTCAAATAACCTTTCCGGTAAATGAGAAAACCGAGAATTAAAAATATGATATATATATATATATATATATATATATATATATATATATATATATATATATATATATATATACGTTTCGCTCTTTACTTAAGACATCTTCAAACATTTTTCAAATTTTTAAAAAATTATTTAATTTTACCAATACACCCTTGACATTTGTTTATTTATTAATAATAAAGTGACACTTTTACGTCATCTATTTAGGTACTGAGGATACATGGAATGCAAGTGTGTTTTATTTTTTATATTTTACAATGCACCAAAGAACCGAAAGAAGGCATACATTTAATTTTATGTTTAAGAGGATATTCAATTTTTTATGTTTATTAACAGGATCGAATACTTTATATTTTTGTTTAAATTAGATTGGTGTAAATGTGGCTCAAATTTCTTATATCAGCTCTGTCGTTAACAATATTTTTATCTTTTTTAATTTCCTTTATCTGCAATTTTTAGTAATTCATATCTTTGTTTCTAATTATGGTACTGTTATAATCGAAGGTATGTTTTTCGTCCTGTGTGTTTTTGTTTAATGCAGTGGAGGTTTTTTTCATATATCTATGGCGATTCAATCTGTTCTTTAGTAATTGGCTTGTCATGCCTATATATTCTTGGACAATTTGTGCAAGGGATCGAATATACTACATTTAATTTATTTATGAGAAAAGTTTTACTTTACATATATCTTGCTTTTTTTAAAATGTGTTTTATTTTTTCTGACAGCTCATTAGTGTAAGTTAATGCTACATATTTTTATGTTTCTTGTTATTAGGTTATTATAAAATTTATATGTTCGTTTATTAATTATGTCGGTGATAGTCTTTTCATTGAAATTGTTATTTATTAGTGTCTTTTTCACTTTTTGCAGTTTTCTTGGTCGGAATTCTGGAGACGTTAGTGAGATGGCAAGATCAGACAGATCGATTATAACACTACATTTTGAGTTTTTGAGTGATTAGAGTAACAGTTTAAATATCTACCTGACCAAGTTGATTTGGTGTACCATTCAGTTAAAACGTTTTTTCTGCGTATAAGTGTCATATCTAGAAAATATATTTTATTATTATTTTCTGTTTCGGACGTGAATTGTAATTTTTTATTGAAACTGTTGAACTCTTGGAGAATTTTATTGATTTTATCCTGTGGCAAGGCTGATATGCAATCATTGACAAACCGTTTGAAAAATATTATATTAAAATTTAATTTTTCCAAAACTTTTTCCTGTAAATATTCCATTACTAACTGAGCAATAGTAAATGAAATTGGTGATCCCATAGTACATCCATCGAGTTGTTTGTAAAAGGTGTTTTCATATTGAAAGTAATTTGTGTTCAGAACAAGGTCAATGACATCCATAAAATTGTTTTTGATAATGATGAAAGTTTTTTTTTAAATGGAACCCCCTGTATATTATTGCATTTTTGGATTCTTCGATCAAAATAAGTGCCTATTTTAATAAGGTTTATAGTACCTAAATCTTAAAGGTTTCCAAATAATTTGAATTTTGACAAAATCTAACCCACGTTTCATGAATCAAATACTTAAGAAGTATTTCGGTCATGTACTCGAAATTTATAGTGAAGTTTGACAATAAATCATATTTTATATCCAAAAAAAAAACATTATCAAACAAATTGCTGTTAACAATGGATACACTAAGTATTTGAAACATGAAAATGTTGTCAATATTCAAATTATTTAAAAAATTTTAAGGTTTAGGTACTATAAACCTTATAAAAGGGGCATTTATTTTGATCGGAGAATCAAAAATGCAATATATATTTAAAATTATTCCACTTTCCAATATGAAAATAATTTTAAAAATAACTATATTAGACCCCATATATCCTAAAAGTAAAACTTTCTGAAAGTCACGTATTTTGGCCGCAATATTCTGTGCCATATAGGGTGAATAACCCTGTATATCCTTGTCAGTTTACCAGTGTGACGTCACATCGGTCAAGTGAGAAGTATTGAAGTTTTGGCGGGATATTTAAAACAAAAATTAAAAATTATGATTTTTAAAGTACTAGTTGTATTAAAAAAAATAATATTTTCGACTACATTAGGTACTTATGCATGGTTTTAACCACTTTCCCAAAAATAGTCAACATCCCAATTGTTCAATAATGGGCATAAAAAACTGCGGCCTAGAATGAGAGAAGAATAAGAAAATACAAAATAATATACATCCAAAAACTTTAGGGTCAGTATGGCAAAATATACCTCTGCGAAGCCGTGTATAATGCCACAGGAAAGGTAAGGCCTCCATTATGAACAGACCTGGTATAAACATTGTGCATAATCGGACTTTTATATTCATCACACTTCTTCATAAATTTTAAAACATTTTTAAAATACAATTGTCTGATAGTTAAAAGGTCAGCTTGTTCAAATAACAAGTCTGATGGAAACCGCCTTGATTTATTTAAGAATATTTTTATTATATACTTTTGAGTAACAGTCAACGGGTAAAGGATGCTACCACATGCACTGCCCCAAACATTCAAACCATATGCGAGGACTAACTCAATCAAAGCCTGGTAAGTCATTCGCAATAGTTTCAAAGACAGGAATTCTCTCAGTTGGTAGAACTTGTATATAGTCTTTCGAAGTTTTTTAATGATATAGTTTACGTGAGCATCATATCTGAGATTCCGGTCAATGAACACCCCTAAGTATTTAGCTTTGTCCGCCGCTGCTATAGACTCAATACATACGCACTGTTTCTCACCCATAAGACATTCATAATTATGTACTAAAAGATTGGGATATACAGTATTAACTCTATTATTCATAGAAAAGACCATGTGAACAGTTTTACTGACATTAATAGTCAGAAGATTCTGATCCATCCACAATCGTACCCTCAAAAAGTAATCCTCTGCTCTCCGAAATGTCTCCTGCCAAGATTTATCTTTAATTAAAATAACTGTATCATCGGCATAACAAATACATTCACTATTTTCACTTGGAAGAACAGTAAAAAGATCATTTATATATAGAGAGAACAGGACAGGACCCAATACTGTACCCTGCGGTACCCTAAACTCCACATTACCTGTTTTACTTAGTGTTTCATTTATTCTCACTTTCTGTGTTCGATTAGTTATATATGACTCAAACAGGTCATACACGATACTTCGAGTGCCAATACTGTCAAGTTTACTCAGTAATTTTTGGTGTGCCACAGTGTCAAAGCACGAGCCAAATCAACAAATATCCCCAGTGTCTTGAATTTTGTATTAAACCCACGAATTATATAATCCGTTACATGCACTATTGCATCCACCGTGCCTACTCCCGACCGAAATCCACACTGAGAAAGAGACAAAATTTTATTTTCTTTCAAAAAATCATCCAATTTGAGTTTAATGCACTTTTCAAAAAGTCGGCTGATCGAACTAGTCATCGTAATAGGTCGATAGTTTTCCTTATTTAATTTATCCCCCGATTTATAAATTGGAACGATAACCGCGTTCTTTAAAATGGCGGGATATCTTCCTTTTTTAAATATCAAATTTATTAAATGTAAAAGAGGCTTTATAAGGCAAATATGATTATCATCCAATATTTTAGGAGAGATATTGTCTTTACCAGCCGCCGCTTTAGTGTTTAAAGAATTTATTATGGTAATCAGCTCACTCTTAGTTATGGGATGCAAAAACATGGAATTCGAAATACGTTTACTAAAGAAATTGTAATTGTTTGTTTTGATCTTTTTCGCCAAGTCCTTGCCCATACCTCCAAAATAATCTAAAAAAATATTAGCAATTCGCAGGCTATCACAAACAAGCTCACCCTCATCCTTAATCAATGATATTCCCCGAAATCCATCATTCTCATTGGTAGCTCGCCTAATCACCTCCCATGTTCCCTTAATGTCACCTTTACAGTCAACCAGCCTGCTTCTGAAAAACTCATATTTCGATTTTTTAATAAGGCTTGTAAGCAGATTTCTATACCTTCTAAATTTTTCTGTGGCTTCTGTTCTAAAAAATAATTAAAACTAACAATTAACCCGCTTGGATATAGATAAGATAGACCCTTATTACTATTACGTTATTGACTATTGTCGTGTACTGTAAGCATTCAAGGAAGTGATGGTATTCGCTCGCAATATGTGTTTTGTTCTTCGGTAAAAAAGTTTCTCTGTTTTTGTTGACGTGACATCAAGTTTAATTAAAATAATTTGATAAATAGCAGCTTTTATTTCCTATATACCTCGATCTTGTGTACATTTATTGATAAATACTCATAACTTACACTTCGTCTTGGCATCACTCGGCTTTTAATACAATAGTAAGGTTTAATTGTTAGTTTTTAATCAACTAGATCAAAGAGATTAACAATTGATTAATTATTAATTGTACAAACTCGCCATTAACAATTAATTAATTGTTAGTCGCGAGTTTTTACAATTACAATTGATTAATTGTAATTGCGATAGGCTTGATTAACTCTTAGTTTTCAATTGTATAACAATTAAATTTTGCCCAACGTAGATTTTAAGTATCCATTCTTGTTCCATGTTCCTTTTAACGAATTTAAAATAGTCCGACTTAAAGGAAATTGATATGCGCGACAAAGTCGTGGCTTATCATTAATAAAACTCTCTGGGACTAAAGAAACTAAGAGCTTTTAATCTTACTTTTACACCACCGAAAACGTCAGGCAAATTGAATGCAATAAAGTATTCAGATTTGCTCAAAAGTAAATTTCATTTAAGCAGTTGGATCACGTCCGAAAGCCGTTTGGTGCGAATGCGCATTTATAGTCCAACATCAAACCACTTTATGTGTGCCCGTTTCATTGTAAATGCGATATGACACGTAAACGCCAGTGCCTCTGCTGACTTTTCTCAGCTAAAAGCTGGATTATGGAGCTGTAAAACAGGACCATCTTGTGGGATTTTAAGCCTTAAGGGATGATAACAAGTGATGGGAGGGATAAGGTACAGTGCTTCGTGTTGTATATAGTTTTACCTTTGATTAACAATTGCCTGTTTAAAACTTCGTTTAAAATATTACGAATCACTATACCCTTAATAATTTCTTAGAAACTAACGTTGATTTTTTTTATAAATCATTATCCCGATAGCTTGGCAATTGGCTTTTAAAAATAAGAATACTATTTTCTGTGCTGTCACCACTAAGAACCATTATAATTTTTCCGTTTTGTAGGTAACAATCCTTGAAGTACTTAATTCTTTTTTGGTATTCTTAGAGAAGGTGGAAAAACACAATTTTCCGAATATGATCTTTATATATCCCCTATTTTTGAGTAATAGAACACAAACATGTTGTCAATTTTCACCGTTCTCGCGTGGTTTTTCCAAGAAAAAAAATAATTTTCACTCATGTAACTTGTATTTTCCGATCACTACCTCTAAATTTTGGGCATTTATAGTAAAACACACATCCACTACACAATATTTAATTATTTTTTAACAAAATTAACATATATAACAGCGGAAAAATACTAATTTTCCCTAAAACGTAAAAAAAAAACATTGTCTTGTCATTTTATACTATTTCTACGTATGCATGGAAGGCTACATACTATTTAAATTAAAACACGTGATGCGATGTTGCCATGTTGCCACGTTGATGTGGATTTTAAATTCAATTAGGATGGAAAACTTGATAGTTTCAATGCAATGAATTGTGGTAATTCCAGTATTATTTGTAAAATGTGGGTAAACGTGCAGAATCGGGATGCCAAACATAAACAGTTCGTTCGGCAAGGTACGTTGATCTAAAAACGAAAATCATAACTAAA
Organism: Diaprepes abbreviatus; assembly: GCA_034092305.1. Taxonomy (NCBI): domain Eukaryota; kingdom Metazoa; phylum Arthropoda; class Insecta; order Coleoptera; family Curculionidae; genus Diaprepes; species Diaprepes abbreviatus. The sequence goes on along the minus strand of JASJET010000216.1, from coordinate 1,928,694 downwards.
CTAACCTGAACTGACCTGACCTAAACTTATCTACATCCCATGGAAAAACCACGAAAGATCGGCGATAGGAAGTCTGTAAAAAATCATCGAAATATTCGGAAAATTCTTCAGGTTAATTCAAGTTAGTTTAGTTATAACTTTTGTTTTTAGATCATCGTAGCCTGCCAAATGAACTGTTTATTTTTAGCATCCCGATTCTGCACGCAACAATACTGGAATGACTACAATTAATTGCATTTGAACTATCAAGTTTTCTATCCTAACGGAATTTGAAATCCACGTCAACGTGGCAACATCGCATCACGTGTTTGGATTTAAATTGTATGCAACCAACCATTCATGTCTACAAAGAGTTTAAAACGATAAGACAACGGTTTTCTTACGTTTATGGAAAATTCGTATTTTTCCGCGGTTATTTATGTAAATTTTGTTAAAAAAATGATTAAATATTCTGTAGTGTTTGTGTATTATGCTATAAATGCTCAAAATTTAAAGGTAGTGATCGGAAAATACAAGTTATATTAGTGAAAATGAATTTTTTTTTTGCCCGCGAAATTGTCGAAAATTGACAACATATTCATGTTGTACCGTCCAAAAATAAGAGGTATGTAAAAAATCATCGAAAAATTCGAAAAATTGTTTGTTTCCACCTTCTCCAAGAATTACCTTTTTCTTTTATGCGATGAGAATTTTCAGACTTTCGATCAACATAAAGATCCACCCGAAGCAAAAATGTAAAAAAATATGAATTGCAACTCACAATTTCATGGATTCTATTTAAGAAGCTCTTGATAAAGGAAAATTTGTTTGCGTACTTTTCTTCGACTTTTATAGGGCATTTGGTATTTTGAATATACAGAGTGTCCGGTTAGTGTCTCTTAATTTATCAGAAGCATACACGTAAAATCGAAATAACCCTATTTTGTTATAAAAAAAAGATTTCCTAAGTGTCCCTTAACCGAGATACAGAGCCCTAAAGGATATACAATTATTTACCGAATCGGCTTCAAGTATCGAACCGACTTGTATAATTTAATGAGATTTTAATATTTTATAGATGTCATAAAAATACATTAAACCATACTTTAGTAAATGTTTTCGATCATCAGAGAAGTTAGAAACGGACTTGCAGTCCCACAGAGCTGAAAACTGATTTTTTAAATACTTTGGACCTTTCTCTTCAAAAAAGTACGGTTTTTATATGAAAAAATCAAAAATCACTAATACTAAACATAAATAGGTAAAAATAAAATATTTTGGATGTGCTTGATGTGCTTTAATTTATGGGGAAGCGTTGTCTTAGTCTTAGAAGGCAAGAATATGTTATGTTGAAAGAGTTGCAGCTCAGATATAGTCAAGTCTAGAAACCTTTCAAAAGTTTGATCGGAGACCAATTAATTTACAATGTTATTAAAATGCAAAAATAGTGAAAACATTTAAATGTTATTTAGCCAAATGTTCAATATGGGCTCCACGTACTTCAATACATTTTCTTATTCTTCGAATCTTTTTCCTCTGACTGCAAATAATATTTTGACTTTATTACGAACTTCGTTAGAATACTGTGCTATTTTCGCTAGTAGTTCTTCTCTAGTATTTAGTGGAATAAACTAGTTCTTTTAGATATTCCCAGAAGTAAAAGTCTGAGGAATTTAGATCTGGAGACCTTGGTGGCGATAAACAGGCCCACCTCAACCTATTCATCGAGGGACAAAAACGTTAGTTAAGTGTACGTACTATACGGTTAAAATGAGGTGGAACCATCATGCATGTATCACATTTGCCTTCTTCTATCAAGAGGTACGACTTTCAATAAATTATTTAAATAATTATTTAAATTTTGCTGTAAACATTGTAAATGAATCTCACATTGAGTCTTTCTTCCAAAACAAATGGATCTATAATCTTATGTCCGATGATACCGGCTCACACATTTACAATAAACCTTTGTTTGTATATGTTTTGAATTATAGCCCGAGGGTTTACATCAGCTCAAAAATGTAAATTGTGTTTGTTTATTATGCCATCTCTTGTAAAACCGGCCTCATCGGAAAACAAAATAGGGTTAGAAAAATTTATATTTAGGTTATGTTGCTCTATAAATCAGTTGGAGTATTAAAATCTTGCGGGAAAATCATCCGGAGACATAGCGTGAACTTTTTCAACTTGGTACGGGTATAGAAGAAATATACCAAGAGTTCCTATCTGTGCTATAATTTTAACGCTCCTAAATGGTACGCAAACTGGTACGCCGCCACATTCATAAAAAGCAATTTACAATATTGTCGATGATTAGATATCAGAATTTAAATGTGATATACATGTTTTTGTTAGAAACAAGTATAAAAGATTTAAATTTTCGGATTTATGTTGAAAACGTGGCAATTCTGCATATCTCTTCCTACCGACTAAGAGGTGTAAGCTCCACCTTTTTATCGATTTAAATGTAAGGTTGCCGCAGCCTAACGAAGTTTTACTGAAAGGTTTGATCATTACAACGTTCCCTTTGTAAACTTAAACAAATATAATAAACCAATGGATAAAAAAACTTGTACCTGTAGTTTAGATCAACTATCCAATTCAGCAACACTGCATATACATCATTCCTTACCGTTTTGCTACTTATAGTAAAAACTACCTTTTATCAATGACCGAGTTTTTATACTTAGCGCTTCCAATCCTCCCATAAGAGTGAGCCGTCTTAGTATAATTCGTCAATGGTACGGGTAAAGTAACTGTCTGTTAGATTTTCATATACAATCCATTTTGTAACATTGTTTTGTATCGCAAGTTTTTTTTATGCTGTTTAAAGTCTAATCAGCAATATCTTACAAAATTTGTTTTTTCTTTAACTCTAATAATTATTTTTAACCATTTTTTACTTGTTTCTCTTAGGCTCTGACCAACCATTTGATATGTTTTTGGACTTGGCAATGTTCGAGCTAGAAATCTTTCAGCATAGTATTTTTACCTTCGAAGAAATTGAGAACGCTTCACCATAGATTAAATACATATCAGCATACTCTGCGTAAGGATATTTTTCAATTTTTCATGATAATTTTCACTTGAAGGCAGTTTTAATAATATCTGTCGATAGTAATTCCTCATATAGGAATTTGACAGCGCTTCACCATAAATTAAGTGCACATCAGCATACCAGTAGTAAGAATATGGGATTCAACATAAGTGTTGCAAAAACTAAATTTATACTTTTCAGTCATTTAGCAGATCCAGATGCTTCGCTGCTAATAAATGGACAAATCTTTGAAAAAGTCTCTCGTTTCAAATACCTTGGATGCTATATTGCTGAACAGCTTGACCCAGATAAAAAAGTTAAATGCAGAATAAAATCAGCCCGCACAATTTTTCTTAATGTGAGGTCGCTTGTCTGCAGTGAAAATCTGAATTTTAAACTTCGCCAAAGGATGGTTTAATTGTACATCTGGTCAGTTGTATGGAGCGGAGAAGTGGACATTGAAAGATGCCACGACCAATCATTTGGAGGCATTTGAGATGTGGTTGCGTGGGTGAATGCTTCGAATACCCTGGGTAGCTATGCAGACTAATGTAGCGGTTTTAAATCGGACAAATGCCACTAGTGAATTGCTAAAAACTGTAGAATGCAGAAAACTAGCATATTTGGGTCACGTTTTTAAAGAGGATCAATACAGAATTCTTCAACATATCATGAAGGGTAACATCGAGAGTCGTGGAGATACTAGAAGGAGATAGATCTCTTGGCTGAGGAACATTTGAGAGTGGATAGGAATACACATGACTGTACAGCTATTTAGAACAACAGAGAAACCTGATCAACTCGCTATTGTAATTGCCAACATCAGGGGAACCTGACATGGCACAGGAAAAAGAGAGTCCCAAGTATAAATAAAGTCTGAAGGGAAGCTACGACAGGTCCCTGTACGCAATAAAACATTTAAATTGAATTTTCTTAGAAAGAATAAGAATTTTTCATTAGAAATTGAATATACTGAAGCACAAAATAGTTGCTAAAATTTAAATGTAGGCGAACGTCTGCTGCTGATACTTTCTGCAATGTATATTGAAACTGAAATAAGATTTTGATTCCCCATCCTAAAAAACTCTGAAGTGCCAAATTTAGTACAAACCAAACTTTTATTAAAATTAATATATATATATATATATATATATATATATATATATATATATATATATATATATATATATATATATATATAATATAATGTTTGACATCCTTTATTTCGGAAACTATTAACTTTTGTATTAAGGTAAATCCGCATATTCTAGTCTCAGAAATTTGCTCTACCATTGCGTATAGAACTTTTAGAAACACTCTGTGTATATAAATATATATCTTTTGAAACTTATGAAATTTGATTAAGTTAGGTAAAGGTTTTTCGGTTGCACTAAAAAGATTGAAAATTAGATTTTCTGACGGAAAGAGAAAATTAGATTTTTCCTGAGGGAAAGTGATATCTTAGGTTCAGTATTTCAAACATTTTCGATTCACTGGAATTATAGTCTTTTAAATATAGACTCAAAACTTAATAGGAGTGTTGTAATTTATATATTTTACATTTTTTGTAATTAGCGTTTCGGTAATTTACCAAAACTTCCTTAGAATAAACAATGTGAAGCTTGAAAAAAATTTCACGATTAATACTGATTAATACTGAACCATGTGTACATCTTATATTATGTTGGATTGAATTGGGATTTACACACGCTTCAAGATTAATCATGAATTTTTTTCCCAGACACACATTGTTTATTCTGATGAAGGTAAGATAAATTACCGAACCGTTAATTAAAATAATTATTTAAATAAATATATTTTTTTAAACACCACGTTTTTAAAATGTACTAATAAGTATAAAATAATTTTTCACATTGTCATGAAAACTTGTGATTGTAAACTTTTAATAGCTATAATTTGTAGAAGCAGTTTAGTTCCTGCAAATACAACTCTGGTTCTGTCTCTCAATCCGCGTTTTGAGAACCTGATGGTCCCGTCAGTCAAGCTGTATCGAAACGAAAGTAACTTTCGCAGGAAACTATATAAAATATAAATTCGAAGGCATTTTGATTTTTTAAAATTTTGCACTACTTCGGTGAATGCCTAGATATCGTTTTAACTGACGATATTTTTCAGGCTGACATCAAAGTCGGCAGATTTTTAATATCCTGCTGACTTGCGTCGAAATTTATACTTTATATAGCAGTTGTTTTCTGCGAATTTTGCTCTCGGTTGGATACAGCTCCACTGATGAGGCCATAAGGCGAATGAAGAGATGATCAGAGTTTTATTAGCAGGAAATAAACTGTTTCTATATATTCTTTCCGTTTTCCCTACCTGAAAGGAGAACAACATATAGGCAACTATTTTTTTCTATAATGTCTTCTATGCATGTTGTTCTACGTATTTCAACTTTTTTCATACAATCGGAAAATTTGATACCTAACATACATATTTCCACACTGTTCCTTAATTTCTTTTGGTGAGAGTGTTTCCGCTCCATAAGTCATAACAGGAAATACGCATTGATTTTTCATTTTTCATTTTAGATTGATAAGAATTTCGACGCTAAACATGTCTCTTAGTTTAGCGTATGCAATCCAACTAGGGTCAATTATTCTTCGTATTTCATATGTTTGGTTTTCTGTTGCAATTTTCACGCCGTATCCCAAGTATCCGATATTCTTCAACCTGTTCAATATCTTCACCCCTAATCATACTGAGGCACCAAGAACAAGATTTTCGTTGTGTCATTGTTTATTTTTAAAACAAGTGTTTGGGCTATCTCCGTCATCGTAAAAGGAAGGATGAAGAGGTCCTTGCCGATGATATTGGTATATGTATGTTCTCAATCTAATTAAGAGCTTTTAGTATGATATTCTTTTCAATAGTATAGAGAGCCTTTTTAAAGTCCACAAATATTAGTACTAATAACTGATTATATTAAATGATTTTTTCAAAAATTCCAGTGACTGAAGATCGATTGTTCCAAAGCTAGAACGGATATGTTGATAATGTTCCAGTTTTTTCACGAGTCGGTTAAACAACTTATATAAATGTGACAACCTATATACATGTGACAACAGGTTTATAGGTCTATACCTTTTAGAGAGGTAACATTATTACATTATTCCAAATTTCTGAAGTTATACATATTAGATTTTAAGCATAATTCATCTGACCAGAGAAAATGCTATAATTATTAAATTAAGGAAAATCATAAAAAAAACCTTTTTTAAAAAAACTTTGGACAAAAGGCGAAACGTCAAAACACGTTTTTTTTTTAAATATCCACGTATGAACCTAACCCCAAGATATAAAAAAGCAGTATAAATATATATATATATATATATATATATATATATATATATATATATATATATGTTAGTTTTTAGTGTTTCACGGAAGGAGAAATATGAGTTTGTGTTTGTCCGGGAATACATCCGTTCGTTAGCTATTTCCATAGTTGGAATTTGCAGACGTTTCGCCAAAATCTCATTTGGCATCTTCAAGTGCTCGTGTCCGTAGTTGACGATGAACTGTTCATCGTCAACTACGGACACGAGCACTTGAAGATGCCAAATGAGACTTTGGCGAAACGTCTGCAAATTCCAACTATGGAAATAGCTAACGAACGGATGTATTCCCGGACAAACACAAACTAATATATATATATATATATATATATATATATATATATATATATATATATATATATATATATATATATATATATCCATAATAATAATAATAAATTAACTTAATCATTTCGATTTTGAAGTAGAGAAATTTTACGAAATATCTTGTGAAAAACTTTTCAGATTCTCGAAAGTAAAATAACTTAGAGGTATCTTAAAAGTTCTAACATGAAACTTTAAAGTACTAAGAGCATGTAATATTCCAAAAACTTTTAGAAATCAGGTTGCTTTTACGAAAGGTATTAAATCCTTCAAAATAAGCTCTAGGACCAAATATTAGAACTTTTGTTGTTAAAGTAAATTTATACTATTAGCTGAAAAATTATTATGAAGGGATGAAACCCTGGCATAGAAAAGGTAATAATTTTCCATCTGAATTCACTTTGACTTGTTTTGAGTTTTTATCTAATGTGCAACACAGAATCTCTTCTTACATTCCGGGAAAAATATGATAAAAAACTGATAAATCTAAACAAACTCTGAGTTTTTAGATCTAAACATTCTTCTAGACAAAAATCCTGATATTGAAATCAAACAGTTTGCTTGGTCTCAAACTCCGAAAGGAATGTTTCTTCTCGCTGCACTTGCTCCCTCTATTTTAAGTTTCTAAGATATTCAAGGAGTCCCATAAGGATCAATATGTAGAGCAACAGCATATCCATTACATAAAAATATTGCAATTTGGCTAAAATGACCTGTCCAAAAGACAAGAGTTACCAAGATACAGTCCATTTGAGTTAGTATTTTTTATTTTTTTGGAACAATTTTTTAAAAAATTCAATTATTCAAGCAAGAGAATTCGGTTTTTTGAGGTGAAAAATCTACATATACGAAGGTGGGCTAATAAGTTTCCGATCTAATACATGAATGGCGCCAATAGGTCTGATTTCTTAATTTCTGTCATTTTATAATAAAGGGTGTTTTTTTTTATAGAGGTATAGAAATTTAAGTTGGCAACACTTTTTTAACTGGCGGCCGTTTTGTCAGCTGTCAAGTGATTTATGTTTAGTTTGATTTGGCATTTCAACATGAATAGACTGACGTTTGAACAACGATTCCAAATTGTGCAAATTTATTTTGAAAATCATGGTTCTGTTCGAAATACGTATCGCGCACTACGTATATTTTACGGTCAATATAATCGTCCATCAGAGCAATTAATTCGATTAACTATGGAACGTTTTCGCACCACGTTTACTCTAAATGATAATACGTATCCACAGAGATGTCGTACAGTGCGTACAGAAGAAGTCATTGCTGCTCTGGAGCGTAGCGTAGAGGAAGACTCGAATCAGTCTATCCGCCATCATGCACAGGAATTGGATATGTGTTCATTCACTTTATGGAATATTTTGCGGAAAGATCTTGGTTTGCGTGTTTACAAAATCCAACTCGTGCAAGAATTGAAGTCACACGATCACCTAGCAAGGCATAGATTCGGTGAATGGGCCCAAAACAAGATTGCCGTTGATCCCGATTTTCATAAGCAAATTTTGTTTAGCGATAAAGCTCACTTTTGTTTGAATGGATATGTCAATAAACAAAACTGCCGTATTTGGAGTGATGATAATCCTCAAGTGTATGTTGAGACACCGTTACATCTAGAAAAACTGACTGTTTAGTGTGCTTTATGGGCTGGTGGAATCATTAGTCCGTACTTCTTTAAAAACGGTGCTGGTCAGAACGTTACAGTCAATGGTGGCCGCTGTAGAGCCATGATTATTGACTTTTTCGTTGATCAATTGAACAACCATGATATGCAGGAGCTGTGGTTTCAACAAGACGGCGCAACATGTTACACAGCTCGTGCCACAATTGATTAATTGAAGGAAACGTTTGGTAACCGCATAGTTTCACGTTTCGCACCCGTGAATTGGCCTCCAAGATCGTGCGACTTAACGCCGCTAAACTATTTTCTGTGGGGATATGGGAAGTCGCTAGTCTACGCCGATAAGCCCGAAACGATTGATTACTTGGAGGACAACATTCGCCGCGTTATTGCCGATATACGGCCATAAATATTGGAAAAAGTCATCGAAAATTGGACCTCCAGATTAGACTACGTCCGAGCTAGCCATGGCGGTCATATGCCAGAAGTCATATTTAAATTATAATGCCAGAAGGTTATCTTTCGAATAAAGTAAATTTCATGTAAATTAAAAAAATTCATCTTTATTTTATTCCATTTAAAAGTTCTATACCTCTATAAAAAACACCCTTTATTATCCATTATTAGCTGACATATAACATTATAATTTAGTTCAGGTTAGTGTACGTTTGACAGCTTCTGGAGTGAGATACAATTTTTTATTTGATAAAAATGGGAAGACGCATACTAACAAAATACTTTTTGCACCATTTAAAAAGAAAAACAAGAAATATACTCAACACTAAAAGACTTTTTATCATATTCAATGATAAAACAACGGTTTTCTGATTTTAAAAAAGATATTTAGAGCCTCACTGAGATGACAACTCCTAAAAGTTTTATGAATAGACTGCTAATTTACACATTTGGGAATGCGGAAAGTAAGTAAGCACCGCGTTTGCTAACACTAGAGCTCATTTTTTAGTCGTTGAAACAATTTGACGAAGTAGAGTTTGAAATGTGTGCTGCTTCATCTTTTTCGCCAGATATAGAAACCAGCGATTATCACCTATTTCCATACCGCAAAAAAAGGCTTGGTGGACAAAAATTTGAGAGCAAGCCACTCTTTGATGCTGTGAACTGCAATTTTGAGGATATCAACAAGTCACTTTCAAAAATAGTATAACTAAATTACAGCACCGGTATGAACAATGTAATAGTCTAAATGGAGAGTATTGCAGTTTAAAATAAAATGTTCATTTAAATAAATAGTTTTGTTTAGGTTACTTAAAAAAATTAAAAAATTAAAATTTTGACCGCCTGGTTTTGATAATATTTTTACATAAATTATTTGCTGTTCCCCGATGTATCATTATTTATGGAACATCCTGTATATAGAAAAAAAAGTAAAGTATTTCTTATTACTTTTCTCTGAAGCAGGGACTATATAAAATGTGTTTTGCTTTTAAAGAGTATTTTTTAAAACAGAAGCGTTTAGCTCTGAAAGATTTTTATTGTAGCTTTTTTTGGAATACCTTATATCCATTTAACTTTGGCTTATTCTAAATCTTTTCGAGAGTCATTTTCTTTTATTGGTTTATATAAAGTAACGCTTTGCGGTTCGATCCAGGCCAAAACCAGGCAGTAAACAAACTTACAAGCTGAGAGCTTTCATTTTGCTTTTTTCGTCGTATGTTGCAGAATTACGGCATTTTTTATTTAAAAAGATACGGCCAAAATAAGGCCAACAAGGGATGTTTGCTAAACCGATTATATGTTTATTGCATTGTAAGATTTTTGCAGAAGTTGCTTGACTTTTTAAAACTAAAGTTTGAGTAAAAAATATATTATTTTAAGCTTGCCTTTTGGATATAATGACTATTGAGAATCCTAACAATTTCATTACTTTTGTCTCTGAATAATTATGATAATAATTAACTTAAAGATATATATGAAGCGGAGATTTTAAGTATTTCTAGAATCGCGACTGCTAAAGTTTTTTGGACCTATTATACTCACTTATTACTAAATTACTTATTAATTTTATGTTCTCTAAGTGATTTAAACGTGGATTAGATGATGATATTTTGGTCCACTTCAAGAAAAAATCTGTAAAGTCTAAGCTAGCGCTTACTGTCGTGGCAATTATAAATAGGCTGAGTTTTATTGATTCACTTGATACAAAATGCAAATATAGCATTTTCTGGGGTTACTCTTACCGGAAGTTCAAATTTAATGCTTCATCTGTAGCATCAAACAAAAAAAAAACTTTAAGATTATTGAAACAAAACTCAAGGCATTTTTATTAAATAACTGAAATTTATCTTTATAAAATGCTTGTATAGATGATAAATAAATATGTTAAAGTTAAGTTAGTTGTAGCTATAAATATTAAAGAAAACATGAATCAGATACGTCAATGAAAGTTGCAATGTCTTTTACAATTAAAATTTTATTTGTTTTTTTTATTATAAATTCAAATAATACTGTTACTTATCTAGACTGCTAACGAGCTGTAGTCACTGTAGTCTCGGGCTAATTAATTACTTGCATATTGGACATATCAACAGTTGCAAATTGAAATAAGAAGAAAAATAAGAGCAGCAAAAGAAGAGGACCTTTCTGGAAAATGCAGAGAACTAGAGGAGTTGCAAAACAAATACGACAACTTCAACTTGCAAAAAAAAAGTCAAAGAACTAGCTGGAATAGAAAAGAGAAAAACCTCAAACGTATTGCTAGACAAAGAGAGAAACATTATTATGCAAACACTGCAAAAATTATGCAGGTGGAAAGAGTACATAGAAAAACTATTTGAAGATCATAAAGACAGAAATTCTTCTATAAACAGTCTGATCGGTGATATGGGGCCTGAAATTACTAAAGCAAAAATTTGGATTTATTGATGAGATTATTTATTACAATTTACACGACAGGAACTATCCCCCGAGAAATGTTAACATCAACATTCATATGTTTACCAAAGAAAGCAAGTTCAAAAGAATGCAGTGTCTATCGAACAATCAGTCTCATGTCACATATTTTGAAAACCCTTTTAAAAATTGTACACACTAGAATACATTCCAAATTGGAGCTGGATATTAGTGACATACAGTTTGGCTTCCGGAACGGGGTGGGTACAAGAGAAGCATTATTTGCTTTTAATGTGCCTACTCAAAGATGCTTAGATATCAATCAGGGCCTCTATGTCTGCTTCATAGATTACAACAAAGCTTTTGATAGGGTCAAACATGACAAACTGATAGAGATTCTCAGAAGCAAAAATTGATATTAAATCTGTATTACAATCAGCGAGCGGCAGTAAAAATTAAACAGGAAATATCCGGAGATGTGGAAATACAAAGGGGAGTCAGACAAGCGTGTATATTGTCACCTATACTATTTAACGCTTTTTCTGAAGAAATCATATTGGAAAGTCTTGAATCTGAAACAGCAGGGATAAAAGTAAACGGAGTTTTAATCAACAATATTAGGTACGCAGATGACACCGTAATAATAGCTGATAGTTTGAGAGACCTAGAAAAAATAATGAACGAAATATTAAGAGTTAGTGGAGAATATGGACTCTCTCTTAACACGAAAAGACCAAGTGTAAGAACAAAACCAATAATAATGAAACCCTAATGGTAGAAGGCTAGCACATAGAAAGAGTTAAGAAGTACACTTAATTGGGAAACTTAATAACAGAAAATAATGACTATACCGTCGAAATAAAAACTAGAATCGAAAAAGCACGTACCAACTTTATTAGAATGAAAAAGGTTACCTGCAGCAAAGATCTAACGTTAGCCTTGAAAATACGACTGACTAAATCTTACGTATATAGTGTTCTATAATATCGAATGGAAGAATGGACACTGAATCGAGAGGCAATGAGAAGACTTAACTCTTTTGAAATGTGGACTTATAGAAGAATTCAGAGGATTTCTTGGGTGGATCGAGTTACGAACGCCGAGGTGTTGAGAAGAATGGGAAAAAAAAGGAAGTCGAGATAACAGTAAAACAGAGAAAACAATATTTCGAACACATTATGTGGGGAGAAAAGTATAGCCTCTTACGGCGCATAATCCAAGGCAAAATAAGTGGCAGAAGAGGCGAGGACGACGACAAATTTCACGGTTAAAAAACCTAAGGGAATGGTTTGGATTCAGTTCAAAACAACTATTTAGAGCAACTGCCTCAAAAATTAAAATAGCTATTATGATTGCCAACCTCCGCAATGGAGAAGACACTTGAAGAAGATATTGGACTGCTGCAAAGTGCTCTAATATCCCCTTGTGAATGGTTCAATATATTGGGCGAAAAAAGGATCCAACGCAATCCATTCGCCAACAGAAACAGGCTGTGTCGAACAAATATGTAGTATTTATATTTAAAATTGCCAGAGTCTCAAAGACATGAGATAATTCTCTTATAAAACAGGAAACAAAATCGATCACTAAACTTCAAACGGTTTGATAGTTGCTATCAAATTATACAATAAAATTCAGGGTATTCTATTTCCGTTCTGTTAACTTTGGTGTGAATTTTTTTAGCCAGTGTGTATAATTCAAAATTCAAAAGCACGATTGACAATAGCAAAAAAAGACTTTGGAGTTCGTGGTAAGTGGCACTTTTCTGTCAGAATGCATGGCAAATACGCATGTGATAGACTTGGTGAATGCTTTAAAAGAGAAACATATCGTGCCAGCCTGCAGCAGTAATTGTTGATGTCAACCACGATCTTGAGATATAAAACTGGACTGCTCATGAAAATAATTTTTGACCCACACTTATTGGTCGCTATTCGGTGCAATGATTTGTATGGCAACATTGAATTCCCTGCTAGTTTCTAACATTGGCGTGAACATGTAGTGTATGAATGTCAATTCTATTATTCTAACTAACAGGTTTAGACATAACTATCTTTTTCTATACGATATCTACAACAATAAATCGCTCTTCCTTGTTTTACTTGACAGGTTAATCGAGAATATTCAATAAAAAATACCAGAGTTCCGATTCTGTAATCATATTTTTTGACATTCTCCTTCCTTATCTCTTTTAGGACAGTTCACATTCCTGTTTGAAATTTTCAGTAAAACGTTACATAAAATGTGATAAAATCCATAAAACAGCAAAATCAAAAATAAACTTTTGTCAAAATGAAGAGTATTCAATCAATGTCAAAAATACACTTTCACCAATATCATAAAAACTTAGGGAATTCATTGTTGCCAAAGCAATTATTTGCACCAAATGGCACGGAGCACGGTGGGGTAATTTTTTTTATAAGGGAGATATGGAACACGAGTAGTCCAGTTTTATATCTCAAGTTCGTGATGTCAACTCATTTCTGTCTTGTGCAAGAAAATTTTTCAATGAAACAGACCATGACCAATGGCAAAATCATCTTAATCACAGATTCAATAGTGTTGGACAGATGACCGCTATAATCAGCAACCATTTTTTTGTCTCGAAAAATGGTTCAATTGTGATAAAAAAAATTAAATGGATAAAAGCTGATTTTGACCAAGTTCATTTCCTTTTAGACTAATTTTTGACAATTATTCATTCTTAATATCAAATATTTGATAATGAATGATGTTTAAATTTTTTGAATTCTCATATTTTACAATTGTTATTACTAAAAATTTAATTTGTTTAATTTTTGCGATCAAGGATTTATTAAAAGATTAAATTTATTCTATATCAAATATTTAATGATGATTTATATCTTTAATCTTTAAAAAAATTTCATTTCAACTCATAGCGAATACAACATTGATTAATCATTACCTAATATTTTACTGATAATATTTATAATCATCATAACTCGTCAGTTATTAAGATTTTTATCAAACCTTAAAGAAAATAGAAATTTTTCATCAAGAAATTAACAGAAATAATTTGACTATATGGTATAATCTATTGGTTTCTTAGTAGCACACGAAAAAGAACAAGAGAGCTACCCAATTTAAAGCCGTCGAACATCCTACGGTTTCTGAGGGAAATAGGACTGGAGGACCTGCTTTATCCAGCAATATATTCCTTACATCTTAGCAGCAGGAGGGAAACACAATAGAGCTATTAGGTCGCAGGGTACTGATCCCGAATTTTATGCACTTTCACACATATTCTATAAATTTTCAATCTATGCTGTAAAAAATATCACTGTTTTACTTAATCAAATACTATCTATGATTTTACTGATAATTTTAATAATTAGTAAATAAATATTTTCATCAAAACTCGTTAATTATTCAGATATTTATTAAATGTTAATACAGCAAATATAAATTATTCATCAGGAAATTAACTCAAGTAATATGAATATACGGCATACTCTATAGATTGTCACTCTGTAATATTAAAAATGTATCAATCGTACTCAATTAAATTCTGTGTATTTTTTCAGTAAATTAGAACCCTAATAATGACAAATGCAAGGATTTTTTGTGAAATCTTTTTTTTATGTAAAAAAATATTTAAGACTAGTTTAGCCCCAATTTTGCCGGATTTCTCGAAAAATTTCCTATGGTTTAGGCTGCTTACCTGTCCATTTTTAGATAAATTAGGCTTGTAAAAATACGACTGAAATGCTAAAAATTAGTAAAAGTAACCAAAAGACTACGTTTCTTGATATAGTTTGTAAATTTTCAATCAAATCGATTTTTTAATGGATTTTAAACACTCAGATCATGAGGAACACCCTCCAAAATGCTCTAGTATAAATATTTCACAATTATTATTAGATATAATGAAACAAAGGAAAGAAAATCGCCCCTATTTCAAACATTTGAAAAAATTTCGGATTTGGTGGATGAAAAATTCACTTTATAAGAAAAGGGAAGATCAAATTTATGTATTTTTGGAGAAGGAATCGAACGGCGTTATTACTAAATTTTAAAAACAAAGTTAAAAAATTTTATGAGCACTTTTATGATTTTTTCATGATGACTTCCGATGTTTACGCTGTATTTTTTTTAATCAGAAGCACAAAAATGCTGCGAACTGGCCCACAGACGCCGTACAGTGAGCTTTGAAAATGGTGAATGAGATTTCATCGAAACGTCAGTTGCCTTACAATCCTGATAAAGACTCAGCATACACACGGGATATTCAAAAACCTTCAATTACACGTAACACCCGTGAGAACATCCGACATCTATATATTCTTTTCTTTTTCTCTGCTTGAAAAGAGAATATCATATCAGCAATTTTTAAACGCGAAAGGTAGGTTTCTTACTGAAATTTCGATTTTTTAAAATTTCGTACTACTCCGGTGAATGTATAGATGTCATTCCGACTGGAGATATTTTTCAGTCTGACATCGAAGTCGGCAAGTTTTTAATATCCTGTCGACATGTATAGGAATTTGTTTTCTGCAAATGTTGCTCTTGGTTCGATACAGCTCCATTGACAAGACTATGAGGTTGTCGAAACGCATATGTATAGAGAACCAGAGGTGTATTTGTAAGGCTGAATTTTTTTTTAAATTTAATTATAATCATTAATTATGAATATTTTCTTAAATACCTTCCAAATCAAAAATAAAATGATTAAAGTCTCCTAATTACGAAATAAGCACAAATCACCAAAAATAAAGAGTTTTATTCGTTTTTGCACCGATTCAATGATTTTATCTTAGGTTTTATTCAATAATTCTCCTCTTCTAATATTTTTTTGTTGACATTCATCACACAAGTAATTACTGTATCATATGAAGGTTTACCTTCCATTGTATCTATATATCAAGTTTAAAAATTAATCCTTTTTAGTAAATTTAGCTGATATTTTATCAGACCTTTCAAAATGAGGGGCCTAAGCATCAGAAATTGACCGTAGCACTTTTTAATTTGCTAAAACGAAATTTTTAAGGTTTTGAAGTTAGATTATTTCTAATCTAATGGAGCAATTCTGAAGCCAAAGCATCGAAAATTACAAAAAGAAATTGGGCTTGCTTAATAAATAAAAATTAAAAATCCATTCCACAACCCAGATTCCTAATGAAATTGAACATTTGCTAGTAATAATTTTGCTGTTCTATTTACTAAAATGTCTTTTTTCCATCAAACCAATATATTTTTTGTTCTTACTGATATATAAACGAAACTTAGTGCCATTTCTGTTTTCTTTTACCGCTTCCGATCTGTAAACTTTTTCTTTTATTGATTTGGAAAAACAAAAGTGTATAAAACAACGTTCGGTGGTCGGTATCGGGAGACCAATTTCAAGCGGTGAACAAAATAACAAGTTTAGAACCTTGATTTGCTTCTTTTCTTTACATGTTAACGTTTTGTAGTTTTTATTGTTAAATGAATAGAAAAAAAAAAACATAGATGTAAAAAACCACTTAAGTATTTATAGGTCTTAAAATTTGAAGTGCTCTAGAGGGGTAACGAAAGCTTTAAAAGCCTACGCACAATCTATAAATCTATTGAGGTAGATGGATAATGATATAAGAAATTCGGTATGAAACCTTCTTCTACTAGACATACAAGTAGATATTAATATAACAATCGTTTTGTATTTTTACGCCTGTTTCATTCAAAATCGAATTGTTATAATTAATATGCATGTCGCCATCTATTGACATTGATCTTAATTGGATTAACGATTTGGAATTTTTTTATTAGTATTCCTTATCGACTTTCCTATCGATAAATTTATTAGCAATTTCTGTTGAAAATTTTTTGGTAAATAATATTTAATTTGGAAATACATCGTGCTAAATATTTCCTGATAATTAGGATATTTCTTTAAAAAACCTTTTCAAAGGTGCTTATCGAAAAATTTTGATATCTTGAAGTTGCCTGAAATTCTAAACATAAAAGTCAACAGTCATCTCTTTCCTACTTTGTTTCTTTTTGATAATCTACACTGAAATCAGGTACCAACATCCTATTTTCTATGTATCTAGTAATGTTTGAATCAAACAAATGATACTATTTCTTTTATAAATATGCCAGGACCTCCCAATTAGCAGGATTACTAAGACATTTCTTTTTATTTTTAGGGGTCAGCATCTTTATAATGAATACATGTCAGCAAAATTACTATTTTTACCCTTCCTTCATAGCTTTAAAATAAGTTTATAGGAATTTAATATAATCCATTTGCTGGGAATCGGAGTTCTTTGTCATTTAACATTTTGCTGTTTGCTTCAGACCATCCCGTAGTGAATATTATCCATGTACGATCATCTCAAGGCAGATAAGTAAGGTAACAGAAGAATTTATTTTGAGAATACATTAGAGAAAACCTGTGAAAAACTAGATATACCACCATAATTTGCATTATAGTAGAAAAGTGAAGGAAATTTCAATTTTCACTCAAAAATACTTCATAAAACGAACATACCATTGAGACCAATAACCAGTTCAGAAGATTCCTAACAAGTGTACTGGCAAAGTTTCATTTAAAAATCATACAGCCTTTAGAAGATAAGACGAGCATATATCCCAAAAATTCCAAATATTTCGTGAACATTATTAGTAGCATTAATCAAGAGCAAGACAACAGACTAATAAGTTGTTATGTGGTAAGTCTATATACTAATGTGTCATTAAGACAATCACTAGATATAATCAAGCCTAGACGTTCAAATGATATAACATTATCAGATCGGTACTTTCATCATTTGGAAGGGCAATAATCAAGAACTTAGTGATTTGTTGAAATATCTAAATACCATTCGACCTACAATTAAACTTACGGTGGAAAAAGAAGTAAATGATCAATTGCCCTTCCTAGATGAACCAATCAAACGAAACTATTAATACTTCAGTATACGAGAAGCCAATACATACTGGACAACATCTTAACCAAAGTTCTAATCATTCTGTTGTAACAAAATAAAGAGTTATACGAAAACCCTATAATCGCGCTATATAAAGACGTAGCAAATATTAAATCCGATTTACAATAGAATGGTTATCACTTATAATTAATTGACGATGTTATAAATAACTTTAGAAAAACGACCACTGGACACCAAGAAATATATTCTTTCTTCACAATTCTGTTCATTAAGGCAACTTATGAGAACTTCGGAGGAAATAAGATGAATTGCCAGCAGTTATAATATAAAAACAGCTTTTAAATCAGTAAATACACTTCATTTAATAAACATAAAACCAAAACTACCGATAAGAAAAAATGTGTTTACTAAGTTCCATATGATGGTGGTGAAATGTTTATTAGATGTTCCAAGAACCACTAGTTAGAACTAAGAAATATAAAATTCATATACAAAAAGGGGAAACGTCGAGATCAGGTATTGCAAAACACGCCTGGGATAAACAACACTATATAGAATGAGGCTGCGGCAATACATATGAAACCCAACATGAAAAAAAGAAAATGTATAGAAGCAGCTTACGTTAAAAATAACAAAGGAGTCTTCAGGAAACCCAGTGTTGAGATACCTAATCTTAGGCAACCACTACTTCGTAACATCAAATCATTGAGGTGTGTACAGTGCAGCGAAACTTTGCGCTTCAATGGACACAGTCCCTATATAAGCTCGTAGTCTAAGACAAAACATTCAATTTATACTTGATAACGATTAGAGATAGAACCTAATCGAAACGTCATAAAAATAAACAAACATAAAGACAATGCAAGTCCGACAACCACATTTTAGTCGTTATTCGTATTGTTTTATTTATCTACAAATTTGTTGCATATGTGTTTTTTAGAGACAGAAAACATATGCCTCAAAAATGATATCACTAAAGCTGAACTTTTTATAATCAAACATCAGAAACTAAATTTTAAATATATTAGAGACGTTTTCTTTTCTCTGATTTCTGGTCTTAAAACTAGTGTTTTGACTTGGGATCGGAAAGGAATATATACACAAGGACACATTCTTCTTGCTCTCAGTTCGATCACAGCATTTTTTCGAAACACAGTACTGCGTAGACCGGATAAAAAAGGGTAAGTAAGAATTCTCAATTTATAGGTTGATACCATTTCTAACAAAACTATGTAATTTTGTTTATAAATATATCAACGTTTAAGGATTGCAGAATTAATGACAGCTAAAACGAACATTAAAACTTTTGTAACAAAAGGTAGTTATGAAAATGGCTTAATAGATAGATATTTAGGTTGCAGTTAAATAAAAAGTGGATGGTTTTGGATTCATATTTTATTAAGATGGACAGGGCAATCTGTAATACTTAAGCTTTAATCTGCTGATTGAACTAATTATGGCTCTAAACATGTTGAAAGAATGGTCCTAGTATTTTGACGGAAAGTTCATATGGATTGTGCTAAGAGGATATTGGACTGGCTAGTGTATATATGCCATCATTTTCTTCATTTGTTTTTTTTCCATAAATTTGAGCTCCGGAAAATATTTGTTTTAGTTTTATCAGTTAAACATTGCCAGATTTTGAAAAGCAATAAAATTTCTTTCAATATTGGTATGTGATTTAATCCAAAGAAAATATATTTGGTTGTTTATTGGATTAAAAGTTCCTATAATTTTAAAAATAAAATTGGTAGGGAATACATTAGGATTTATAGAAAAACTCGCTAACTTTTTGAGAACAGACTGTGAGCCTGGACATATTATTATCGTGTAAAATTGTTGAGCAATAACCCATTCTAAAGCATATGATTTGGCTGTTAAACGAAAGTTTATCTCATTTATTTTTGTTGACAAGATTTATAAAGGGCTAATATATCGAATGTTGTAAAACTTTTAAAATTTATTGCTGAAAAATTAAAGAGAAGCACAGTAAATATTAGGCTTTTTGTTTAAAACAAAACAAGACAGAATTTTGTAATAAAAGTTTTTTTCTTCATTTACGTACAACAGTGTAACTGTAACAAATCAAGACCAAATTTTACAAGAAATACCTGTCCATGTAAATTCCCCATTCTGAGACATATTACCAAGATATTATACGAGGATAGCAATTTAAATTTGTGGAACTAGCAACACTGGAATTGCTGGGTGTTATCTGACATATCCATTGTAAATTTTGATGTTTTGACATATCCATTGCAAAGTTTGACATTTTGAAGAGTGCGGTACACGTACTCAGAGCGCTATCACATACTGAATCTATTTGTATTATTAAATGAACTTTTAAAATTTCATTTTGGTCAAAAAATGAAATTAACTTGTGAACATTTTCGTACCATTATTTTTCGCCGTGGTATATTCCACAAACACACAAATTTAAGTCTACATTGATAAAAATAACCTTAAATTGAATACGAATTTAATGTCTATTCTGTATTTAATGATCCTGTACCAAAAATTGTAAATAGTTTATATTTACTTTGAATTTAAAGCAATTCATTCAAATATCAGTTCGCTGTACATTAAATTTTATTAAATGGTATCTTAAATTTCAATAAAGTAACTGGAAAGATATTTCAACTTGCTGTATACAAAAATTAATTCACATGTACCCTAAGACTAAAGGGATTTACATTATTATTCCATATTCGATTACATGTCATAATATAATTTTAGTGTTCTATATGAATGTTATGGGACCTTATGGTATAAAATATATACAAGTAAAACCGGTCTATATATGGCGGTACACTATCTATGGGAAAAATTTCCACCTTTTCCTGGTGGTTTTGATTTTTAACGAGAACAAAGCATGCCTGCATTTATCAAGCATTTTCCGCTGAAGATTAATTCAATGTATAAGAATACAGAATTTTTTAAAATCATATTAAGGTTGGTGCCTTAAATATGCCATAATATATCTCAAATTCAATGAACGCTGGCTGTATAGTTAATGTACATGGTCACCGTAAGAAGTAATTATCAAACTTTAAATTTAATGTATGATTACATTAGATTTAATGTAATAAATTAATTTAGATTAATGTAAATTATTAAATTCAAAGTATTACATTAAATACATTCAATAGATGTTTGAGAAATTTGCTTCCAGCACGTTTACATTAAATTTAATGCATTTCCTTTTTATTGTGCACATAAAAGGCTAGCTAAACAAGTTAGATATAATCAGTTTAAAATTTACAAAGATATTTAGGTATCTAAAGTTTACAAAATAGATAAAATAATATAGGAAAGCTATGTGGGTATTATCCAAATGTAAATACAGTAGTACGTTTTCAATTATAGATTAAAACAGGTTTTGTCTAGTAGGTTATATCTAGTATATGAATGAAGATAAAAATAAGTATAAAAGATACGTATAACTATACGTTATGATAAAGCATGTTGCTTAAAGATAATACGTTAATAAAGGTTATTTTAAGATAAGTTGTCTTCTAGTCAGACCGATACGATAAGATATGAAAAGTGGTTGAACTACTTAAACTTGGAAATAGGCTTTAAGTAAGCCAAAGATCAGCATTCTATCAGCTCAAAAATTTGCAGATTGTACAAAGGCAGGATACTTGTTTATATGTAGGTAATAGTGCTAAAGAAATAAATTATCGCAGTATTATGTTGCCAAAATGCTTTAGCAACATCAGACCAAATTAAAAAATTAGTAGTTTAGACCAGCAGCAGGTCTCAAAGATAGTTTTCATGAACGCAGGCATAACCTATTATAAATAATAAGTCATCTTTATGGCAATAGGTTAAGATGGCTGAAGAGGCAATGTCAAACAAATTCACACTATGCAGTGTATGCCAAAAATGCTAAATTTGAAAAAAAAATGTTTAAAATTTTTTAAATTAGGCAGAATATACCAACTGGAAAATAGTATGACTAATGACTAATCCAACAAAAATAACCCAGAACTCTTTGAAACTAAAGAAGTTAAGTTAATAAAAACATAATAACTTTTTTTCTTTTCAACAAAACACTCTTTTGAACACAAAATTCTGACAAAAAGGGAATAATGATTCAATAAGCGTACAATCGATAATTATTCAGGTCTTATCAGCCGATTATGGACAGCTGGAACTACTGGAAGTGGTGATATGGTCTCCTATAGGTTTACAACAGACGTTAAAAAAATACAGTGACGAAGTTACAAAAAAATACGTAACAACCTTCCGTTACTTCAGACTATAAAATATGTACACTCAAATGACAACACATTTATCCGAGAAGTAAAAATTTGAAGATTAAATAAAACTCGCAGAAATCTTTCAGTTTGGAGAAATTGTTTAGTAGTTTCCGTTTTCTCCTTTAGACCATTTGTGGAAAATGGTAGACAATTTTCTCTGCAAATTCCAATCTGATTGTCTTTGCATACACCTTTCAATCACTTATTAGTCTCCTTAGTGGAGCATCAAAAATGTCTGCAGGTATAATATTCTGCCGATGTGTCTCGGAATTGGGATTTTGTATAGACAGTTGTTTTCTGTGAATATTGCACCTGAATCATTACAGCTCCAATGATGGATTTATTAGGTAGTCAAAAAGCGTAGAGAAAGAGAACCAGATTTGAACACGCTGGAAATAAACTATCTGCATTTTTTCCTTAACGGTCTAAACTAGAAAACGGCAACTTATTAAATAAAATCAATGTTATCTTGAGTAATTTTTAGATCCATAACAATTATGTAAAAGTAAAATTCTCTCTGGATTATAACAAATTTAGATTATAGAAAATCCTTTTCCCCTGAAGTAAATAAATCGGGATCACAACCCAAAAAGAAAAAGAAAAATAAAAGGCTTAAACTTGTAATTCAGCTTATATTTAGGATTATTGTTTTCCGAAAGTTGACCGCTGAGAGTAGTTTAATATAACTTTGTTTTCCAAATCACTACAGGAAATAATTTCGATTTGAAGAGTGGATCGCCGAATTACAAATGGAGGTTTGCTAGAAATAAATGATTTTTAGAAAATTTTTATTTTTATTTTTTCTTAAACTGTAAGATAATATGCACTAACCTGCGCTATTTAATTAGTAACACTATATTGATTCAATTTCATAATTTCTCTTATCTTTAAGAATGTTGGCGATTACTTAGGTTCATTTTATTCTGTCCACTGCGACCTGAAATTGGTTTGCACATGTCATATCCGACAATTGACTTAAATTCGCTTCATCCTAGTCCTCTCACTCTTAACTTTCCTTCGATCATAAGTTAAGTCCTTTGTTTAAGAACTTCCCTGCTTTCGGAGCCATCAAATTTCTATAACTTATTTTTCCCATAAACAAATGTCTAAACGTATTAAGTCCGGAGACCTAGCAGGCCAGCGCATAGGAAAACTGTTACAGATTATTTTTCCACCAATAGTCTCTATTCAAAATCTTTGTACTTCCCTGGAATTATGTGCAGAACAACCGTCTTGCTGAAATCACACATTATGAAACCGATCATTTGCAGAACTCGAATGACAGGAATAATTTGATTTTGTAACATTGCAAGATATCTTTGACCTGTCAATGTTTGGTCACAAATAAATCGGCCAGTCAAACAATTTGTTCAAAATAATGGAAGATGTTGTAATTATTACAATCTTAATAAATACATTTTGATGATAAATAATTATAGAATTTCGTAAAAATGCTAATCATTTAAAATTAAGTATTTCTTGCTAATCATCCCACACCACATATTAAAACCAAATCGTACTTATAATCTTCATGGTTCGCTTAATTGCGGGTTTTCAAAAGCCCAGTTATGATTATTCTTTTATTAAAAACTCCGCAGTTACTGAAATGTGGTTCATCTATCCATAAAACTTTATCGGAAAAGGCGAGATTTTCTAGACATCTAGACATTTACTAATATTAGTGAAAAGACAAAATTATTTAATTTCATTTAATTTCCTCTAAAAATATTGACCATTGACCAAACAATTATTGTTTTTACTAATATATCAATTACAAAAACGACTCTCCTAACAAAAATAGCTTCTTAAAGTCCTCGTACAATTGCTGGTTTATAAGGATGGTATTTAGAAACTTTTGAATAACATAATTAGTTGATTGTGTAATGTTATGTTCGGTACTTGCAATTCTTGCAGACGTAGTCGGATTCTCATTGAAATATTCAAAAATATTTCTGTTAAAATTCTTATTACTTTTCATATAATTTTTGGGACATAGCTCTGATCACATTTCTTTATTCCTGATATAACATTCTAGCAAATAAAACTTTTCTTCGTTAGAAAAATTTAACAGCTTTGTAAAAATGTTTATTAATACGTCAAAAAGTATACTTAAAAACATACGTAAAAGTTTTATTATAATTTCATTTGTTTCAGGTTCAAAACCTACTGAACAAAAATATTACAATAACTTAATCATTGAACTAGCTTGACGTAATTTTGAAGCTTCTTATTAGGATTTTTTAATACTTTTCAAAGATCTTGATTTAGACTGAACTTAGGATAAAGAAATATTCTTATTAATTTGAGTTTATTCTTAAGTAAAAGAATTATTTAAAATTTCGTTGTCAAATATTAAAATTTTGCATTAAAAAAACTATTTGTAGTTTTATTTAGGTTATAATGTTGTTTTTTGTATTAATGCTTTACATAATGTTTTAAAAGAATATGATGGTCATAAAGGAAAGCAACGTTTATGGTGGTTACAGAAAACCGAAACATTGTAACTAAAAGTTTACTAAATAAAGATATTCTGAGTAAAAAGCAGCCATACAGAAGTATATTTCACCTTTTGTTTTATTATTTTTCTTAATTTAATAATAATAGGCATTTTGTTTTGTCAAACAATCTTAAAGTTAAAATCTCATAAAACATGTTCGAAATCTTACGTGCCATTCGAAAGAGTTAAAAGACAATTTAAAACAATCTGATAAATTATTTTACGATTGAAAATTAACATGCTTTTGAAAACACTGATTTTGGGAAAACTATTCTTTTTTTTATTAAATTATTTTTTTAAATAATCACTTATGAATTTCTTGATTTTTCACAACTGATAAAATATAATATTTTAAGAGGATATTTCTATTTATTTTATTTTAATAAGATTTGAGTAAATGCAACTAGGGTTACTTTTATCATTTCTATCATCAACTGCGTTTTTTTTTGTCTTTTTCTTCTACAAGGAATTAAATAAAAAACATTAGAATTATTTATTTTAAGGGTTTTACTTTTCAATTTTGTAAATAAAAAACCTAACTTATTTTGAGTTATGTGGCAGACAACGATATTATGTGGGCCCAAAACCTAATCTAAAAATACTAGAAAATATATACACTTGTTTAAATAATCAATAATGTGCTTTCTTATTATGTTGTAAATATATTAATATTTGTTGCCATTAACCGCCGTTTTATATATAAATTTTTAATATTTTTTATGATTAAAAACAGCGGGAAATTACGTTTTTATAATTTTTCTCATTTTCTTTTTTTATGCTCATTTTAATTTTAATTTAATATTTATGACTATTATAACCACCCAATCTATGTAGACTTATACAAGGTGTTTTCAAATAAGTGCGAAAAATTTAGAGATAGGATTATCCTTGAGCTAATTTTAGGCGTAAAAGTTCATATAAACATATGTCCTATATTGCTTACTTTTTAAGAGACAGGGTGTTAAATTTTATAATTGATTTAATTTTTTAATTTATATATATATATTAAAAATAATTAAGCCAAATTTGGAACACATGGCACTTTTTACAGTTCCCATAAAAAAATTATTATTATCTGAAATAATATACCGAGTGGTACTGTTTCCGGATCTGTAAAATTTTACCCTCTCGAAGTTTTTTTTCAGGCGCCACTGAAACTTTTTGGTCTCTTAAGTTTTCCTCTACAAATCAATAGTTTTTCACATAAAAAATAGAATTTGTTCAGATGCATCTTCAATTAAGTTCTGTAGGGATGGTTTATTAAGTGACGAAAATATATAGCAGGATGTCAAATAACTTTATGCCTAATTTGTCATTGTAAAAATGCATTACAAGCTCAACGGCTTTATGCTGAATTACAACCACAACGTAGGTTATCTCATCATATAACATTTGCTCGTCTTCATCAGCGTTTACGAGAAAATGAGACATTTCTAAATCGAACTTGATTGTAGATATCTTTGGGAGACTACAACCATAGCGCTGGAGGAAGCCGTTTTTAATTTAATAGAAGAATTGCCTAAACAAGTACGAGAAAAAGTGCCAATAAAATAAATGTAAGCAATTTCACAGTGTTCCAAATTAATAAAAAAAAACACAATTGTAGCCCGACCATATCCAGCGAGTGCAAGCGTTTTTATCTCGAGACTTTGTGAATATTTCAAAGGATCGCCCAATCTCCCCTTTTTTTATGTCGTATTTTCTTGACTGATGATGCAAACTTTTCAATGGAAATCCGTAAGAAATTTCCACAATTATCACATTTGTGCTGAAAAAATTTGCATGCATTTCTTGAAGCCCATTATCAACATCAGGTTTCATTGCATGTATGGATTGGTATTATAGGCGATTATTTAGGTGGCCCATGTTTTCTTCCATCAAGATCATATTGCGCTTAATACTGTTTCTTTTTCCAGGCAGAGTTACCTGCTCTTCTGGAAGAGGTTTCTCTTCAAGTTAGACAAGAATTATGCATGATGGCGTTCCAGCATATTTCAGTATTAATGGACGCCGTCACTTAGAGGCAATGTATCCAAATTGATTGGACTGCATAGGTCGAGGTGGCACTCAACACTAACCTGCACGATCTTCTGATCTAAATCCTGTTGAAGATGTTAAAGATTTGAGAAATCGCATTATTGCGTCTTGCGAAAGGATAAGAAATACTCCAGGATTATTTTAACGAATACGCTCTTCAATGAGGCGAAGATCGGATTCTTATATTATAGCTGAGAGTGATCACTTTCAACATTTGTTGTAATTTCTGTTATTATTATTTTGCTACTTTTGTTCAAATTCTGTTATTATTATGTTGTATTTTTTTCTTAGTCCCTGTTTGTTAAAACAAATATAAAGGCAAATTGATTAAAATAAATACTTTATGATTATTTCCTTATGTATTTTCTTTTTTTGTGGGAAAACTATTAACTTTGGAGAGAAACTAAAGGAACAAAAAAGTTTCACAATAAGATGATAAGCTAACTGAGTAATCAAATCGAGTCAGTGGCGTCTGGGAAAAAAGTTTGAGAAGATAGAATTTTACAGACCCGGGAAAAAGTACCACTTTGTATAATATTTCACATAATAATAAGATTTAAAAACAAATGATATAAATTAAAAAAAAATAAATATAATAATAAATTTTAACAACCCGTATCTTAAAAATTAAGCACCATCAGACATATGTTTATATGAATTTTTATGATTAAATGCTCAATAATAATTCTTTAAAATTTTTTACACTTATTTGTAAATATTCTTCATATTTTAATGATAATATATTCTATACTATTCTTTAAAAAAATTGACTCCGGTATTTGAGTATTGGATATATAAAAATAAGTTTAGCATAATCCCTAAAATTTCAGAGATATTTATTCTAATAACTTATGTTGTCAACCAAAAATGTACATCTTATAGAAATCCATAATTAGTATAATTAATAATTTCCTCAAATTTCCATCCACTAGGCTAAGAGTGTTAATTAAAAAGGAAGCACAAAGAGAAGGACAGAATTAAAGCCATGAACTTGTTTTTTTTTGTTTACCACTCTAAATTAGTCCCTTGGTACAGACGGCGGAAAATGACTTTATATAACTTTGTTGTTCGTAAAAAGGGGAAACTTTTAAAACCGAAGTTATATTCGTAGAGGCCCTTAATCTGAGATGATAAAATAGCAGTAGATAAAATTGGGTCAAGGTTTTGTAAAATGCTTAAGAATTTAGCTTCTAGTTTTTAACTATAATAAATATAGTCACACAGGAGTTTTTAAATGTGACAAGGAGGTTGATGATTGGCATTGTGTACGTTGGTATTGGTGTGTAGTATGGAAGTGAGTTCTCTAATCGCCTATGACTCCTACACCTCCTAATATAGATCACAGAAATTGAGTCAAAACGCGTATGAAAAGAGAATCAGAGTAGTATTGTTTGCAGATGTTTTTTCCTTTAACTGCCTGCAAGCAGAATAAGTATAGGCGAAAAAGTAATAGTTAAAATTTCATATAATTTTTGCATCATCTCTCTGAAAGTCACGTTAAATAAAAACATAAATTCGATATTCGATTTACGTATATACTCGCAATTTCTAACTAAATCTCATTTTTTAACGTCTCAAAATAAAAATCATAATAAGAAAGTTTTAATTGCCGGCAGGTAAATGACAGTATACAAACAACCTAGGGATACCCGATATACTAAAACCAAGAATAACTTTTAAATGAGTTTATGTTTTACTTTGGCTTCTTGGTTACCAAGTTATACCAGAAAAAGATTAAAGCAAAGCGAATATTCTGAAGAATTAACAAGTCGTTTGATTTCAGTTGAAAACTTTATTTTAGAATATAAATTTAAAGTATTCAAGTTTGTGAAAGACATCTTTTTGGGTTTCAGCAATTTGTTTGAGTTATATAATATATATATATATATATATATATATATATATATATATATATATATATATATATATATATATATATATATATATATATATACATATATACAGGTCTGGAAAATCCACACCAGAAACTGGACGTTTCTTAAGTAAAATAAAGAAAATACTATATTATTCATCAAATCAGAATGAGACAGAAGAATAAGCATCGTAAGCCTCGACATACGTGTAAATTACCAATTTGGCCCTCGGATGAGGGGTAATCCATGCAGGCGCGTTGAGAGCGGGCGGCAGTATACGCCACGCCCTAGCACAACAAGAAAATTCCAAGTTATTTGCTTTCATTCGGCCGTCAAAGCGTAAGTACCGTGTTTCGCGCCAAATTTTTTTGTTACAATGGTAGTTTATTCCATGGAACAAAAAGAGCATATTATTAAGTGGTACACTATTCTGGTAAATAATCGGCAGTTTTGTATTTATGGGCGAAAATCATCCTGTTCCTTGAAAATTTAGAATTTCGGAAATTATTAAAAAATTTGAGACAACCGGTTGTCCAAAAAAATTGTAAAAAATACACTGATAATAATGAGGAGCAACCGGTCCCTTAAATTACTGAAGAACGAGCAAATTAGGGAGACTGGCGTTTGTAGTTTAGCAGAAATTAATTTTCCTTGCGATAGTTCCGTAATTGTCTAAGAACTTGATATGAACGCTCGAACAGTTCGGAATATTTTAACGCTAATAGGGATATAACCCCTGAAGTTTTGGCAAATACGCGAACCATATTTTACAATGGACTGGGTTATTGTCTCGTTCAAAGTGGAGGCCTGTTTGAACACCTCTTGTAGACTTTTAGGTGTTTTTGTTGATTTAAATTGAATTTAATTATTTGTTTGTTTATGTACAACTACTGAACTTGTTACTTTTATTTTTTATCAGAATGAGAGTTTATTTTTGAGAATGATTTTTAATTTTAAAGTGGTCTATTAGCTTATTTACTTAGAAATTACCGTTGTGTTTTGCTAGTATTTTTATTGGAATAAATGTTTATTTTGTAACAGAAATATCAATTTTCTTTACGCTCAACGCCCAACAAAAACTATTTTTTTTTGTATTTCGACTATTTGATGTATTTAAAACAATCAATGTATCAAATAGTCATTAAATATTCCAAATTCCGTCGATTACGTTATAAGTTTAGACGAAAAGTAAATACACTCTCTCATTCGTTTCAAAGTACTGCTCGTTTTCGTGTCGCACGGAAGTTAGCGGGGGTAATATTGCGGTAGGACGATCTTCTGTCCGAACTATCTGAAAGAAGTTAGACGGGCTTAGTGGGTTAGAATTTGAGAAACGGCCAAAATAATTTCTAGTTAAGAAATTTAAAATAGAAGGTTGGCTATAGTAATGTTTCTATTAAACCTCGTTAATATGAACGGCCAGTCTTTTCTTTCTAAAGGTTCGTCTCAGGTTAAAGGCAACAGTGTTGTGGTTGCGTCGCGCCCAGTTATATTTGTGTGCCGCTCTTCTATTTGACATTGGATTGTCGAGAAACAAATATCAACGATTACAAAATTGGGTTAAACAGAAAGGCAGTAATATATTTTCGCCGTAATCTGGTGTATAAAATACAAAAAAAAGCATGTTATCCACATGACGATTATCTAACTTTTACTAAATCAAAAGACGAGATTAAATTCCAAGGCTTACTGGATCATACAGTGGATCGAATTATATTGCTTAAAATTAGACGCCCTTGAACAAATCGATAAATTTGATTTGTAAATATGAGTTTCATTTGCAAATGGGGATTCGATAGAACGTCAGGTCAGAGCCAGTACAAAATGAAATTCACTGACCGACTATTTCTGATACAAACTTATTACTAACCTCTCTTATTCCACTTCAATTAGCAGGTATTAACACGCAAACTCAACAAGAACAGATTGTGTTGTACAATTCCAAACCTTCGTCTACTGTGAATTGCGGGCCTCTGAAATTTGAATTTATTAAGAAAACCGAACAAAAGTCTTTAACGAAAATAGAAAATTATAAACTCGAACCAGACAACTTGCACCATATAATGCAGTTTTCTTTGCCACCCGAGCTTCACTACAGTACAACTTATCTATGACGATGATAGATGGCTAGGTGAATGCTTTGGCTGGAGCGAAATCGGTCCAACGTTGTTTCCTCTGCCAAACAACATCTCAGTTCAACAACATTTATACTGTGTCTCAGTAAATACAGAGTATTTCAAGCTACTATAACAAGAGTAAAGCGAAAACTGATCCTTCGGTTTCCCGTCATTTTGCAAACTATTGGAAGCGGACATTAAACTGTAATAGAGAAGTTTTGGGAATACAAACTTCAAACAGCAAGATTATTCTTCAAAGGATATTCTTGGTACAACATTCCAACAGGAATCCACAAATGACTTACTTCATTGACCAGACATCATTTGCAATATTACAGATAGGTAAACTATCGAAACATGCACAAAAGTCAACGGACAAGTTGATAAGAAACTATCGTCTAAACTTTGCCCGAAAATCTTCTCGAAAAAAAATATGGAGGATGTGTTCCAAAACTTTCGGCGTCGATGATCCTTACAATGTTTTTGATATAGTACGGATTCGGATAACAATTCATACATATTGGAAAATGAGAAAAGAGCTGTTAACAAAGAAGGTAGTGATTAAAAAGTTCTTTTTTTTATTTTTATTACAACCGTATTATTTATTCATTTATGTGAATCAATAAATATTATATTACTTACAAATTATTTGCATTGGTATTTATTAAGAAGTCTTAAGCATAGAGGAAAAAGTACTTTCGCCTTTTTAACGATTATCGATATCCAGGTATTTATTATTATAGCATAATATTTAAAATGTACCTTGAAGTCAAGCGCAATATTTTATTCATGGAAATATAATTATTATTTTTATTTTATTTTTCAAGCGTTGAACCACATAAGACGTTCTTCGAATTTATTTTCATGATTTTAAAGTTTCAGTCTGCGATTTTTATTTTTAATATCAAATCCGTGCTTTCGACCTCCTGTGTTTTGACTACCCGAAACCAGCGAAAAGTCCTTGCCCTACGCTATTTTTACTAGAAATCAGGAAGCAAGCTACGATACAACAGTATGCTTTATTTCACTTCTTCAACATGGCTAAACGGGTTGTCCGTCGCTTTTTGTTACGTTCCCTTTTTTAAGAGGTTCTATTCTCGATCTTCCACACCTATATATATATATATATATATATATATATATATATATATATATATATATATATATATATATATATATACATATATATATATATATATATATATATATATATATATATATATATATATATATATATATATATATATATATATATATATATATATATGGTAGAATGAATGGTTTGGTTATTCCGGGTTTCAATCCGTTCGTTCAAAAAATCGTTTTCACTATATTTCGCTAAAATCTCACTTGGCATTTTCAAGTGCGGTTCGTCTCGTTACTCGCTGAGAACTGATGTTGGCCTCTGATGAACGTCTAGTTTTGTTTAGCTGGCTCATTTTCTGATTGGACGAGCGGCTTCGCCGGCTCCTCCCCTCAGCCGAGTGCGACATATTTGGTTTTTGTATGCTGGTGTCTTGTGTATTGGTTGATCTTTGTTGTTTTGTTTCTTGTTTCTTTATAAATGTTTTCCATGTTGTTGGAATATGTATAGCATCGTTTCGTTTATTCAGCTGTTCCGCTTTTTCGATTTCTAGGGCCTCACTTATGACGCGTACCTTGTAGTTCAAAATTCATAAAAAGAACGTACCACTGAGGCCAATAACCAGCTCCAGAGGATCTCCAACCAACGCACTGGCGACGTTTCTTTTAAAAATCATACAACCTTTAGGAGGTAAGGCGAACACATATGTTTAAAGCTCTACACATTTCGTGAACATTATTAGTAGCATCGATCGAGAGCCAAACGACAGGCTAATAAGCTTTGATGTGGAAAGTCTGTATACTAATGCACAATTAGGGGAATCACTAGACATAATGAAAACTAGACTTTCAAATGATATTAATTCATCAGATTGAACCACGTTACCACTGGACAGGGTGATGGACCTTTTGGAGTGTTGCCTGCGTAGTGCTTACTTTCAAATAAAGGATAAGTTTTATGCTCAAGGCGACGGGCTTCCGATGGGTTCTTTACTCTCTCCAGTCGTCGCCAATATATATATATATATATATATATATATATATATATATATATATATATATATATATATATATATATGTATATATATATATATATATATATATATATATATATATATATATATATATATATATATGGAATGGTTCGAAACTCATGCTATAGAAACGGCAACAGTAAAACCGAAAGTCTGGTTGAGATATGTCGATGTTACCTTCGTCGTATGGAAGGGCAATGATCAAAAACTTAATGATTTCTTGATACATCTAAATACCATTCGACCTAAAATTAAGTTTACCATGGAAAAAGAGGAAAATGATCAATTCTCCTTCTTAGATCTTATGGTGAACTGTTCAAACCAAACTATTAAAACTTCAGTATACAGAAAGCCAACACATACTGGACAATATCTTAATTATAGTTCTAATCATTCTATTGTAACAAAACGGGGAATTATACGCAACCTCTATAATCGCGCTATATCTATATGCAATAATGCCGATTCATTGGATAAAGAGGTAGCAAATATTAAATCCGATTTACAACAGAATGGTTATCTTTTAAAACTAATTGAGGATATTATAAATAACTTTAGAACAATGAACACTGGACAGCAAGAAACATTTCTTCTTCACAATTCCGTACATTAAAGGAACTTTAAATCAGGAAATAAAATTAGAGCTCATTTAACAAAAACAAAACCAAAAACTACCGATAAGAAAGAATGTGTTTACAAAGTTCCATGTGAGTGCGGTGAAATGTGTATTGGAGAAAACAAAAGACCACTAGAAGTTAGAATTAAGGAATATAAAACTTATACGCAAAAAGGGAAAACGTTGAGATCAGGTATTGCAGAACACGTCTGGGATAAACAACACCATATAAAATGGTCTGAGGCTGCAGCAGTATGTATGGAACCCAACATGGAAAAAAGAAAATTTATAGAAGCAGCTTACATTAAAAACAATAATGAAATTTTGCGTAAACCGAGTGTTGAGATACCTAATCTTTGGCAGCCGCTACTTTGTAACATCAAATCATTGAGGGGTGTACAGTAAAGCGAAACTTTGCGCTTCACTGGACGCACTCCCTATATAAGCTCGTAGTCTCAAGACAAAATATTCAGTTTAAACTTGATGACGATTACAAATGCAACCAAATCGAAAAGTTGTGAAAATAAATAAAAATAAAGACAATACAAGTCCGACAAAAACATTTTAGCCAATCTTCAACATTGTCTACAACCTTCAAACATAACTATTAATTATTTTAAATTAAAATTTGAACCACTGTCAATAATATTCTTGAAAGGCACCGTACCTATTAAATCTTCCATACGAAAATGTCAGTCAGAATTAATTTGCAGAGGTTTCATAACCCACCGCACTAATGAGGGATGACGGAGAGACAATCGTATGTTTCTTTGAAACTATGTCTGTGCTTTATTTATTTTATACGAGCAAATAAATTTAATTTGACCGCGTGTATGTTAACGTTATTGCACCATAAAATAAAAGGGTCTTAAATCCTTTATCCTCGTATTTGATGTTAACGATTTAGTCTCAAAACCCACCTTAATGTTTTACCTGCCTTTAGCGTGAGTTAAGGTAAACTAAACGAAAATAAGCTCGGAAAGTTTTTATTAACAACAGGAAAGTGACGGTTTCTAAGGAGCTTACGATTATTCGGGTTATTTGAAGTTAGGATAACGTGAAAAGTTTTTAATGGGTTTTCTTTTTTTCTTGTTTCTTAGCTAGTCAGCTAGCTAGCAGCATTAAAGGTAGAGTGAAAACAAATACTTACATGAATAAAATAAAGGGTTACTTAGTTGAGGCAACAAAGTTTGTTGCTTTACTAAAAGCATGGTAAACAATTTAGGTTTTTTTGAGTACTAGAAAAGAGTGTCTTTATCATTAACTCCTTAGATAAATAAGTATTTGGCGAAAAGGCACAAAATGTGTTAAATACACCAAAGAAAGAAAAAATGTGATATTTTTTACAATAAAAAGTAATTAACTGCGTTAAGTAAATTTAAGTTTTATACTTAGTTTTTGCATTTAGTCGGGTTGAATATGAAAAGGATGAATTTTCCTCTGTCACCATAGTATCAATAAAAAGTTAATCTAACTGCTTAGTTAAAAATTTCTTACGAAGGTTCAATATTAGCTCTGTGAAGTGTAATACACTCACGAGCACGACGAATTGAGGACTGCTATATCCGCCACTCTGCAGTGTTTCCTTCTATCGACCGAAGTGGAATACACCAAGGTTTTGAGGTGTCCTCACAGGTAAAAATCCAACGGCGTTAGATCGGGATATCGAGGAGGCCAGGCAATAGGTCCTCTTCTACCTATCCGTTGGTTTGGATAGACGTTATTCAGGTGCTTCCGCACAGCAACGTTGAAATGAGGTGGTGTCCCATCGTGCATGTAGTACACGTTTCGGCGAGTTTCACATAGTAAGTGCTTTACTAAATCATGGAAAGCTTTCTAGAGGAACTCCAAATCAAGTTCTTCATTCAATCCAGCCGACAATACGAATGGTCAAATCAAAAAATTGCCAATGTTTCCTACCCAGACATTAATTGATTGGAACTAATGTTCATGATGCGATACACTAGTTGCATTAGGATTTTCATCATTTTTAGTAAACCCTGCTTCATTCGTGAAGAGAATAGTGCTAATCAAGTTTATATTATTTTGTTGCTGATCCAATAGACATTTTGCAAATTGCACTCTACGGGGAAAATCTTCAAAAATGAATTCCTGGACTTTTTTCAAATTATATGGATATAACAGCTGTTTTTGAAGAATTTCATGTACTATTATTTTCGACGTATTAAACTGCGCGGATAATTTTAGAGTGCTCATTGAAAGAGTGTCATCTACATCATTTAAAATATTTTCCACTAATTGCGGCGTACCTACTATTCTTCACCGATGAGCATCATTAATTCTTTTCCCAAAATTTCCTAAAGTTATGAAGAAATTTAAAAGTATTACCTTATTAAATGAAATCGTCTACTATTCTCCCTTAGACGTTGGTCAATTGTTGAAATGTTTTTTGATCTGGAAGATTACGGTTAGAATATTTGTCGTGATATAACCTCCTGGCTTCCAAAGCATTGCAAGATGGAAGACCATACGTCAAATGTATTTCTGCATACTCAATAACTGTGTATTCAATATTTCTAATCACTTCATAATTAATTTCGCTACGAAATCCAAAAATCAGTAAATTAATATCCAAATAATGAATCAATGTGTCAGCGATGTGAAAGTTGACAAGTTCTAAAACGCAGGATATTTATTTCTTTCATACCTAGCAATATTTGCAACAATAATACTTTGTTTTTAGTGCTGTGACGCGTTGTACGTAGGAGGGGTAGGTCGTGCTCTACGGATCTACTTCGTTTACGGCTGCGGAACATCGGTCAGTGGATATTTCTCATGCAGACAGTCATCGGTCAAATGCTCAGCGTAGGAGTATCTACTTATAATCGGGATATCTCTGCTCTCTGAACTGTTAGACGGTTTGACTGCCTGATGGTCAAAACATCCACTCGGTGGTCGGTTCTCGGGCGCCACTCTCGAGATTCATGTGGTCGAGGGCCCACTTATGCACCGGGCAGCTTGTTACAGTGGAGAAACGGCAAGCCAGGGGTCAATTGCGCCTATTAATGCTGGCTGCCGGCTGCCAATTGTTACCTGTAATGTTAAAAATGGGACTAGGGAATGAAATAAACCGTTGTAAAACATCCTGAATCCTGTATTCCATACTTTTTTTATAAAGATATGGCCTAAAACTAACTTACAATCTAAGATGTACAACAAACTAACAATTAAACTGTCTGGAGGGCAAGAGTATGTTATGAGAGCTGTTCACGGTAGCTTGTACTAGTCGGTAGCGCTGGAAACGGTAACCCGGGGGTATTATTCGCGACGCTATTCACGTTATCTCGTACTACACGGTTGCGGCGCTAGTCAGGACGGTTCGTATGCAAATTATCGCGATCCGTATCTAAAATTCGACCGATGGCGATATATGCGGTAAGTAACAATAACCCGGCATGGATCGGCGATAGGCGGCATCTACACGCGGCGGCGGCGATAAACGTCGGGGCGACAATTGTTAAGCGCCCTTATCAACGGACATCGGAGGGCACCTGGCAGTAAAATACATTCCTGATCAACATGGAAACATAAACTAAACTTACGGTATTCAGTGGGTGTGTGTATAGGTGACAGTAGGAATGAACGAAAGGAACTGACGCTGCCCGTTCTTGTAAGGGTCCTCGACAGCGTCAGCAGGATGGAACGACATTGCCCGTACTATCGGGCACGGGACGGCCCTCTTATTTTGGTCTCGACGAATTCGTCCTGATGAAGCTCATTTGCAATGCTGCCATGGCTTTCAACGAATTGTTCCGTTCCAAAATAACCTGTCTCGTCTAATGTCTTGTATTGAAATTCAGAAGGCGTGGTAGGTTGAGAGTCATCCGAACTCGGGTTAAAATGCAGGTACGACGGATTGTTTGCTAGGTTTGAACGTCCTGTGTGCGCATCGCGTTGAATCTCTTGGTCCAAAAGTCGTGAACCAGGGATTATCGCTGAGGGAATATTGGGCAAGGAAGAGAACAAGGGAAGAATCGTTGGCGAAACGTCGTAACGGGTCGCGGTTTCGATTTCGAATTGGTCTTCGTGTTGTCTACTGGGACGAACGTCATGTGTCGCAGGGTAACCGAAGAGAATGAGATTTGGTTCATTTTGATTCATCAAATCTTGTCTATTTGTTTGTGAAGAAGAAAAAAGGGCACCAGCAGGTGGTGCCGGAGAGGACCCACCATAACCTCCCGACCCGGCTGAAGGCCAAGCCGCCTCACCTTTCTTGCTGTTTATAAAGGGCACTTTGTGTTGAGCCATGCTCTTAAATTTTGAAGAAAATGAAATTTGTTTTTGTTTAATTGCCAAAATTAAAAAAGGGACTAATTTAAAACAAAGGACGCGTAAGGAAGTGAGCTGAAATGCTCAACGTGTCTTTGTATAAAAAGAATCGGGGATTGCTAATTATAATTGGAAATTAATTAGCTTTTATTGTTGCAACTTTCGAGAATTTTTGTGATTTTTGTCGGTATATGTTTCCGCAAAAAGTCTATCAAAAATTGTATATTTGTCAGTCACTGTTTATCGGAAAAGATACGAAAATTTTGTAATCGTTTTCGAAACGTTTCCGAAATTTTTCGTCTTTTCCGCTACGCGGATTTTTTGTTTCGTGAGAGAGGGACGGGGAAATGTCTTTTGGGGGGAAATGTCTATTTTTTCTCACGTTTTTAAAAGCCAAAAATGATGTTTTCTTTGTTTAATTTTGAAGAAAAACGGGCGTGACCCGTCCTAGATAAAGAATTTTTTTATAGGATTTTGGTCGGTTTTTCTTGTTTTTTCAAGGCTTTTCCAAAAGCCTCTAGGTTAATGCTTGGGAGTAAAGGGAAAACTCCAATAAAATAAGAAACAAATACGCGGAATTTATGTCGGTGATCCGCTACTACAACGCCAGTTCGCGTATGTAGTCTCGAATAGCACCCGACTTTCGAACTTTAGTGTCTGAGGGCCTGGTAGTTCTGAAACTTACCTCAGGTGTTCGTATGCAGATACTACCTGTCCTTATTTCACTCTAGTTTATACCTAGGGAAACCTCAGACACCGCATTTACTCCGGAAATTTGCTTTCGCTTTATGTCTTCTTGAATTTTTGGTTTTTCACTACCGAGGTGCAAGTGGTAGCTACTAAACGCCCAAAAATTCCGTATATATTATATTAAGTTTATTGGCTCTTCTACGAGGGTCTAGAAGTTCTAGTGCTGACATCAAAAAGATCGTCGCGGTTGCGGGGAGGGTCTAGTCTTGAAAATTCTGTTAAAATCTGCGAGGAATCGTCCTAAAATCCAGCAGAATTTTCGGGAATCTTGATAGGAATACGCAGAAAAAGTGTTCTGCCGTAAAAACAGCAGCTTTTAATGCGAAATTCCACGTTTCTTTCTTCTTTCTTCACAACTGATGTCTTCAGTCTTCTTGTTCTTCTTCCTTGTTGTCTTCGTTCTAACCAAGTAGATAACTGTTTTCTGACTCGTTTTGTTAGCCTTTTGTAGTTTTACTAACTTTGTTAGTAAGCACCTCCTTATGTTCGGAATAACCAATCAGCGTTTAGCAGAAATTTCTGTGAAATTAGGCCACGCCTCCCAATGCTTTTCTTATGGGAAAATTTCTTTCTCGGATTCCAGAGGTTTTACTCGCTCGATTGTCGAGATTTTTTCTGGAATCGTTAGGGACGAGTTTTCTGTATCATCCCACAGCATTGGGAATATAAAACACTTTTTTATATTCACAATAGTACTGATAGGGATCCTCCACAATGTCGACCAATAGCGGTAGGAAATTAGGAAAGGAACCGATACTGCCCGTACTTATAAGGGTCCTCGCCAGTGATGGTAGGATGACATAATATTGCTCGTACTTACAAGGGTCCTCGAAAATGCTGGCCCTTAGCGGGGTAGTACGTAAGGAACGTATTGTATGGTGAAACACCATATATACACAAGCCTAGCCTCACTTACAATGCTAGACCAGGAAGGCGCGGTCCGGCAGGCGACCCAATCCAGTCCGTTTGGACTGTTGACCCGGGTGGAAAACGTGCAGTTCTCAGTGAAATAATGGTCTTCTCGAGCTTAAGTAGTCGGCCCGAGCTCCCACTACGCTGACGAGTGACGGCGTGCAGTGATCGCGCATACAATACAGCTGTAGACGGTGCGCGATTACTATGGTCGTACTGAAAATCATCGGAAAATCGTATTTTCCGGCGTGGCGCGGCAAATCCAATTATATACCGGCAATATTGAAACTTTAAGCAATCTTGTCCCGCAAGAATCAGATTTTTCGGATGTAGAATAAATAAATTAAATACCGGCGAACATACTCATGCCCAAAAATTAGTAACTTCGTTACAGTGCTAACTAAATAAAACGCATATTTGTTTAGGTATTTCTATCGTTTACGACCCCTATTTTATTTCTAAAATATTGTCTAGGTCGAATTATGCGTTAATAATTTTATGGCAATATTTAGTAATTTTTGTGTATATCTTCTTATGGCAAAAAGCAAAACACCTTTAACGAAATTTTATTGTATTCCACACGTTAGGCACACCTGTTTACTTAGACCATTGCGTGCATGACAGGTATTGATTAATGTTTTCAATGAACTTTTAAAATATACAGTTTCTTGGAAAATAATTCTATGCCGTTTCGATAAAAAATTAATATTTAATTTTCTTGTGTACTATTTTCAAGCTAAAGGTCAGGAGTGGTTAAAGTCTGGTTTTTGTATTATTTATCACTATTAATCAACAGTAAAACTAAAAATCGGTAAGCTCCAAGGGTAAAAAGTGACAGGTAATTAATTAAAGTAATCAACTATAGTAATATTAGACTGTTTACCGGCAAGGGTTTTTTTGAAGTTAAAAAATTAA
This sequence comes from Diaprepes abbreviatus, assembly GCA_034092305.1. Lineage (NCBI taxonomy): Eukaryota > Metazoa > Arthropoda > Insecta > Coleoptera > Curculionidae > Diaprepes > Diaprepes abbreviatus. The sequence continues at coordinate 1,888,241 of JASJET010000216.1, read as the reverse complement.
AAGGGTACAGGGTTCTATATAGAGAACGAGTTATGTAGATTAAAAATGTTAACCCTTAAGGAGAAACGTGCGACGTTTGGAACATTGGTGGAGTGGTGACGTCATCTTGACGTATCACCTTTTAATACTGTTTTAAATTCCTAGACAGTTTTAGTTACAAGTGTTAATTTTTATGTAAATACACTTTATTATCAAGAATATTTATTCAAAATAGCAGATATTTTTTTTTGCATTAAGACAGATCTATATAAAAAAAATACTTTTTTCTCCTTAATTAACTAAAATATTTTTTATTAAACAAAACACATAATACTTGAGTAAAAGATATTACAAAATCAAAATGATAAACATATGGTAAATAAAAAAACACCAGACTTAAAATTTACAAATTTTTTGTGCATTCGACACAAATTTTTTTGGTACATTCGGCACAAACGGTTCTTTGGTGGCTTCTGTGGAGGATAGATGTAACAAGTTTTTCGTTTTTCTAAATGCTCTTGGGCGGTTTAACGACGTTCAGTCTCTGCAGGTAATTCCGTAACCCGTTTTATCAAAAATCGTAGCTCGTGATTTAGTGGTACGTTTTGAACTCTACGTTTCATTTGTCGTGTCATTAACTGTTTTACCAAGTTAACTATAAAGTCACTCTTTTCTAAGACAAAGTTGTCTTTATATAATTGATGCAGAATGTGTGAGTTAACTCCACTAATGTCTTTCCGCTCTACGACCTGACCTATTTTTTGCACACTTTTTGTCCATCGCGTCAACTGATCTTTTAGTTTGATTATAATATCAGATAATCTCGGGCTTATTATTTTCTGGATCTTACTGGAAGATACCATTACAACTGCTTTCCCTTTCCTGGTCACATTGGAGACTAATGTAATTTTTTTGTGAATCCAAAAATAGACGAATCTTGCTGGTTTGGCAGAAATTCTAGTGGAATTTCTTTTGTATTCTTTCGAAAAGTACCAACAAATGTTTGATCCTTCGTTTTCAATAAATTGACAAGTTTAATTGAACTAAATCATTTGTCTGCTGTAGTATTGCGATGTATGTGAAATAAAGGCTTGGATAAATGCAGAATTGCTTGGGTTGGTTTGGAGTGCTTTTTGTATTGGTGAGTAAGTCCCTGTCCATCGCTGACTTTTCCACAATATATGTAGGCGTTATATAAATAATGGTTTCTAGCATCTGTGAGGTTTATTGGGTAAATACATTTTGAATTTGTACCTTCCTCTGAAACCAACCAACATTTCATCGATGCATGCTGAAGTCTCCATGAAAGTTTAAAATATTTGGGATATCGGAGCCGTAGGATCATATTTCCTTCTGTCGTTTCTGGTACTCTGGTCATGAAATCGGAGATACTGCAAACCGTTTTTGATTTATAATACACCGAAAATTTTCCCGATCAGTTTTATCAGTCGCAAATATACGCTTTATGTTTTCAAGATTAGAATTGAACACTGCCGTAAATAACAATAATCCAAAAAATGCTTCCATTTCAATATTGTCCGTGTTTCCCAGATCTGTTTTGTTTTTATCTTTAAAGTTTTTTCTGTACTTTTTTAACTTTTCATTTGTCCTTAAAATTATTTCATTAATATCTTGGCAAAAGAAAAATCTCCAAACAGTGATAGGATCAGCTTTTGACCCAATGTGTGCGGGAGGTTTCAAAATTGGCACTCTTATCACAATATTGCGTTTCGGTGTCCTTGTTCTCTTTGTAGATACCTCGTTTGACCACTTCATCCGATTCTTTCTATAAAAAGACTTTCTGTTACCATCTGATTCATCCTCTGACACATCTGTATGTTCATCTTCAATCTCATTGTTCTTATCGTCATTATCTGAAAGTTCAGAGTCACTTTCATGAGCGCTTTCTTTCGCCAAATCTTCATCACAGCTGTTCTTATCGCTGTTTTTGTAACAAATATCTTCTTTTTTATCCAACTATTTTAAAACTGTAGGTTCAAAATCTCTAGCGAAGAATGACACTTTCCTTGAAGGGACTGGTACTCTTATCATTGTTATTTATTACACCTTAACGTACAGAAATAAATTAAATAAAGTTACGTTAAAAGGAACGTACGGTTAATTTAAGAGCTTGGAAACTCTGGCAGCTTGTAAATACGATGATATTCCAAAACGCATGGTACAACTTCGCCTGCCAGTTTATTACTGATCTCTTCGAAGGTAGCGAGGTGGACAGTCCGCTCGCTTGCGAAGGTGAGGTCATACAACAGCTGTAAAGATCGGTGCGGTCATTTTAACGTCGTCATTCCATTTAAAGGTTAATATGGAATGAATAAGCTAACGTTGCTCGATGAAATTTATGTTATAGCGTCAATTTTTCCTGCCATATCCATTGATTATGGAAAAAACTAATTAAAGAAGTACAGAAGTTGAAGAAAACGAAACTGTGCAACTCATAGTGTTCTTGATATTAACCTTGAGACTGGACCTTAAAGTCATTTAAAGCTCAAGATGATTGTAGAACGGTATAAATAATATAGGGGGTTAAATGTCTTTTCAAGTTGATTTCCTATAAATCAATGTGAAATCTGCAGTTCACTCGAACACACAATGTTATAGAGTTAAATTTTGGAAGCAGTGATTGTAGGAAATTAAACAAAAGATCTCACGGTAACGTTTCGAATGACCTTGGGTCTGACCTTCAGGACCTATTTAGTTTTTTCGAATGAAAAGCTATACTTTAGAGTTTAGAAATGGAAAAGTAGAAAATTTTGTCTAGACAGATACTCTACACAGATAATAAAATGACTTTGACAATTTCATCAATATTAAATATAGATACCGCAGTCTGTCAATAGCATATTCATCTGTACTTGTATTGCTCTGGACTTCATCTTGAGAGTTTTGTAATTTCCTAGACGTTTAGTTAGAGCTACTAAATGATATTAAAACAGCTATTTAAAGACTAATAATTGCCTTAAATGAACTATTTCCGTAATGAAATCCCCAAAAGTAACTGAAAACAAAAGGTGAAAATAACAAAAAAATTAAATGTGTATTGGTTATCAATATGCCTTATACTTATTATAAATCTGTTTTTTTATACGTATACATAGATGTCCGTCATTCTCTGCTGTTCTGGGATTAGATGTCCGTTAATTCACTGGTTTATGTAGAAATGTATGCCAATCTCTATTCTTCTGGAATGAAAATCCCATTTAAAAATTGATTATTGTATAATTTAATAAAGTTAAGAAGCTTTTCAATTCTGTGCCTTATTTTCTCAACTATTATTTCATATGGCCTCGAGGCTTGATCATTCTTTCATTCCGGTGTAGCCTTTTTAACTGTAGCAACATCAACTATGAGAGTTTCTCTCATCTCATCGATATGTTATTAATTAATTTTCTTAATAGTTTTGCCACTTAACCATTGATTTCGGTGATATTTTTGTGGTGTTTATCTTCGTCGATCTCACTTTATTTATAAATTTCCATGTTTTCGAACATCTTTCTGCTCAATCTCATAATAGTCAATCATTTATTAGTGACTATTTACATTCCTTCGTAAAATATTTGATATTGTGTGTTCTAATTTACAAAACTCATTTTTTGTTGCATAAAACGGAATAAGACACAAAATAATGAACAAACACACAGCGAATTCAATTCAATATTCCACGTCCACAAAAATTTAAATACACATAAATCAAGAAATCAAGAATATGTTTTAAATTCCGTCTCAACGACTTTTGATTGCCACTTTTTCAATATCGCTTGAATTGTAGCAGTTGTTAAATTAAGTGAAAGTATTGTCACGTAAGAAAAATTATAGTCTAACGGTATTTCATATATGCTTACACCGCCAAGCGATTTTTCACTTCTATAACTAAAAAGCGAGGAGACATGTCATAAAATATTGTTCTTTGTATATTGCTCTATATTTAAAATATAACATGGCCGTCGTTTCTGGCGATCTAATCTTTTTTTACTTCAAAACACTTTTCTCCAGTTAAGTAAACCTCATAATTATTTATATGAATTATTTCAGAGATGATAATAATGACATTACTTAAATTTGTAAGCGTGTAGTGTTAAAAAAAATCATAATGCGATCATGTAACAAACTAAAGGCAATTGGGAATGTTATTAGAAACAATAATCTAACCGAACTAATGCCGTTTTCTACTGCATTAAATGACAGTTCTTTTAATTCATATTTCTTTAATATTGCTGGAAAAAAAAGTCAATTGCTTCTCACGGGATTATAAAAGTTTGAGAAAAGTTAAATATTGAGAAAAAAAAAACAACTTTACCTTAAGAATTTGAGATATTTTTACTATTTTGAAAAATACCCCAACAAAGAATGCTGATAACCTTAAAAATAAAATTCTAAGAATTATTCGGAAAATTAGATTATACCCGTTTTTTTTTAAATTATAAGTCAATAAATAGATGAACACAACTTTTTAGAATGTCTCAAGCTGTCAAGAGTAGTACCTATCCCGGTATCAGTGATCTCTATATTTGTGATGATCTTTGAGGTCGTGCTTAAGAGAGAGTTAACCCTTCATCTGGTATGTAATAATTGTCAATTGGGCTTTCGTATTGATGTCCTATATCAACAGCCAATAATGCCCTAACTAGTTTTATGCAGGACTATTTTGAGGATAGGAAATATCGAAAAGCATTTTTCTTATTCAAGAAAGGCCATTGATTATCTATCATATGAAATGTAAGCTTCAAAATTTATCGGATATAACATTCATTCAAGAGCTGCAACTTTGATAACATCTTACTTGTCGGATCGAATCCGGTATTGCTTATACCAAGAAAATACGTCTTCAACGAGCATTATTAAATATGATATTTCACAGAGCTCTATTGGACCCAAGATAATTTTTGTTATATATCGACATACTCAAATGTGTTCCAGCTGGTAAGATGGTGCTCTTTGGGGATGACACTGTTCTATTTGAGTATGCCGATGAATAACAAAATCCTTAGCTTAAATCGAACGAAGTAAAAGCCTCCATAAGCCAGTGGTTTGCATCAAATAGGCTTAGTATAAATAAGTCTGGCGCAAAAAAATTGTTGCATCCTCTGTAGTTTATATAGAGTTTCGTAAAATATATGGAAGTTTATATTGACACCAAATTGACTTCGGAGTAGCACTGCAACCGATTGCAGATTAAGTTAGATTAATTTTGTTTTAAGAAATCTCTATGCCTTTAGGCCATATGTTGTTGGCGTCATCCCACACATTCTTCGACATATTTCGCAGTTCGAAAAAGATGTGGGAGGGTGATGGCTAGTTTAGGTTTTAGAGATTGTTGCAAAATATCATTAAGTTCTCGAAAAATAATATCTATGCCACATGCGTATATATTGTGTAATCTATTATATATGAGAAAGAACTCTGAAAAGTACATGTATAAAGTGACTATCACTCTATAATACCAGAAAGAGACAAGGCCTTATCATCAAATACTTCCGCCCTGCAAAGGAAAGGGATGGACTTAATCATTTTGGTATAAAATTCTTGAATATCCTCAATTATCGAATTAGATTGTTTATATTTTCATGGTTTAAACGTACTCTCCCCAACTGACGAAAAGAAATGGCTTTTTACAGTTTCTATGACTATTTGAGTAGCAGACTTGAGGACACTAAAATATACCCATAACGATATGTCTTGTTGTATTAGAGCGACAATTTTAGGTTAATACTTTTGTAATTATCAAGTTTATTTTATATTTTGACATGTGATAGCGCTGTATTGCATATACAGTCATAAATAAAGATTGATTGATACTAAAATGACAATAATGTTGAAATTTTTATTACAGTTAATAAAGACAGGTATCGAACAAGATTTTTTGCTATCTTCCTAAGGTTTTCACAGCTTTTCGATCAAATTTTTTTCGCGACTGAAAAAAGATCCTACAACTTTCATAATAACACTTTTTGTCTAATCTAATATTAAAAGAAAAAAGTGGGTTTCCAAAGAAAAGCTATAACGCGATACGTCGATAAAACCTAAACTGTCAGAACTTTTAAAATGCTTCCTTTTATATTGTTTTATGGCTGAAAATGGTTTTAAAAAGAGACTTTGTTTCTAAGTTGCCAAATCAGTCACTTATCGTAAAATATTTTTTTATAATTGAAAAACAATCTTTTGTAATAAATTAAATTTTTATATATTTTGAATATGAATTTTTCATTAGTATTAAAATAAGGCATCACTTTCTTTTGATTGGGATATTATTTTTTCATCATAACAAATAATAATATTTACAATAAATTTGTAGGATTTTATAATCAATCTATTTTAGGACAAAAATTTACATTTTACTAAAGAGTAAAAAACACAACCTCTGAAAAGTTATAAAGAACGACATTGTTTTCATGACAGAAAGCGAAAGCTGATGTAAGATTGATCATTTTTTTCTCAGATTTTTATGTGGTGTCAGGTCTACTGAAGTGTTTGTGTCAGGATATTTTTTCAAAACAAACAATTCTCTGTAATCCATCAGTGTACGCTTGAGCTTCCCTTTGATGGAAGACATGACAAGAATACTTAAAGGTTATGTTTACTTTTAGATTTGAAAATCATCTACAAAAATAATGTGTTAGGAGAAATTTCTTTATAAGTGTTTTTGATTTATGGAGATTTATTTTATAAAAGGAATTTTTATATTAAAAAATTATTTAACAAAAATTCAATTAATTTTAAAATTGCTCAGTTAATTTTCTAGGTGCATATTATTCATTGCTATCAAAATCAATATAATTATTTCCTTTTGGTTACTTTTCGGATTTTACAACCAAACTTTTTCACCAACAATGAATCCACCAGTATGGGCTTTGAAGTCATAACGGGTCATGATTCTTTTGCTTTCTATATGAAGTCATCTCTGTACTTTTCCTAGGATGACGTGTGGGACTTTCTTCACCCATAGATCCTTTTGCAGTAGCGGTCCCTCTCGACACACCCTCTAGAAGATGACCTATAGAACGTTTTTCCTTCATAGCCCCCTTTGCGGCCACGGTCCCTTTCACCTCGTTCTCCATGATCGCCGTGAGTACTCCTTCTATCTCTTTCTTCTATCGCCTCCACCAACTATAATTTTCGGGCAATCTCTGCGAAATTGACCATTGTATCCGCACTAATAACAACGTGTGTTATTCCAATGATGTCGGCGACTCTGACTTTTTCTTCTCGGTCTGGCGTAAGTCACTCTAATAAGACAACCACATACTTCAACTTCATCGCAAGTCTTGACGACAACTGCAGCATTTTTTTATCTTCGTAAACAGGAAATCCAAAACAGGGGATACCATTACTTAAAAAAACTTCTTTAAGTTCACTATACGGAGCAAAGACTTTTTCTAAGTCGCTCCTTCGAACTTCATCACCTATACAGTGTGTGGTGATCTTTAGGATATACTGCTTATCTTTGACGGTTACCGTAGTTTCTCAAAATTAAGTTTTATAGGAAGAGTTAATAATAACAAAAAGTGTCCTCACCTAAATAAACCACTTATAATTTTCCGTGAATAAAGAAAAGCCTGTGAATGAACCATTAGTGTCATAATAATAAACAAATTCCAAACTATAACCTATAAAGCACGCCATTCGAGTATGTTTTTTAGTGGTAGTAATAAAGGTGTCCCTGTACTGCCAAATATTCTTGTGTAGGCTTTGTGTAGTACTCTAAAATGGAGTGTGACATTTGTAATATCAAGTAAAAAACAGTGTTTTCGTGTGACAACTGTAGAAGAGGAGTATGTAAGGCATGTGGAGATCTATCGACAAATGAAGTAAAGGTCTTGGGATCCGAAGGAGGTAGAATTCTGAAATTTTATTGCCCAGGTTGTTTAAATTTCGATACTCATAAACTGTTAAAAGAAACAATAGAAGATAAAGTAAAAATAATTGAGAGCAAAGATGAAATAATAGCCCTTTTGAAACAAAAATTAAGTGACTTAGAAGACAAACAAAACTCTAACGGGAAATGTTTTTTGTATAGTGATGTTGTTCAAAGTAGTGAAGCAAATATTTCCAAAACAAACAATATACCTAGCATTATAATTAAACCGAAGAAACAGCAGAATACAGAAAAAACAAAGCAAGATTTACAGAGGAATATAAGGCCCGCTGATCTAAAGGTTGGTATTAGAAGTACAAGAAGCACAAAAAATGGAAGCATAGTTGTGAAGTGTAAAGACAGGAATGATGTAGAGATTTTAAGAAAGGACGCTGAAAACAAATTAAAAGACTATGACATACAAATTACCAAATTGAGGAAACCTCGATTTAAAATAATCGGTTATGAGATAGAATCAGAGAGTGACCTCGACAAACAATATATAGAAGCTTGTATACGAGAACAAAATCAGTTTATTGACACCACTGATGAATTGCAAGTAACATTTTTAAAGCAAAATAAAAGAAATGGAACCTATATTATTTACGGAGACTGCTCGCCTAAGTTGTTTCATAAGCTGATGAATGTAAAGAAGATTTTTGTACAGTGGGAACGGTACCCAATTTATGAGGATATCGGCATAGAACGTTGTTTCAAATGTCAGGAACATTTTCACAAAAGTAATGTTTGCCCAAATAATACCATATGTGAATATTGTGCAGGAGAACACTCAATTCAACAGTGTCAAAAAAGGTATAAAAAATGCATGAACTGTGAAAAAGCGAATAAGAAATTTGGCCTGCATTATAACGCAAATCACGAAGCCAATGATAGAGACTGTCCGTCGTATGAGTACCTTATAAAGATATTGAGAAACAAGATAGACTATGGTTATAATAATGGCTTCTAAGTCACAAGAAATTGATGTCTTACAGGAGTTGGAACTACTTGACGATCGGTCTGCCCAACAAAATATGGACTGTAATTTAATACAAACAAACATTGATATTAGTAGAAAAAGATTAAATTTAATACATTTCAATATTAGAAGTATAAACAAAAACTTTAATCAACTTTTGGTTTTTCTTCAGGCCTATAAACTGTTTTTCTGTGATATTATTGTATTGAGTGAAACGTGGAAGATTGAAGATAACTTGTATGACATTGATGGTTTTCGTATGTTTTACAGTCGCGGTGATGTTAACCAAAACGACGGTGTTGTTATTTTTATAAAGAATAACCTTGATGTTATTAGTGTTGAAAATAAAAAGTTTGTTAAATCTGGAGTAACTTTTAGTAAAATTACTCTTATAGTAAATTATATAAAATATGGAATTACATGTATTTATAGGCCACCTTCAACGAGTCTTCCATGTTTTAGTGAGGACTTGGAGAAATATCTGTCTGAAAATCCTGAATGTCATGTAGAATTAATTTTGGGAGATATAAATATTAACATAGAATTAGGAAATGATGTCACTAGTAACAATTACTTATCACTTTTATTGTCCCATGGTTTTGCGTCTGTTATAAATGGCCCGACGCGTGTAACACCGACAAGTGCTTCATGCGTTGATCATATATTTGTTAAGAAAACGTTAGTATGTTCTTCACTTGAATATTCTGCCTTCATTCTGGAGTCTGATCTCACAGATCATTATCCGGTTATGATAAATTTTTATACCAATAAAATAAGTGAATTTAAAGCTCCATCAGGATTTGTTACAAAGACTGCTACAAGAATCAATTATGAAAGAGTTAATGATTTGCTGGCTGAGCAGGATTGGAGTGTTGTGACTGCTAGTAATGACATAGAAATTGCGACTGAAAACTTCACTACGATAGTATCTCGTATTATAAAGGAATCCGAAGATAGGAGGATTGTTAGGTATAAGGAAGTTAAAAAAATAAAACCATGGATAACATCTGCTATTATACACTCAATAAAACAACGAGATAAAATGAAACAATGTCTTAGAAAAAAATTCGACTTAAATGAAGAAAAAAAGTATAAAGAATACAGAAATACTTTAAATACAATCATACATAAATGCAAATATGATTACTATAGACAAAAAATAGTAAATAGTGAACATGACGTTAAAAAAATGTTTGAAATTGTTAATGAAGCCTCAAATCATAATAACAAAAAAAACAAAGAAAAGTTGCAAATTGAAGATTCTAATAGAATATTTTCAGACGTGAAAGAAATGGCAAATTTTTGCAACAATTTTTTTGTGAATGTGGGAGTTAATATGTTAAATAAGATAAAGGATCCTGATAAAAAATTTCAGGTACGACATGCCTCTATTTCCTCTATGTTCCTGAAGCCTGTTAATGAAATCGAAATAATAAAACAAATACACTCTTTAAAGAATAATTGTGCTCCCGGTGTAGATGGAATAAATTCTCAGTTCGTTAAACAATTCCACCTCTTCTTGCTGAAACCCTTGACCTATCTAATAAATTTAATTTTTAAATCGGGTAAAGTACCCAGCCATTTCAAACTGACACTTGTTACACCAATTCATAAAGCAGGAGACAAAGCGACTATTAGCAATTATCGTCCAATTAGTGTAATAAATAATTTTGCAAAGATATTTGAGAAATGTTTAAAGGATAGATTGGTAAATTTTTTGGAAATTAATAACATCCTCTCTAAAAATCAATTTGGATTTACCAGTGGATTGAGTACATCAGATGCGATTTATGAATTTACTAAGTCAGTAACCGTGAATGTTGATAATGATAAAAAATGTCTTGCCGTCTTTCTGGATCTTGCCAGAGCATTTGACACTGTGCCCCATGACTCACTTTTGGATGTTTTAAACGTCTATGGTGTTAGGGGTTCTGTGTTGAGTGTCTTTGAGAGTTACTTAAGAAATAGGAAACAAATTTTAAAAATTGATAACATCTATAGTGACCCTTTAGACATCAGAATCGGGGTTCCTCAAGGGACAGTATTGGGACCGATTTTGTTTATAGTTTATATAAATTCACTAACAAGCATATGCTTGGAGCATGGTTCTCTAATTTCATACGCGGACGATACAGTGGCCGTTTTCTCTGGAGAAACCTGGGATCAAGTGAAAGAATCAACAAAAACTGGTCTGCTTAAAATAATAAACTGGCTGGATTCCTCCAAACTCACTTTGAACGTTGACAAGACTCATTATATTGCATTTTCGATAACAACATTAAATCGTCCAGACTTCAACCAAATTGAAGCTGGAAATATCTTAATAAAAAATGTACCATTCATAAAATATTTGGGTATAATAATCGACAAAAATCTAAAATGGGATCAGCACATTTTAAAATTAACAAACAACATCAGAAAATTAATTCATAAATTTTATATACTGAGAAACATTTTCACTGGGCAACTTTTAATAAATATTTACAAAACATTAGTAGAATCCTTAATTAGATATGGAATAATTGTTTGGGGTGGCCTGTATCAAAACTCATTACAACAACTCAACGTAGTATAAAATTACATTTTAAAGGTAATTTTTTGGAAGAAAAAAAGATATTCTACTAGGTTTCTTTATTCAGAACAAATTTTTGATGTCCGTTCATTGTATATATTGTTTTCTTGTATTTATGTACATAAATCTGCGAAATTAAAAAATTATTTAAGTCACTCTTATGAAACGAGATGTAGAATGAATAGACATCTAAGGATACCAAATAGTAATAAAAACATTAGTTATAGATTTGTTAACTGTCTGGCGCCCAAGTTCTACAATATTATCCCAATTAGTATAAGAACAATCTTCAATGTGAAAAAATTTAGTAAGCTATGCAGAACATATATTTTTCATAACATTGATCAATTTAAACTTTTTCTTTGACAAAATCTTCATAGGTTATTTAGTGTGTATGTTTGTTTAGTGTGTAGGTTTGTTTAGTATGTAGGTATTCCATTAATTATTGTTATTTTCATTCAATATGTTTTTTTATGGTTGTTTTTTGAAATTAATATAATATTTTTGATTTTGTGCACATACAGGTATTATGTTACCTAGGTGCATAATTATTTAATATTGAGATCTTAAATACGTTTAGATTAGATCATGATCTGTTTGAAGAATTGTACTAAAATTGTTCGTAATATATTATTATTATTATTATATTACCAATATAAAGCCAACACCCATCAGGGTCTCTATCAGGAACCGTACTGCAAGTGTATTTGTACAAGCCCCTCTTTATCACACATCAAACAACGAATTTTATTTCTACTACGAAAGGTTGTGTTTTTATTGTCGTGTGTTTTTCGTTTGTTCAAAAATTCTTGCAACTACATCATTGGTCTCATCAAAATTTCCTCGTTGGTCTTGCGAAAATCCTGGAAAACGTTAACTTTTCTTATGATTCTTTCTTGCTTCCTTGAGGTCAGTTTGGCTACCTCAAAATGAAGGGCATAAGCAAGAACCCCAGAAATTTTCTTCAATCGAGCCATTCTTAAAGTTTGATTTGTTTCTGGGTCGCGTAAACCTTCGATAAAACTATTTACTGCTAACTCTTGCTTTATCTCTACCGGATATATTGAGTAAGTCAAATTTATTAATCTTATTATATTCGCCTCGTATTCTTGAAGAATTCTGTTGCATTTCTTGTTCTATGAGGGTCATGTCTTCCTTCATTTCTTGTTTCATATCTTCTTGACTTGTTTTAAATTCCTCTCTCATGTCCTCTAGGCTTGTTTTTAGTTCTTGTTTTTTGCTTTCTTGATTTTTCTGTCTTCCTCTTTCAATTTTTAGTTCATGTTTACTTGGTTTGTTTTCAGTATCATCAATTCTTGTTTCATATCATTTGGGCTTCTCTTTAATTCTTGTTTCATATCATCTTGACCTTAGTGTCATCAATTGTTGTTTCACATTATCTTGCCTTGTTTTCATGTCTTGCATTATCATCAGTGTCTGAATTAAACTAGTTTGAAGTTATTTTTCCATTTTTGCTTTCTGTTTCCTAGTTTCCACTGGCATATAATTTCAATTAACCTTTCTTTGTTTCTAATTTTTTAACCTCTTCTGGATTTGATCCCACTTATGACACCAATTTGTTCCGGACGGCTGATTTTTTGAACACACTCTATTATGTCAAAAGTTTTTACTGTCAACTTTACCATTTCTGGCACTTGTTAAACAATTCAACTTGCTTTTACGACGTCTCAAAGTACACTGTCCCCGAAAACCGATCTCATTTTTTAGAAGGATTTCTATACTACATGGTGTAATAAAAATAAGCAAAAGGAGAAAAATGGCAATTTCTAAACCTTTCACCATAGAAGTTCCCTATTTAACATAAGAAAATGGAATTTCCTTAAAAGTTCCAGATCTTCTTTCCTCGACGTCTCATGGAGAAATTAGTAAAGGCTAAAATTAATTAAATAAATTATGAAATCGTAGAAGATTAACCTAAAACCCGACAAACTATAAACACAAACTAATACTATGAAATGTATAACGCTGTAAAGTTCATTACATCATTAATTATAGCCATCTAATCATAAAATAAACAATACAGTAGCATAAAGAACGCTAGTTCTTTTGTCCTTCATCCTTGCTACGTGACGAACCTAGTTCCGGCTGGTAATTCGTTTCACTGCGTCTGTATTTCTAAAGCTTTCCACAGAATTCGTATATTTTTGCCGAACAAAGTTGCGGCGATGAGGTTCGTCAGGTCGAATCGAAATGTGCGGCATAAATCTATCGTGTGGAACCACCGAACAAAATATCTGTCAAAGCCTGATTTCGTGCACGACAAGCCATTTGTTGTCGTGCAGAAACTAAGTCTATGGGGATTTCTCGACGTCAGATATTTCAGTGCCACCGTTTAGAACAACGAAAATCATGAGCCAAAACAAACAAATTGTTGTCGAATTTATCGAAATATATCGAAAATGTCAATGTTTATAGAAAGTTAAATCGAAGGAATATAGAGATATTAAAAGCGAGATCTCCGAAAAACCTTTACGAAAATTGACAAGGACGAAAGTGTTCAAATCATAAAATATAAAACAGATTTCCTGAGGGCCAGCTTCATTTTTCATATTGCGACAGAGCTTTCCCAAATTATTTGTCCTAAAGAAGTATATTTAACTCAGTTCTTTACATTGTGTAAAGCTTTTAAATAAAACTGATAGATTACCAAATTTAACTTTAGGTACAATTACAATTATTTAACATTTAAACTTCTAAGTTTAAAATTTAAGTTAAGTAATATCCAAATCTCAAATTTTATTACATCTTTCGAGGTTTTGTGTAATTTATTCAAATTAGGTACCTTCTAAACTTTAACTATTATTAATCTTCTACTCTCTTTCTAATAGGGTTAATCTGTTAAAGCCCAAAATATAGTAATTTAATTGTAATTTGCCTGACAGCTTAGTTAGGTAAAATTAATTATTAAGCTATTATTAGGGGAATTTTTATTAAAAATTTTTTTTTTCGTTTATTTTTCAGTTATTATTTTACAGGTTTCAGTACAAATAGGTAGTTAATATAAAAGACTCATAATTTACTTCTTGTCTATTTTTATTCATATGACATCAAAACAATTTTTGCCGACTGGAACAAAATACTTATAAAGTTGTAAAATATATGGGCGTTCCAAGCTAAATTGGCCGCCATTAACAGCCATGTCTCGGATTTGCTTCAAAATTAGAGGGTCGATAAAGGAATCAAAATAATGAACAAATCCTAAGTGTACACACTTTTAATACAAATCAACGAGGTTGTTGTTTCCAAATATTTCTTAATTTTTTCCAAAAAGGTTTTTTTCAATTCTTATTTAGAAAATGAACAAAAAAAAATTTTTTTATAAAAAATTGATTTTTTTTCAAAATTTACCTGTAGTTTTGGAGAAAATTTCACCGAATATTCGAAAATGAGTGTAACTGTAACTAGACGGAGCTACAGCGCAGTTCCCAGTTCACGTCAGAAATGAGTTAGATATTCAACATCCCAATAGATGGATAGAGCGAGGAGGAATCTTGATTTTTCTTGTGAAGATATATTAAAAATATTGTTTATACTCGAAAATGAAAAGTGCTTCATCTTAAATGAGAAACTTATATGGCTTTAATGATATTTAAAATCCAATATACGTTTTTATCAACAAGTACACAGTTCATTCAAAATGTTCCGGAACTAATTTTTTTTTACGAATCAACAGAAGAGTTTAGAAAAAAGATTTTATTTGTTTTTCAACATAATACCCTTCTCATTCCATATAAATTTTGCTGCGTTCGTAAAGCAGCTGGAACGACCTGGAAAACTCCTCCTCTGGAAGAGCTTTCTGTGACATGGTCACATTCCTTCGAATCGTTTCAACATCTTCAGAACGTTCTCCCTTCATGGTCATTTTCAGTTTGGGGAATAAAAAAAGGCTGTCGGAGCCAGATCTGGTGAGTAGAGAGGGTGATGAATCATGGAGATTCACTTTTGGGTTAAAGATTGTGTGATGAGTATTGTGGAATGGGCTGGCGCATTTTCGATCTCATGCGACGAATCCGCTTCAAGAGTTAATCCAGGACACTTTTATAGAATTGTGCGTTCAATGTATGGCCCGGGGGTACAAATTCGCTTTGGATAATCCCGCGAGAATTAAAAAACCAAATGAACATCGTTTTGATTTTCGACATTGTTGCTCGAACTTTTGTGGGCCGCCCTTTGCACTTGCCTCGCCACTCAGCGATTTGGCGTTTGGTCGATGGATCGTATTAAAAATCTGATGATTCTTCGCAAGTTACTATTTTATTTTAAAAAATTTAACGCCCATTTAACCAAATCGTGTGAAGCTTCCACACGTCGCTCTTTCAGCTCTTTCGTTAACCAGTGCAGAACGAATATCGCAGACAATTTTCTTTCCCGAAAACATCGTGCAAAATATGCTGCATGATTCTTACACTGATGTTAAGTACTCTGACTAGATTTTAGCCGTAATTCTCCGATAACAAGGCAGTGTGACGCGCACACCTTCGATATTCTCATTGGTGGTCGAGATTATAGGGCGCCCCTCCCATTGATCTTCTTCCAGCGACTGTCGACTGTTCTTGAACCGCTCGTACCACTCAAAAACCTTGCTCTGGCTTAAACAATCCTCAGCATATGCGGTTTTTAATGATTCCGAACAACTTTTTCCCAATTTGAAACCAAATTTGATTGCGGCAACTTGTTCCATATCGAAAATTGTGACTCAGTGACAAGAATCTTCTTCCAGCGACTGTCGACTGTTCTTGAATCGCTCGTACCACTCGAAAACCTTGCTCTGGCTTAAACAATCCTCAGCATATGCGGTTTTTAATGATTCCGAACAACTTTTTTCCAATTTGAAACCAAATTTGATTGCGGCCACTTGTTCCATATTGAAAATTGTGACGCAGAGACAAGAACGCGTCTACTTCCAATGAACCCAGCTGGCTAATAAATGAAGTTAAAGCGCTCACATCTCCAATGTGGGTAGCTAAAGCAAGATATTACAGAGATCTGTCGTCGGGTAATAGATAGCGCTAGTTGTAAATTTTATACAAGATTAGCCCAAAACTTTTGAATGAGATCATTATTATTTAATAATAAATTGTAATGATTATAATTAAATACCAATACAATTTAAAACTTCTAGCCTGAATAGGCCAAATAGTTTTCTCTTAAATTCTGGTCTACAATTTCAAGCTCACGCTCTCAAAATATGGATAATATCCAGAGCATTCCTTCTAAATCTTGACAAATTAGGTGTGGCTCTTTTTTTTTAGCCACTCTTATTCTTCACAATAATTTTAAAATAAGGTCCCAATAAACCTACACATCCCTTATTAGAAATATTTTACCTTTCTCTAAGCAAGATATTACAGAGATCTGTCGTCGGGTAATAGATAGCGCTAGTTGTAAATTTTATACAAGATTAGCCCGGAACTTTTGAATGAGATCATTTTTATTTAATAATAAATTGTAATGATTATAATTAAATACCAATACAATTTAAAACTTCTAGCCTGAATAGGCCAAACAGTTTTCTCTTAAATTCTGGTCTACAATTTCAAGCTCACGCTATCAAAATATGGATAATATCCAGAGCATTCCTTCTAAATCTTGACAACTTAGGTGTGGCTCTTTTTTTAGCCACTCTTATTCTTCACAATAATTTTAAAATAAGGTCCCAACAAACCTACACATCCCTTATTACAAATATTTTACCTTTCTCTGTATATAAACCTTCGAAAACGTGGTGCGCCATATATATATATATATATATATATATATATATATATATATATATATATATATATATAACATTTGCATGAAAAATATATTGCAATTCCCTTTAAAATTGTGTTATTTTAAGCTATGTAATTAATCCAAACAAACACCGAATTTTTGGATGCAAGCTGTTTTCCTGTTCAATTAGCAAATATTCAGTGACTGTAATAATCTCAAATTAAACTTTTTTAAAATTCAGTATATACATATTATAGGCCAAATTCATGTAAAATATTGATAATGATTTTAATGGGTGGATTTGAAAGTAAATAATTTTTCCTATTTATTTTATGATAAATAAAATATATTGTAGTTTAAAAGCAGAAGAAATAATATACGTTTTATTGCCATAAGAGTCTTGGCTTGGTCAAGATAAAAACACTCATCAAATAAGTCAAATTATCCACTGGGAGGACTGAATTATATTCCTAGGGATCCAAGATGATCGAAGCTTCAAACAGCAAGATTATTCTTCAAAAAATATTCTTGGTACAACGTGCCAACAGGAATCCACAAATTACTTACTCCACTGACTAGACATCATAGCATTTGCAATATTACCGATAGGTAAACTATCGAAAGACGCACAAAAATCAACGGACAAGTTAATAAGAAACTATCGCCTAGACTTTGCCCGAAAATCTTCTCGAGAAAAATATGGAGGAAGTGTTTCAAAACTTTTGGCGTCAATGGATCCTTACACTGTTTTTCGACATCATAAGGATTCGGATAACAATTCGTATGTATTGGAGAATGAGAAAAAATCTGTCAATAAAGAAGGCAAAAAAGTTATTTTTATTATTTTTATTACAGTCGTATTATTTATTCATTTGTGTGAATCAATAAATATTACATTACTTACAAATTATTTGCATTGGTATTTGTTTAAAAGTTCTAAGCATAGAGGAATAAGTACTTTTGCCTTCTTAACGATTATCGATATCCACGTATTTAATATTATAGTATAATTTTTAAAATGCACCTTGGACTCAAGCGCAATATTTTATTCATGGAAATAAAATTGTTTTTTTTTATTTTATTTTTAAATTGCATATTTTACAGCTATTGATCCACATTAGACGTTTTTCGAATTTATTTTTATGATTTTAAAGTTTCAGTCTGCTATTGTTGGATCCGATTTTTATTTTTAATATTAAATCCGTGCTTTCAACATACTGTGTTTTGACGACTCCCCCAACCATCTTTGCTGGAAACCAGAAAGCAAGCTACGATACAACAGTACGCTTTCTTTCACTTCTTCAACATGGCTAAACGGGTTGTCCGTCTCTTTCTGTTACATTCCCATTATCTAGAGGTTCTGTTTTGGATTTTTCACACCTGTATAATAACGGCTGGCTTTTTGAACACACGATTAAATTTAGTTGTATGCTGCCAAAATTTGTTCATTTCATGAGTAGAAGTGTGATCTACTCTAAGTATGGTATTCAACAGGCTGGCCACCATATTAATGGCTGGTTTGTGAAATTAGTAATGACTTAAAACCAATATCGTATATATTATGTAAAATTTTCATATTGCTGCACATTATTGCTACAAGTTATTATTTATTAGTCGTACGACGTTGTACGTATGAGTATTTGCAGTGGTCGTCTGTCAATCCGTCGCGAAGATTTAAAGATTGCCTTATTTCACAAGTGATCAGTCACGTGACTGGATGAACATGAACTCTAAAATTGGCAGTCAAAGTGGGATAAGTGGGTTTTTTCATTCCTTCCTCCAAAGAAATCAAACCTACAACTTGGGATTTTTCGTATTGAGTTTTTTTTAAAAGATAGTGCATCTTCCTAACACCATTTTTTGATTGGTTTCAGGGTTATTTTGTTTTGTCTTTAATAATTGTTTTTGGTTTGAACACCTCACCATACTTTTATTCCTGTTCTCGCTTTAATGGGATAAACAATAAGTAGAAAAGAACTTTTCATCATGGGAAAACTCCTTAGAATAATTTTCAAAGGAAATAGTAAATACTGGGATGACTGAATTATATCTCTAAGGATCCAAAGTATTTTAGTTGATCAAAGCTTGCGTATTTTTAGGGGCTACATCCATAAAACAAAGCAGCGAAGAAGAATGTAGTAGCATTCCCATCCTTAAAACAGTGAATTTCAAGCATATTTATTATATATTTAATACAAACTACTAAGGTTATCAGGAGATAATAAATGATATGAAATAACAAATCTGAAAATTTGTACTTACCTAATTGAAACCTAAATAATCTAATTCAAAATATACTAATTCGTGTTTAAATATAAATGGAAAAGTTTGATTATGTCTTTTATAAATATTTTTTTTTTCGAATCCTACTGATTTTCTGTTGCTCCCATTAGTTCGTAAATTGCACTTTAAATAAAATAAATTTATAAAAGGTCCATCTTAGAATTTTGAGTAATTGGCCATAGCAAATCTATCCAGATTTATTAGGCAGACTCTCTTTGATTCAGATGAATTGAAAGGCTTATGGCCCTTTTTATATAGAGTTCATGAAGCCAAAAGAGATTTATTCGATGTAAAGAGGTATCTGTTTTTCATAAATGATGTTTTTAGAAGTATGAAGTGGAAAAAAAAGAAGCGAACGCCATCTACAGACGACATAATAGCTTGAGAAATGCTCCTGAATTTAAAAAAAAATACGGAACAATTGGACTGAAAATAAATAAAAAAAAATAATATATATAGATATTTCTTTAAATACAATAAACCAAGTTCTCGTTTAATTTTCCGTATTTCTAATTGATTTATATCCAACTAACAATGAGTCTAGCTAGTAAATTTTTCTAAATTAGATAGGTCTCAACATTCAAAGTTCCAAGAGGTAATCGATATAGTTTCTTTGGAGTGTAATTCGGTTAGTGACCAGAGCAACAGAATATCAGAAAAATTAAAAAAAAATTATCGAATTTGACAAACCAATTTTTTATATATTCTTTGAGCAGTATTGATTAAAACATATTACATTTTGACATTTTGACATTCTCAAAAGTAGGATATGTGAGTTTCTCTGCCATTCGATAGTTCGAAAATAAAAGATATATTCTTTTATAAAAAATATTACAAATTTTTCCTCAGTAAGGCATTTACCATTTAAAATTAAAAAACAAGGGTAAAATACTTGTCTTCTCTCGCTCACTGCGTATTTTTAAGGCTTTTTTGTATCTTCCTGATCAGGTTACGAATAAATTGTTGAATTATTCTGCCTCAAACTTTCAATACTGCTTGCATAAGATTCCTAGCGTAAGATATATTTGTTTAATTTTGGTCTCGAATTAGTCTGAGATATGGGTCTAAGTGTATCAGAGGCGCTGATCAAATTTTAACTTCCAAATCAACCTATCCGGTTTGCTCAGCATTAAACCAGCTATTTATTATGCACCGTATTTTAGAACAGTTAGAATTCAAAAACTAAACTATTTTCCAAAACTTTTTTAAAGTTTTTGAAAATAGAAAACAGTTTATCAATAGATAAATCGCAAAGTGTTTTCACAGTCTCACTGCTTTTCTAATGCCGGACGACAGTACGTTGGAACAGGGCGTGTATGCCAATAGAAGTAGCCAAGAGTATTTAGAGCTTATTTTCGTAAAATCTGGATGGATTGTTTTTCTTTTAATCAACAGCGAGATGGATAAAAAACGCGGGAAGGCAATTCTTCCATTAAAAACGATAGAAACAAAAAAATTGGTAATCTTAGATTAAAGAAAATGTATAACAATAAAAGAAAAAATTTGACACTGTTATAACAATATTGAGTATAACTTTATTAATTTTATTCAAAATTTTTCATTAAACTGGCTTTTTTATTCACACATACTACCTTGATTGCCAAATTTAGTATTTTAAAATCCTTTTCTTCTATTGTCAACTTTAGCAGTTTGTACAAAACATATAAATCGCTATCATTAAATATGTTTTAAATACACTGTCTTAAGGATAGGAATATAACTCTATTCTTACTTCCTGCTTTGTTTCTATAACTATGGTGTGTAAGTACACCCGCTTAGATCAATTACAATACTTTGGACCCTTAGAGATATATGTCAGTCATTGCAGTTGATAATACTCTATAATATTTGCTGAATGTTTTAATTTTGATCTAGCCAAGAATTTTCTTATGAAAATTGTAATGTATATCTTTTGTTCGGCCTCTAAACTAAAATTTCTTTTGTTTTTAGAATACTTATTTATCAGAAAATAAGTAAGGGAAATTATTTACTTTTATATCTAATAATTTCAAGATACTTAATTTTTAAAAAATGCATTCACTGGGGATGTTGACTGTGTTCAAACAAAAATATAATATTGCCACGAAACGGTAGTTCTAATTTTTATTTAGTAATCAAAATGTAATTAATTCACTCTCAAATCACGTAAAAATAAACACTTATCAATGTAATTGACGTCACCTGTTCTCTAACATTCTCACTGTCAAAGACTACTTTGTTAGGTTAACATTATTTTATTATGATTTCCGCGCAATTTCTTCAAAATTTGTTTACTATTTCCTTTGAAAAAGATTCTAAGAAGTTTTCCCATGATGAAAAGGCAAATAGTTCATGTCTACTCATTTATCATCCCATTAAAGCCAGAACAAAAGTCAACAAATAGAGAAGTATTCAGACGAAAAATAATTAATAGAAGCAAAACAAAACAACCCTGAAATGAGTCAAAACGTGATATTAGGAAAACACGCCATCTTTAAAAAAAATCAATAAGAAAAATCCCAAGTTGTACCTATATATCCGATTTTGAATAACAATTCGGGCAATCATCTGCCCAAGTCCAGATTTCTGTTCATCCAATCACGTTACAGATCAATTGTAAAATAAGACAGCCTTTAAATCTTCTCAAGGGATTGACAGACGACGACTGCAACCACTCATACATACAATGTCGTATAGCTAATAAATAACAACTTGTAGCATTAATATGCAGCAATATGAAAATGTTACTTAATACAAATAAAATAATATACACGATACTGGTTATAAATCATAACTAATTTCACCAACCAGCGATCAATATGGTAGCAGCCCGTTGAATACTATTTTCCCAGAAGGTCACACTTATATTCGTGAAATAAACGAATTTTGGTAGCGTACAATTAAATGTAATCGTGTGTCCAAAAAGCCAGCGGCAATTAATTGTTCAACATACAACAACCATAATAGTAGTCGCCGAAAGCCAACGTATTTATAAATTTATAAAACAAATATACTCTTGGATATTAAGGATGCAATTACTGTTTCTTTATATAAAACTTCAAATATTTAGTATCAAATTATTTACTCCTTGTATATTTCGTATATTTTGTCGGATAAAGAATAATTTATCTATATATTTTCTTGTCGGTTATTCACCCTTTTACAAAAGGCTTAGGAAACTTATCAGCACTCTGCGGATCCCAAAACTAAAATAAAAATGTTTCCTTCAGCCTCAATAAGCTCAACTTCCAGATCGCTGACTGTAAAATCACTATCGACGACATTCCATAAATTTTATTGCGGTTGTGCCATCAAAAGACGACAATTGTGTCTTTTTCAGATAGGAATTTTATAAAACTTTAAAGGGGTTTAGAAGGTATGTAAAAACGGTTTTAGAAAATTTTTTAAGTTAACGGTATTGCGTGACTGTTAGTTGATTATTTAAGTATTCATATTGAGTTGATTATGTGTGCCTTTATAAACCATTAGATACCTACAGTTTGACGCCGGCTCTAAACGGTGGTATACACCTTCACCGAGGCCCTTTGACAAGATATTCTAGTTTGATAAGTCCCTAGTAAATATTTGCCGATCATCTTCTATTGTTTTTATGATTTGAGCTCGACCATTGGTTCTCAAATGGTTCTCAAATGTTTCTATGTCACTGTCCCCTCTGCAAGAGAAAATAAATCCAAAGCCTGCTTGCCTCATGGTTGTGGTACCTAATATAAAAAATCGTATTTAAAATTTAAACACCATTGAATGTATTAGAACATTATTTATTATGAATTAGAGTATTGCCATAAAATCAAATGTAATTAAAAAAAAGTAACGAGATGATTGATGTTGGTGGAGTTTTAAAGATTTGTTAATAAAAGGTTACCATTTTGATAATAATAGTCGAAAATCACCACGCTTGGTGATCTGTAGTCTGGTCTTCTCTTGAAAAGTATATTTGCGACCGCACTGAAACCATTTTTAGCCAAATATGATGTGGGTAATGTAATTAAAATTTTTTTAGCTATCTTCCACAATCTAGGTTTTTTTTTCTCTCATTGGTCCTTCTCGAAGCCGGATGCACTGAGGCCAGTATAGGTTTATTGTGCTCACTCTGATAACTTAGCCTCCTGAACCAATTTGTACAGGTTCGCTAAGGAGTAAGTTAGTATTTTAGTTGGTTCCAAGTTTGTTGACTCGAAATTTTGTTGTTTTTTTTTTTTCGATTTGGTGACTCACAATCCCATATGATGTGCTTTATCGTTTCCGCGGCCTGACCCCACGTGCAGGTGCGGTCTCCGTTGCAAAGATTCATTTTATTCAGATAAACTTTGATGATTGATTATGCTCGTGATTGCACTTAATAAGTTTCTACTAATTTGGAGTACTTTCCTTGATAATTTTAGGTTAGGATTCCCAATAAATAGCCTGCTGGTTCAATCCCTGTCTGACTCTCCAGTGATTTTTTTGCTCTTTTTTAATCCATTGTTTAACAGCGTCTTGTGTTGCACATCATGGCACCCCAAAAGTCGGTTCTGAGTAAATATATTAAGATGATGAACCAGCTCTCGCCAGCTAATCAGCTTTCTCATTTCTATGTATGCCTCCTGGATTCCAACTTTAACTCTACTCTGTTTTCTTTTGCCAGAGTTGTAAGTTCAGTCTAATATTCCCAAAGTAATCTAGATAATACCGTTTGACCCTTAAAGGCCTTCGGGCTATCTGGCTGTCGGAATGAATGTAGATCTGCTTCCCTTTGTAACCTCTCCTTTTTATCTCATCTGCACATTTTAAGATTGTACATATTTCTGCCTGGAATACTACTGGGTTCTTTTCCCAAGGAAAAAATAATTTCCCTTCTTGATTGTAGTTCATATATCCCTGCTCCAGTACTCTCATTGGTTTTTGAATCGTCAGTGTACCAGATAAATGTCATGGAATATGGTTTGGTCTTGGTTTTGATTTTTGAAGCAGAACTGTTTATATTCATTCCTGAATTTTACTTGCTTAGATGAGTTCAACCAGTAATTCTTCTAACTTTAATTATTCTGCAGAATATACAATTGATATTTATATCTAAAATATCCTGAAACCTCTTTATGAAATCAGCATGAAGATTATCCCTATCAGCTGTAAGTAAATGAATCTTCCGGTTTTGTAGACACTCCTAAAAATGTTGGAAAGAGGCTGTATTCATATTTACCCAGATTATGCTGGAACAGAAAAGTTTCCCCTCATAAGCAGATTTTTTTTTATTATTAAATTCAACTTATCGCCTTGCAAATATAAATTTACTTCTGTAAATATTTAATACAAGTCTTTCAAATAAGCAATTACATTTTTGGACGTTATCAAATTGACATGTAGGTCTTCGTCTGTGAGGAAGAACAGTTTCTAATACTTTTTTCACGTGCGGCGAAATTAATTATTCACCCACTCTATGTGGTTTTTTCGTTCTTTCGATTAATTTTGAATTATTATGTGGATCTATTGAATGACTAAAAAAGGTTTGACATGGTCGGCTGTTTCAAATATTTATCTTCTTGTCCTTGAAAATAGGACACGTCTTTGTCATTTTTATTAGCACATATTTAACTAAATTGCTCTTGTAGCCGGGAAAGCCCCATAGCTTCACTTGAAAAGATTTTTGGCAAATTAAACATATATGTAATGACTCGTTTGTAGGAGAATATGAAAATCCATATTACATATACTCAATACTGTACTGTCAGCGTTTTTTCTTAGATTCAGACATGGTTTCATTAGATTTACTTATCAGTTGTTTATATTATTTATTATGATTATTAACTTATAACATGTATCGCCCTCATATAAGAATTATTGGCAGCTCACATAATAAGTAATGTGACTAATTTCTTCTTTCTTATAGACTTTAATCATTTAGGCACCAACTTACATGTCTATGTTTGTTTGCGATGCCGACACACTTGTGTTAACAAGTCATAAAAAGCTGCCTGTATGGTGAGACCAGCGATCACATATGTAGCTTTATTTTGGTAGCCCAAGGTAATTCAAAAAACATTTATGTTCAAGCTGAGCGGTATACTGAAACTCATCTGTTTAAGCATTACGGGGACTATAAAACCCGACCTCAACAGTGGAGTGCATTATGGATCTTTCTTTACTTTATTTAGTGATTCAAGGAGAGGTAAGAATGGGGCTTTACCAGCTACACCACTTACTGTCAACAACACAAATGCGGATGACAGGACATTAAATTCTAAGTAATAAAATCAGGGGCCTTGAGTTGGAAATGGACACAGACCATACAACCTTGCGTTATCGTTATAACACACCTTTCGAAGTCATTATAAAGAACCGAAAGGTCAGAGCAGTACACCTATATTAGCCGCAATACATCCGGCTTGAGGACCAACTCAGGAAGGAGAAAAAAAAAGAAGTAAATAAGATAAACAGAAACAGTCTTCTGGTGCACTTATCTGGTATAATGGTGGCTCGGAGACCAAAGAGGCTACCAGGTCTGGGATATATCGGCTACAATTAAGAAAGGAACTAATTATTTCTTTGGGAAGGTACCCAACAGTATTTCAGGTAGTACATAAGATAAACAGAAACAATCTTTTGGTACACTTATCTGGTACAATGATGGCTCAGAGACCAAAGAGGCTACCAGGTCTGGGATATATTGGCTACAATCAAGAAGGGAACTGATTCTTTCTTTGGGAAGGTACCCAACAGTATTTCAGGAAAAAATATATACAATTTTACAATGTGCAAGCGAGATAACAAAGACATCTTATAAAAGAAAGCAAATATATATTTATTCTAATAGTTAAGCAGTTCTGAAGGCCCTCTAGGGGTAAAAGGTATCATCTAGATTGGTTTAGGAATGTCAGAGTGAAGTCAAAACTCAAGCAAAGGTTAATAGAGTTATGCTGTAATAAGTATCAGTACATGGAGATGAAAAAGGTGATGAACTAGACCATGAGCTTTTGTAATGCCAAGATATGCGGCATGAAAAGCCATCCAGTAATGGATAAAAAAGTACAAAATAGCAAGGTTTTTGTAGGGAATCCTGACCGCTAATTAGCTACGAAACTATTCGAAAGCAGGAACATGCAGTCAAAGTTCACGAAAATAAAATGAATCTTTACAGCAGAGACCTCAGTTGCACGCCATTTGGTCAGGTCGAAAAATAGTCACCATATGTGATTGCAAATTACAATATCGGAAATGCCAGCAAACTTTTGAATCAACAAATTTGAAGCCGAACGAGACACATATTCATTCCTTAGCTGACTTGTACAAATTGGTTCAGGAGGTTCAGCTGACTGGGTGACTGTAAATCGAGGGTGAGCATAATAGACCTATACTGGCCGCAGTGTATCCCGGGTCAAGACATAAAAAAAAAACAGAGACGTAAAAATTTTTCTTGAAAATATGTGCGCTCTTATGTCGAATATTGTTGAAATCTTAAAATCTGCGGCTAGAAAATTAAATAAGGAAGGGAGGACATATTATCTTCACAAATAAGGAAGCCGAATAAAAATATTTTGTGATGTGTAATGGTGATGACTGGGGATGCACATTATTCTTTTTTAGTTTCGTTAAATGCATATCTTTGGGCTACTTAAAAGCATACGTTAGCAAAATTTTATCGCAAAAGAAGAAAAAAATTACTAAATCATAAGGCTGTAGCATACAGACTCACCAATGCACAGGTTTAATTAAATTATAAGGTATCAATGAACAATCTTAGCAATCCTACGGATAATTGTGTAAGTACGCTAAGACAATCCATTTTATGACTATAACTTAAAATTTCATAAATTTAAAAATGAAGTCGTCTAGTAGTATAATCATCTTAAATGTTAAACTTAATTACAAAACACTCAATTAAAAAGAAAGAGATCTTTTGAAAAGCCGCTTTGCTGTTGGCTTTAATTAAACTAAGTTAAGTGCTTTTCTCTCTTAAAAATAAATTTGTGGGTACTAGAATTTTCGTTTGTAATAAACAATTTAAGGAATACTGAAATTACGCTTAAAGCAAACTTTTGAATACTGCTTTGTTTTCAAAAATAACTTTGATATAATAGAACTTATCCAAAATTTTTTAAAATTTATATAATAATAATGATTAAAATTAATTTTGGAATTAGTATTTAAATTGTAATCACTTACTGTGTTTTAGAAACTATACCTAGTTGAAAAATGCTAAATATATTAATTTCAGGAAAATATATTTGAAGTAAGAAATCTTCTTTTTAGTCTTCAGGTGCCATTTACTATACTACATAACTAAAGTATTCTATTCAGCCTATCCCAATATAGCTGCGGCATCTGATATAATATACCATTTATCCTGCTTTTGATTATAGCATCTCTGAAAAAGTAATTTCATTCAAAAAAGAGCTTCTTTAATGCCAAGTTTCTTGATAAAGCTGAATTTTGTGTCACCACTGGCATTTTCACACTTCTTGTATATTCTTAAATTAATTATCCGAAGGAACTTTTTGAGCTTGTGGCTTATCAAGTTTCAGAGTCATATGCCGCGATAAAGAGTAATATAAGTTCTTTAATATACACATACTTTTAAACTTCTGTATATAAATCGTCGTAATCTGATTTCAATAATTTTTTTTACCAGTTATAATATATAATATTTATATGTTAATCCTTAAACAATCTCTCTGACTAATTCTTACAACTTTCCTTTAGTTTTTCAGTAAAATTGATCTCTTCTGTCCACCTTATTGGCGACAGTGCTGTTCTTCTATTTGTTCCGGTTATTTATTTGAACTCTTTAAGTAAGTAACAGGAATCGTGCAGAGGATAATGTCTTTCAGTCTATTCATATTGTTCTCGAGTCCATTTATCTTTAGCTTTCCTTACTTTTCTTTTGATAGAGCAATATGTATATATATATATATATATATATATATATATATATATATATATATATATATATATATATATATATATATATATATATATATCATGCTGGATTTTAACAAGCCGGCGTTCAGCCAACAACTTCAATATTTTGTCTGTCATTCATCGTTGAGTCTTTTCTGGTTTCGATCAACCAAGAATAGTTTTAGTAACTGCTTATATATTTGTTTTCTGCAATCCAGATCTTATTAGTTGCAATTTTTTTAACTTGGTTTATTTTCTTGTCAAAGTTTATCTAATCCAGTTTTCAGGTTTTCTTGTACTGTAAATACACCTTTTTAGCAGTAGTTCACATCAAAAACAATAATTCCTCAACAAGGGGGTAATGATCTGAACCCGAGCTGTTCCTGAGTAGGTTTAACACGTGTAATGCTATTCTTATGTCGTTTTTTGATCAAAATGAAATCGATTTGGTTACATATTACCTTTTTCTATTCACCTTGAGGAGGCTTCTAGGTGTAAAGTCTTTTATAGTGTAATCTATAGACAGTGTTTTTGGTAAATAAATTCTCTTAACGACATAATTGAACTAGCATTTCACTTGGATGGTTTCTGCCACCTAATCCAAATGCCGCCATGCCACCTTCCAGGACCCTACTACTGATATGATTTATGAGAATCGATATTATTGAACTGTCACTTGTCTACGGATTACTCCCTTATCAGAAATTTCTTAATTCCTTCATCTAGTTAAAATATTATTTCACCATTCCGTTACTAAAAATATTCTTAATAAAAAATGAAATTTCCGCACAAATTTTCTTAATGGATTAAGTTCTTAAACTATGTATTAGATGAAACATGTTAATTTACAAAGTTTAGCGAATAATAATAAGTATTGCTTTCCTATTGTACTTTGGATTTGATTTTTTCATGCCAAGCATCATTTTAGCTGATCCCATATGGGCCCTATTGGATTTAGGCCTGGGCTGTGTGATGGCAAATCTAACTTTTGAATATGCACCACATAGAGCAACTAAGCCAGCAATATCATGCATTAGTACAAATTATTTCTATCTACACTGGCTGGCATAGAGTGGTGTATAATCTTGGAGAATGTTCTTTTTTTAATAGCTTACAGTCATACTTCGAACTAATACCTCCCCAAACCATTATTCTGCCCACTTCGAAAACTAACGTTCTATATGAAGTTTCGGAAAACGTGGTTTCTTTCAGCTGCTTTGAATACTTGGAATTTAGTCCTATCAAAGAATAAAACATATTTCCAACTCTCGATATTTAATTAAGCATCTATTCCGATAAATTCCAGTTGAAAATTTTTGTGATTTTATGGAACTTTGACAGAGCGTCCTAGCCTCAAACCTTTAAATCTTTCTCGGATAATTTTCGGACCAATCTTAGTTTGTCTTATTTAGTAACTCATTTTTGCGATAGCTACAATTTGTGAGGCTTCAGCTTCATTACGGCGTCTAACTAGCAGAGTAATATTATTTTAAAGAAAAAGGAAATATGCGAATCATAAAACTTACATATTTTTATTAGAAAAACTATTTCATTTCTCAACCAATTGAAAAAACCTTATATTATAAGACTAGATGTATTCTTTTCCAACATGACGAGAGTATTGTATTCGCCCTTAATATACATGAATTATATTACATTTTCAAGAGATATCGTTAAAATCCTCAAAATTTCGTTTCAATTTTAAATTAATCTGAAAAGATCTTAAATGCCTTAAAAACTCAAAATTTAACGTGAAATTAAAATTAACTAGAAACAATTTGTCAAAAAAATTAAAATTCCTAAAAATTTCAAAATTTTGTTTATAACCTGAACTGACTAAAATCATACGTTCATTTAAAATATGTACTGAATATTTTTCAGTTTGCAATTTATGGAATCATTTTTATCGACTCTATCAAATATCTATCGTTTAAAAATTTTCTCTTTCAGGAGACATTTTAAAAAAATTAAAAAAGGCTTGGAGAAAACTAAACCAGTATCAAAGAAGAAAAGAAGGAAATTTTTGTTGATTCCTAATCAATTTAATAACAAAAAAAAAGAAGAAACGAGTTTGTTCAATTTGGTTAAACCAAGCTGGAGTTAACAGCCATTTTATGAAAAGAGTTTTCACTATTAGAATAAAGTAACCAGTATAAAATTCATCAATAAGATTAAGACACAAAGATTTTGAAAACAACTTTGTAGGAACAAATTACGAAATTTGATTTAAATAGTAATAAAACAATAACGTAACTGGCTTAAATTTTGTGAAGAATATTTCACAAGAAAGCGCCGAATGTTAAAGTTAATTAATGAAAAGCTTTATTTTCTGGTTTTATTTTATCCACATTCAAAATCTTTTTAATGGCTTTACAGTTTTCTTTATGGACAAGTTAAGCCACAAAGAAGCTTTCAGAAGTTTTTATAGTATTTTGAGAAAATAGTTTTAAATAACGACCCTGATAGGTAAGAGGAAAACAAAGAGGAATTATTAGAGGTTTTAAAACTTGTAACTTTGTAAATTGTGGAAAGCGGAATATTTAAAACAATAGATGGGATGTTGCACCTGAAATAATTTTATTTCTAAGAGCCAGAGTTTTTATCTTTTGAATGAAGAAGATACCCTTTTTTATCTAATCGTGTTGTATTGTCATTTCTTACATTCTACAAAAAAATTATGTCTAGTCAGTCCATACAAACTATTTTTCAAATTATTCTTAAAAAAAATTACGCCTGTAGCAGATTCCTCAAAATGTATTTCTTTTTCTATTAACAGATAATATTTCGTTACCTAGCCACTAAGAATCTAATAAATTTGTTCTTGAGAACATTTGTTTTCTTTATGATTTAATATGAGTTATTAAGGGACTAATTAATAATTTTCTTTCGCTAAATTTGTTCAATAATTCTGTATTTTTTCAAAATTAACTTTTACGGGGCCACTTGGTATATCGCTTTATTATTTACCTAGAATATTTAACACAATTACGAAATAATATTTTTCTTTAAACTATTTAGATTTAAAATCAGTGAAAATCTAAAACAGATTGTTTCTTTAAATACATCTCAATTAAGAATGGATTTTCATCAAGTAAAGATCAAGTTAATAACATTACTACAGTAATCGGCTATTTAAACCTTATTATCTGTTTAAATTTAAATTTAGCAAACATTTAATATTATCACAGCAGAGGAAAGGAAGGATTTGTCAAAAAACAATAAATCTCTCTCTTGGTAAGATGTGAAGAATATCATCAACTCAAGGTATAAGAGGTTTACACGAAGCGTTTTCTGAATTATTTATTAGCTTACGCGTGTTTTCTCGGCATCTCATCCGTGAATATAAATATTTAAGTAGAGACGGAACACTGTCTGGTAGGTGACCTTTAGAGACAGACAAAAAATTACATTTTTATGTGTGTTGCTTTAGGTGAGAATATTTCTCTCGCAGTTGGAGAATTTATTCATGCAGGTTTTAGGCGAAAGAAAAGGTAATGTTTTGCTTATATTCACTTTAAACTGTAATTTCGGTATTATTATTTTAGGTGAGAAGTGTTCAACTTTTATGTCAACATGCGTGTCTTGAAAAATATAAAAAAATTCTATTTGCACACTTTAGCTCCTTTATTCTTATATTAGGACTCCTTCGAACCACTTTGGACATTTTTATACAAAAGTGGCTTGCTCAATGTCAGAGAAAGAATAACTCTGAAACAGAAATGAGTTATTTTTTTAAAAATCAAAATTTCAGTAAGAAATAGAGAAATCTATTTCTTACTGCCGTGTTTAAATAGTTGTAATATATGTACTCGGATTCTCCTTTCATGCAGAGAAAAGGAAAGAATATATACAAAAAGTCTATTTCCTGCAAATACCACTCTGGTGCTCGCCATATGTGTTTCGACCACCTCATGGCGTGGGGCTGTATTTGTATGTATTTCTCACTACTCCGGTGATTCATAGATGTCTTCGACTGGCGATATTTTTCAGTCTCGATATCGAGGTCGGTATGTAGCAGGTTTGCAATATCCTACCGATATACCTTGGAATTTATATTTCATATATAAGTTATTTCCTGCAAATATTGCTCGCGGTCCGATACAGCTCCACTGACGAGACCATGTGGTGATCGAAACGTGTATGGACAGGGGACTAGAGTGGTATTTGCAGGAAATAAACTGATTGTACAGGGTGAGTCAACGATTGGATGAAGTAGGTTTGTGCCTTTTCGGTGAAATTAACAAAGAAACTATATTTATTGTTTGATACAGTTTATTTTTACGCAGATTTTGAAAATATTTAGGACTCTACAGGGTGAGCCAAAAAACTAGGACAGCATAAAGTTGTATTTTTTAAATAGAACACCCTATATACGAATCGTATTTTCGATTTAGCTTAAAATTTTAAATCTTTTTTATTAAGAGTTTACTATAACAAAACTTGATAGTTTCTGAGATAATTAAGTTTAAAGAAAAAAAGTCACATTTTCAAGCATCAATTCAATCCCAAATAACGTTTTCAATTTTGTGAAAAATATATTCAAATTTGGAATTTAGCAAGGCCAAGGACAAGTTAACATAATTTTTATCTAATATTTGCAATAAAAGCTTCAGGGTGTTGAACACATCGGCTCAAATTTGAACAAGTTTAAATGAATAAATATCTTTTTTTTTAAATGGTACACCCTGTATATTTTCATGTTATTCAATAGAGTAATAAAAACCCTAAAAGTTTTGTTCAATATATCCTATGCCTATTTATAATAGTTTTTGAGATATTTCAGTTTTTCTTATTTTCCATACTTTTTTACAGAAATAGTCTTCATTATCATAGTAGCCATGGCAAAAACAATGTAAAAGAACATTTTTCTGTGTGTCAAATTTATAACCGTAATCGCTTCTTTTGGTTCTTATGTAGTGTAGTTTGGTTTTTTTTGGATTCATCTTATATTGTAAAATGAATTTTCCCAAGAATGAGTTTATAGATATGATTTATACAATAGGAGAAGCTCAAAAAAATTGCCTTCTTGCTCAAAGAATTTATAAAATGAAGTATCCTGATCGACGCCAGCCTAATACCCATACTTTTCAAAACTTAATGCAAAGATTTGATTCTTCTGGTACTGTTGATTATATAATGTAAAGTGGTCAACAAACCAGTAACTAATGAAGAAAAAGAACTACAAGTATTGTTAAATGTTCAGGAAAATCCTTATATTGGTAGCCGTCAGTTAGCAGCATTATGTGAAACATCACAATCCACCGCTAATCGTACTACCAAGAAATGTAGGTATCATCCAAATCGGATGGAATTACACCAAGAATTGCATGGCAGGATTTTGAAAGTCGTATAAACTTTTGTCGTACAATAAATGCGGAGATTCAATTAAATCCAAATTTATTATGCAAGGTAATGTTTAGTGATGAAGCTACTTTTAGAAGTAACGGTGCCGTAAATAGACGCAACATGCATTATTATGCCACAGAAAACCCATTTTGGATTAGAGAGGTGCAACATCAAAACCACTGGTCATTAAATGTTTGGGGTGGTATTCATCATAATCGAATTATTGGACCCCACTTTTTTAATGAACCACTAAATGGCCATAGTTACCTGAACTTTCTACAAGAAAAACTACCCCAACTGCTTCAAGGTCTTGATAGGGATGAGCTCGACAGTATGTGGTTCCAGCACGATGGTGCGCCTCCGCATTACCATCGTAAAGTTCCTGCGTTTTTGAACCAACGATATCCGCAAAAATGGATTGGACGTGGGGGTTTCATTGAGTGGCCACCAAGGTCTTGCGACATCACCCCATTAGATTTCTTTCTATGGGGTTATATTAAAAATAAGGTGTATGTTAATCCATCAACAACAGTGGAAGTTATGCGAAACAGGATTTGGGGTACCTGTAGAACAATAACGCCACCAATTTTGTCCAGGGTCCGAGAAAATCTGCAAAAAAAGACTAAATTTGTGCATTGCACAAGAGGGTCGTTTATTCGAACACTTATTAAAAAGAAATAATTAATCTCATTATTTAATAGGTAATTTTTTTGTTTCAATTTAGTATAAAAGTAAATATGTATTTGCCTTGTCGTTATTGTGTTAATTTTTTCACATTATGTTTAATTAAACTATTGCCGTTGTAGTATAACGAATAATGTATTTCATCATATTTAACCACATCCTGTTTGTTTCTGTAGTTTCTTTTTATTATTTTACATGGCTACTATGATAATGAAGACTATTTCTATAAAAAAGTATTGAAAATAAGAAAAACTGAAATATCTCAAAAACTATTATAAATAGGTATAGAATAATTGAACAAAACTTTTAGGGTTTTTATTACTCTATTAAATAACATGAAAATATACAGGGTATACCGTTTAAAAAAAAAGATATTTATTCATTTATACTTGTTCAAATTTGAGCCGATGTGTTCAACACCCTGTAGCTTTTATTGCAAATATTAGATAAAAATTATGTTAACTTATCCTTGGCCTTGCTAAATTCCAAATTTGAATATATTTGTCACAAAATTGAAAACGTTATTTAGGATTGAATTGATGCTTGAAAATGTGACTTTTTTTCTTTAAACTTAATTATCTCAGAAACTATAAAGTTTTGTTATAGTAAACGCTTAATAAAAAAGACTTAAAATTATAAGCTAAATCGAAAATACGATTCGTATATAGGGTGTTCTATTTAAAAAAATACAACTTTATGCTGTCCTAGTTTTTTGGCTCACCCTGTAGAGTCCTAAATATTTTTAAAATCTGCGTAAAAATAAACTGTATCAAACAATAAATATAGTTTCTTTGTAAATTTCACCGAAAAGGCACAAACCTACTTCATCCAATCGTTGACTCACCCTGTATATATTCTTTCCTTTTCAATCTCTCTCTCTTTCAATATAAATATATATATATATATATATATATATATATATATATATATATATATATATATGTATATATATATATATATATATATATATATATATATATATATATATATATATATATATATATATATATGAAGTAAAATGCGAACAGTAATTGCAGACTTCGTTCCATCATATTCTTTCCGTGTTAGAGGTTGCACAGTTTGAATAAATTGCTACAGAACACAATTCATCCTATTACACCACCATCAAGATGATGGCCTACCTGTACCACCATACCGAGAAGAAAGTCAAAACTTACCCACCCCGCCACAGTGATACGACAGAGATGCATGTTTCGTCTTTACTAGACTCATCAGGGTACCGACATGCACCTGTTTGTGCAAAGGACAGATCGGAAGGAAGTATACAATACTGAACGCGGCTTCGCCGACCTCCCGCCTAATGGCGTATATATGTTTATGAGGCTTTCACGGATTCTTCCGTGTGAGTTGCAATAGCAGTGGATACATCCACATTATGCCGTTGTAGTGCTGAAATCATATTCAGCAAACGTACAACTATATGCAACTCCGTGAATAGATGAAGTAAAGTAAGCGCGAACCGTACTTGAAAATACTAAATGAGGTTTTGGTGAAAAGTCGTGAAAAGGATTTTTTGAATCTGTCAAATTTTATTTATTTTCCAAAAAAAATTCAACAGTGGGGTTATATCTCAAAATATCGAAAAAAGTTATTAAAAATAGTTTATCTGGATACAATTACTAGCATATATTCTAAATTTCAGCTGTAAAAAATAATTTAGATTTTTTGCCCATTTTTTTTGTAAATTGCACCATTGTTGCAAAATAAGGCTCGACGCAACCTACATAAGACTTCTTAGTTTTGACAATTTAAATTTGGTCACAAATGATGCAAAATTTATTGGTTTTTGACTCTGTATAAGGTAACTTCATAAAATAAGTATTTTTAAAAAATTAGTTTGCATCACAAAGTAATACATTGTGATATTAAAAAAATAGTTTAATTGAAATTTTCCAATAAAAAAACCGTAAAATAAAAACTAAACCCATTTAAAATAATACCTTTTTAACTGACAACAAAATATTTTTGGTATTTGAATATTAAATTAAAAACAATTTAAAAACTTAAATTTCAAAATTACATTTCTGTGTGCCTTCCATTGCGTTCAATACAAACAATTGTTCTTTTTGACACATCTTTAATCGAGTTTCTGATACTAAGGGGCCTTATTTCTAAAATATAGGTTCGAATCACCGTTTCCAAAAGATCAACATTACGTAAAGCCTTTGTTGGTAAATTTTTTGTTTTAGGTAACCCTACAAAAAAAATCAATTAGGGTTAAATCCGGAGACCTAGCCGGCCGGTACTGTTCTATATTAAGCCCAATTACTTTGCCCTAAATATTTCCAAGAGGCGTTCTTCACCCTGTCTTGTATTATGGACGGGAGCACCGTCACACTGCTACCACAGATTGTGCCTTATTTTAATAGGCATATTATCCAAAACTTCAAGGATCTCGGTGTTAAGGAAGCGTAGATATTTTTCAGAATTTAAAATATCTCTAAAAAAATATGGACCAAAAACTTGATCGTTTAAACCACCTCACCACACATTTGTTTGAAAGGAATACTGGTCTCTGCAGAACACATCTTCTTTTTTCCCCTAATAGCAAAAAGAGAATCCAAAACAGGTCAAAATCTTGTTCCTTAAAAGTATTTATAAATTTCAGTTTATAAGGTTTAAATTTATTTTTGCTCAAAATCTTCCTTGCACTCTCTCTCTTTGAACGCCACTTCTGCAAGAAACATGTCTAATATTAGTTTGAACATGTTCCACAACATCTAGGTGCACATTTAGTTGGACCTCTTCACTATGTTTTATAGAATTATGAGATTTTTTAAACCGACTTTCCACCTGTCCAGTTCATTTAAATTTCGCCATGGTTCTACTCACAGTAGATTGTTGCACATTTTTGCCTGGATGACTTTCATTAAAAATATTGGCTGCTGCACGATGACTTGTATTTTCACCACATATTAATACAATTTCAATTTTTTCCTGTAAAGTTAACATTTTTTTAATTTAATACGCAGTATTAATTAAAAGCCACTATGACAAACAGAAAGCGATTTGACTGTCATTTTTGAAGCAAGGGCTTGATGATCTTTTTTATCATTTGTCCTAGGGCCAACTTGTTTTTGATGCATCATCGTAAGATACAATACTAATCAACTTTTTGGAAACTGCATTTAAATAGCAAAAGACTATTTTATCATTTTTAATAACATAGCTTCATAATAAATTTTAATTATGGAGTTTTAAATTAAATTGTTGAAACTATATATATATATATATATATATATATATATATATATATATATATATATATATATATATATATATATATATATATATATATATAATATGACCCCTTCAACTTTTTAATAAATTATTTAGGTTCGGTCGTCTTAAATATTTTTTCTATACCGGTTTCCTCGATGTATTTGAACACTCTTTAGACATTTTGTTAAATGTCAGTAGATACTAACTAAGGACAAAAACATGTTTTTCTGCTTAAAATAATATTTTGTATTTCTACCGGTGCCATCATGTCCATGAATATTTTATTCAAATAACACTTGAAGTTTTTCTCGCCCGCCAAGCGGTTTTCAATTAAAAAAAAAAACTTTTGGCCCTTTGTTTGATTAGGGACAAGCAAATACTATATATACTTTATATTTTTTAAACAAAAACCAATGGTTAAGCAAAAAATGTCGGGATGAAAATTTTACAAAGAAATAATATGCAATTATGAAAATAGTATTTATTTCGGGAAAACATAGTAGGGTACCATTTTTTAATCGTCTTCTAAAAGAATGATTTTCTAAATTCGAACCTTTTTTTATGTATGCTGGAACGGAGGTACCAATTTAAAGAAAATTTTTTGTATTATGTTCACGAATTTACTGAGGTGGTGACATATAATTTTGACTGAAATTGGTGAAGGAAAATTCAAGAGAGCGCTCATCATATGACAGACAAAAAAATAATCTTCTGATTCTGATTTTCTCCGGAATTTTTATGGAGTTTTCGGTGTCTTACATAATGAGTCGAAAAAAATAATTAAAAAAAATCCATAAGGCGGATTCCATAAAATTTAATATCTCCCTCTTTTTATTTAAAATTAGTACTGGGGATTTCTAAAAGTGTAAATAACCAATTTAAAATTGTTTTAAAAAATTCGATATGGCGGTGTAAAAATTTTATATTTTCTTTTATATTTAATCTAAATAATATATATATATATATATATATATATATATATATATATATATATATATATATATATATATGTGTGTGTGTGTGTGTGTGTGTGTGTGTGTGTGTGTGTGTGTGATATCTTACCGTTACCATCCACTTTTTCGCTGCCGGTCTACCACCGGGTCTTCTTTTATTTAACCAATATCTTATTGTTCATCTTTTTGACCTTTTATATTGAGTTCCCGATGTCTAAAATTTCAATTTATTACATATTTCGTCCATAGCCAGTCTGAATAGAGTGGTGAAATAGAATCGCCCTGTCTTATGCCTCTTCTTAATCCTTTCGGCTTATATATATATATATATATATATATATATATATATATATATATATATATATATATATATATATGAAAATAAATACGAACTTCTCTCCATCCTATCCTTTCTGTGTTAGAGGTTGCACAGTTAGAACAAATTGTTATAAAACGCAATTTATCCTATTCCACCACCATCGAGATGATGGCCTACCTGTACCACCATACCGAGAAGAAGTCAAAACTTACCCTCCCCGCCATGGTGCATGTCGGTACCCTGATGAGTCTAGTAGAGACGAAACATGTATCTCTGCCGTATTACTGTGGCGGGGAGGGTAAGTTTTGACTTTCTTCTCGTCATGGTGGTACAGGTAGGCCATCATCTCGATGGTGGTGAAATAGGATAAATTGTGTTCTTTAGCAGTTTGTTCAAACTGTGCAACCTCTAACACGGAAAGGATATGGTTAGAACGAAGTTTGCACTTACTGTTTGCATTTCCTTCATTCATACACGGAGCTGCATATAGTTGTACGTTTGCTGAATGTGATTTCAGCACTACAACGGCATAATGTGGATATATCCACTGCTATTGCATCTCACTCGGAAGAATCCGTGAAAGCCG
The DNA here is from genome assembly GCA_034092305.1 of Diaprepes abbreviatus. NCBI lineage: Eukaryota > Metazoa > Arthropoda > Insecta > Coleoptera > Curculionidae > Diaprepes > Diaprepes abbreviatus. Next base: position 1,848,817 of record JASJET010000216.1, on the reverse strand, counting down.
CATATATATATATATATATATATATATATATATATATATATATATATATATATATTATATATATATATTATATATATATATATATATATATATATATATATATATATATATATATATATATACTTTTGCGACTGAGTGTACGCGTAGAAATGTGAACCTTATATTCGGTTGTTCAAAAAGTTGGCATCAAATCTTAAAATTAAATAAATGTTATAATAAGAAAACAAGCAAGAATATAAAAAATTTTAAAAATAACACAAACGAAAAAAAAAATTAAAACAATGTGAAAATGTTCTTCAGCAAACCAAAGAAATTCTTGAAACTAATGGCTTATCTTATCAGATTATAAAGTTTTTATTAAGAACCGGAAAAACAGCGGGCAAAGTACGATGGAAAATTTAATCTGTGTAAAATGCGTGCTGAGAACCTACTATAAGTTTGGAAAAAGCAGCAAAATCCCAGATTAAGATAAAGTTTAAAATTACAGATTAAGTGGGACTTAATGAACACGGGCATTGGAATTATTGGATTAGTTTGAAGTTTCATCAGTTTAAGTACCGTCCTGGTAAAAATAGTAATTTGGTGTTAAATATCTTACTAACCTTTTACATAAATTTTTAATTAAATTTTGTGTTTATGTTTAAACTTGTTGTAGATATGAATTTAATTTTAAAAAATTAAAGATTTCAAGTAACTGATTTATAATCAAATATTTTTTTAATCTTACCAAATTTGTTTAGCTTTTTCAAATTTAATATTACAATGAATTGTTCTTTGAATAAGAAAATAAGTTTCTGGCAGGTTAGAGAACTCTTCATGTTTTTGATAAGTCATCTGTTGTTTCATCATAATTAAAAGTATTATAGTTCACCTTTATATGAATAAAATATTTGGGAATATACAGGATGCCTCAGAAAAGTAGGGTGGCATTAACTTATATATTTTTTGAATGGAACATCAAGTGTGTGAATCAGTTTTGATTTTACATGTCATCCGCAAACTTGTAAGGGTTTCAAAGGACCCTTACATTTTGTATATTCCTCTGTCTCCAAATTTTCCAGATGCATGCGTTTCAGTAACATAAAAATAAAAATTCCTTATGTAAAATAAGACGATGATAAAAAATTTCATCCACTTATTAAATATATAGGGTGTTATTCAATTCGGAAAACATGAAAATTTTTTAAGAAGAAGTACCATTATTTATTATTTTAAATAAAATATTTATTTTTGAATGTTATTTATAGCTTAAGTAATAAATACAAATTTTGAAAAAAAAATCTTAGATTTAAATTGAGATTAATAATAATGGTTGTATCTATGTTATGTCCAATTATAATTTGGATAACAAAGTTATTATTCATTTATATATATATATATATATATATATATATATATATATATATATATATATATATATATATATATATATATATATATATATATTTCTTTAATATTTTCTTGTGTATAGGTTTTTTTATTTGAAGATTAAAAGACGACAATTTTTCTGAGGTTCAGATAAAAATGATCAAGTACAGAGCGGATCATTTATCGGAAGTAATAAACTTTACCTTGAGGCCAATTTTCAAGGTAATTTCAAACTCAAAGTTATTTTTTTTTTAAATGGAAACCTCCATTTTTTATTGCAAAAATGAAACGCGAAGAAAATTTCCTATCCAACGGTATGAATAATATTAGGGGTAAAATCACATCTAGAGGTTAATTCAAAGTCAAATAGCCTCATATCCTGAATAAACCAATAATTCGGTAAATAACAGTGTTGGAAAAAATCTTTTTCTAGAAAAGTTTCTGGAAATGAAAGCGTGAATGTTAAGGCGATCGTAATTTTGGCCTGGACTTTGACCTTGACGGTCATATAAAGGTTATGATAACTTTTTAAATGGAACCCCATATTTTTGCTACCGAAAATAGAGATAGTTACGAATATTTTACGATCGGATATGATCTCGAAATGATTTCGAAGGTAAGGGGCAAGGCAATTTCAAAGTTAAATATCAAAAGATCCCGAAAGGGCAGGATATTGGAAATTATTCAAAGCCTAGAGGAAAATTAGAGTACTGGAGATTTGGATGAGACTGAAAAATTTTTCCTTTGTAAATGACCTTTAGTGACCCTTTTTGAACCTTGCAGGTCATCTACAATATGATATTGCGAAAAATCTGCCAAACTAGGACAACTGGAAGAATTTAAACGAGAAGGGAAAAATAATAATTTTTACATGTTCTTTAAAAAAATTACCGGCCTTTAATGTGCTTGAAAATAGGCTTGAAGTTCAAGTTTGTCAAGGTCGTCAAGACTCGTGCATTTCATCTAGTACTTGTTGAAAGCATTTTCATCTTTTATTATGCTCAGAAAACCATTAAAATTTGTCAAAAAACTTTTGGGTGTTTTTTAGACAGTTCAGCCACCCCAAAACAGAATAACAAATTTTAAAAAAAGGTTAATAAAACCCTGATCGTGCAAAGTTATAACACAACCTGCATATTCAAAAATAGTCGTTTAAAAGTTATCAACAGACAACAATTCTTAAAAAAAAAACAGTTTAATACATTCTATTAAGAAATAATTTTTGTACTAACTCTGTGGTATTGTAGTATATAAAAGAGAAATAAAGTTTCTTTTTATCTACACTAAAGGTTAACTATAACGTTTAAATAAAATCCCTTGTTACAGGTCTATAACTATTTAACCTTCTAAAATTAACAAAGACATTTAGATACTAAAAGTTACAAAAGTAATAAAATAAGAGGAGAAGTTGATCAGATATTAGCCGAATACCAATAACAATGGTATGTTTCAATAGACGACTTTTTGATAGTTCTATTATATATTCAATTATAAAAACCATATATCTGGCATTGAAGACTCTATAAAGTCTGATAGTAGGTGTTTCTGGAGGTATGTTAATGCCATGAATACGAAATTTTCTCTTCTTAGTAGTATGTCACAAAATAATGTTAGAGCGAAAGACTTAACCGCTATAGTAGAGCTTTTTAGAGATTTTTTCTCCACAGTCTACACGCATGAACATTGTGAAACCTGTACTTTTAATTACATGAAAACTTTAGTTTCCTTCAAGTTGAGCCGGTGGACGTGTTTAACGTAATAGATCACTTGAACAGTAAATTGGGTACCGGACCCGACGGGATACCAGTCATATTTGTTAAGAATTGTCAGGGTGTTTTGTTTGCAGTGTTGGCTCAGATTATTAATACTTCTTTATCAACGGGTTTTTTTTCCAAAAGTATGAAAAACTACTTACATTACGCCAATCCATAAAAATGGAGACAAAGCTAACGTCGAAAATTATCGTTTAATTTCGAAATTTTCACTATTTAGTAAGATTTTGAGGGTATTGTTTACCAAAAGATGTGTCCTCTTTTTGAGCATGTGTTAGCGACTTCACAGCATGGCTTTATGGCAGGTCGATCAGCTACTACTAATCCGCTTGTTTATGAGCAGTACTTGGTGGGAGCTTTGAAGGGGAGGTGTCAAGTGGATGCTTTTTACACTGACTTCTCCAAAGCTTTCGACAAGATTAACCATCAACTTCTTATTTACAAGCTGGAAGGCTTGGGCATCCATGGATCATTTCTACAATGGATAAATAGTTACCTGTCTGATAGAGTACAGCGAGTAAAAATTAATAACTGTGAATCATCTGATATATAGGTTACCTCTGGTGTTCTTCAAGGTGCTCACCTCGCTCCGCTCCTTTTTAACTGCTTTATTAACGATATTGAGGACATCATAACTTTCTATAGATGTCTTTTTATGCAGATTATTTAAAGATATTTCGGGTTGTCGGGAGTAGCAACGATTGCGAGGACATTCAGCAGGATCTAGCTCGATTCTCTGAATGGTGTAAGTTAAATTTTATGCACCTCAATGTTAATAAATGTTCTATTATAAGTTTTTATCGTAAAAAGAATTGGATAACTTTTGATTACTTTCTTGATAATAACATGATTAATCGTGTTGAATATGTAAAGGATCTGGGTGTTATATTTGATCGGGCCCTTTGCTTCGACTCACATGTTGATAATATTGTGAATAGGGGTTTGAAGTTGCTTGGGTTTGTGAAAAGAATGCTTACAGATTTTAATAGTGTAGACTGTTTCAAAGTAATATCCTGCTCTGTAGTTCGATCAATTTTAGAATATGCGCCCCTGGTCACCTCATTATTTTACATTCAAAGAAAAAGTGGAAAGAGTACAAAGAAAGTTTTAAGTTTCATTGCCTTTAAACAGGGAATGCAGCAAGAGCAGTCTGTATATGATGATACTGCGGATACTTTGAGGTTACTATCATTGTGTGTGAGACGCATATATCTTGACCTCGTTCTACTTTATAAGATTGTTAACTCTTGTATTGATTATCCTAAACTACTTAATAATATTGAATTATCGGTTCCTCAAAGAGCTTGTAGAGGGCACAATTTGTTTGAGGTGATATATCACCGAACGAATTATGGCATTAACAGTCCTATTTCTCAAATGTGTAGGGAAATGAATTCAGTTCCTAGCTAGATTGATATTTTTCATTTGCCAGTTAATGTCGTTAAATTAAAAATTTTACAATTCTTGAAAAACTAGTTAATATTGTCGACCGTCAATACTTGTCTTTTGAAGCACTTTAATGCATATTTAGATTTGTAAATTTTTTAATTCTGATTCTGTTTTAAATTATGTTTGTATTTTTTATTTTTTGAAATGGATTGTATTTATTTGATCCATTAATATACTATTATTATATTATGTACTATTATCAATTATGTAGCTGAAGATAAAAATAAATTAAAGATGTATTTAGGTGATTAAGATAAAGCCTGTTGCTTCAAGATTATATGTTGTTAGAGATATTTTAAACTAAGTAAACTTCTACTAAGACACGATAAAATAAGATAGAAAGGATAGTCGAGCTCTTTAAACTTCATAAAGGCTAACAGGTGGAGTAAAATTTCTACAAATAAGTTTCATATAAGCCAAACATAAAAGATGGAAAATTAAAACCAGTAATTCTTCTGATGAAGTAGGTTGAAACTTGAGTATCCTTTCTAATATGTATTAGCCTTAATGTACTTCGCAGAGTGTTAGTCAGGCCAGTTTCCTCAGATAAGCATTCTATGAGCTCAATTTCTAGAAAAAAAAACTAGTCAGTACAACTTTTAACACACTATTAAGTTTCCAGAATACTTTAACAACAGGTAGTTTAGAGAAAGACGTAATTTAGACCAGCATGTTAAATAAAGTTATACTCAGCAGATACATCTAAACATACTTAAGTAAGAACAAAAACACAATTTCCCTCAGAGAAGATAATATTACCAAAATCTTAATTTTTGAGTTTCGCATCACTCGGGTAGAGGTAAGGCTGTTTAATTGAAGATAATTTTCAGTCTGACATTGAAAAATCTACAGCTAGAAATCCTGCTGACATGTCTCGAAATTTATATTTTTTATAAACCATTGCTTCCTGCAAATTTTGCTCTTGATTCAATACAGCTCTACTGACGAAACCATTGGGTGATAGAAACGCGGATGCACAGAAGTTATATTGACAGAAAATAAACTGTTTGTATATATCCCTCATCTGCTTGATAGAAGGATATATATAGGCAACTCTTGAAACACAGCAGAAAATAAAGTTCTTTATTTCTTATTATATAGGCAATTATTGGTTGTGAATGTTCTCCTAGTTCAATACAGCTCTACAGACGGGACCATTAGGTGGTCGAAACACGTATAGCAAGAGAATCAGATGTGTATTTGCAGGACATATACTCTTTGTATATATATTTTTTATCTGTTTGAAAGGAAAATATATAGGTAACTGTTTAAACACGTCAGAAAATAAATTTATTTATTTATTGCCAAAATCGTAATTTTTAAGTTTCGCATTTTCCTGGTGAATATATAGATGTCGCTCGACTGGCGATATTTCTTAGTCTGAAATCGGTTGGTTTAACATGCTGCCTACATGACTCGCAGTTTATATTTTAAATAAACAGTTGTTCCCTGCGAATGTTGCTCATGATTCAATACAGCTCCACTTACAACACCATTAGGTGGATGAAACGCATATGAAAAGAGAATCAGACTTATATTTGTAGGAAATTAACAGTGTGTATATATTATTTCCTTTATCTGCTTGAATAGAATATATATATATATATATATATATATATATATATATATATATATATATATATATATATATATGACACCGGTGTTAAAACATACAGGAAAATTAATTATCTTCAACATTCTCCTTATTAATTTTTAATACTCAAACACATTTAAACGAGATCTTACATTATCAAGTTCTGTCCTATCTTGACTTAAAATACTCTGGAGCACTGGAAACTAATAACTTTTGCTAAGTATCGGTCACGACATTTCCCTGACGTGGCAATTTGGGCTACAAGCAATAACTAAATAGTTTTCAATGTTTCATGTACCTTCTCAACGGCTTTACGAAATTGCGCTTGGCGTGTAATTTTAGCTTAAAGTGTCAGATTAGAATTTGCAATTTACTACACGGTTAAATGGAAACCGTGATCTAACTGCCATAAATAAAAAAAAAAATACCTAAACATGTTAATAGTAGTGGAAAAAAATTTGATAATTTTTTATCAACAATTTTAATATAGAGCTAGTTTATCTATACGTAGCCTGTATGAGTAGATGGAGATAAGTAGACTATCATTAGAAAAATTGATTGTATCTACTTCTGCTCCTAAGTCGTTTGTGACGACCTCAGATTAGGTAGATCTCCCCCTTTTATTTGATATGCCTCCAGATATCGCATCTTAAGTGACACATTATGAAAGAATATAGATAGAAGTTTCGTCCTCTTCTTCGCAAAATTTGCATTTTTCTCTTTGCTAGTTCAAGTTTCCTAAGGGTCCAGGCGGCAGTGCTCTGTCAGGATTTCTGTTGATTTTTACTTATGTTGATATGTTTCTTGAATTTTTTTGGTCATACTCCCCAGTGGCTTGTTCTATTTCTTGTAAATTTGACTAATAAGTGGATATTATATTCTCCCCTCTCTTTCTTTCGTATTAGTTCTCCTATTATTGCACTATTGCTAATTCCACAAAAATGTGCACAGAAGGGTGACCGTGTTATTATTTCCTAGTTTGGGTCCGTCCTGAAGCCGGATGTACCTCGACCAGTATAGACCTATTGTGCTAACCTTTGACATTCAGCCACTCTGTTAACTTAGCCTCTTGAACCAATTTGTCAAGTCCGCTAAAGAGTCAGTTAGTATTTCATTCGGTTCCAAGTTTGTTAGGCCTAAGGTTTATTGTCTTTTTCAATTTAGTGACTCGTAATCACATATGATATATTTTACCGTTCCCTCGGCTTGACCACATAGTCTGCAGCTAAGGCCTCCGTTGTAAGTTTCATTTTATTCAGATTAACTTTGACGGTCATCTGTTCTGTCATTATTCCTTTGGTTGCCCTTAATTGGTTCCTGCCAATTTAAAGTAATTTGCTGGCAAATTTTCGGTTAGGATTTTCAATAAAAAACCTACCATGGTTCAATCCCTGTCTAACTCTCCAGTGATTTTTGTGCCCTTTTTTGATCTATTGTTTAACAGCTTCTCGTGGCATCCCAAAAGCTGATTCTAGACTAATATATTGAAATGGTGAGCCAGCTTTCACCAGCTTATCAGCTTTTTCATTTTCATACATAATTTCATGTCCTGGTACCCATTTTAACATCACTCTGTTGTTCTTTGGTAGAGTTGTAAGTTCTCAAACCAATCTAAATGATACTTTTGACATTTAAGAGCCTTCAGGGCTTCTTGGCTGCATCTGAACATTGTTCGATTGTATATATTTCTGCCTGCAACACTGTTGGGTATTTTCCGAAGAAAAAATAATTCTTCTTCGTGGTTGTAATGGATATATCTCACCGTCAGTGTACCAAACCTCGAATGGTATATTGTAGCGGTAGCCCGAGGTCATAAGGTCTATATCCATTTATGCTTTCTAATAGATTGTTTAATTCCTCTTAACACGCCCATTTTCGACATAACTACATGAAAACTTAATAATAGCTGCTTGATTATCCGACTATATGATGATCTCTTGTCTGAGATTTTTTCCCTTACTGAGTTCAACCTATTTCTTAATAACGTAGATTTCTGCTTGGAAAGTATTTGGTTATTTACTCAAACTTTCATTGTATGTAATTTCTGGTCTATAAGCTCCTACTCCGGTTCCTTTTGTTGTTAAAGAACCATCTGTGTATCCTTCAGTGGAGTTTTTGTGGAGTTTTTCAATGCTTTCTTTGTTCTATTCACTTTCATAGAGACTATTGTATATAGAGAAAAAAAATTTACGTAATATGTAATGTGCTAAGTTTACTTTTCACACGGGTGGGTTGTAACAGAAATCCGAAAGCATGTAAATTTAAAGTAACATATTAGCAAATCGCCGACACAACACCCTTCAATACTCTAATATTCTTTTTGTTTCCTCCATGGTATGGAGTATAATTTAATTATCTTTAATGTCATATCTAGATCAATTCATATATACGTACATACATATATATATATATATATATATATATATATATATATATATATATATATATATATATATATTTCTTCTTCAACCATTCAATGATATAATTTTTTAATTTCTAAGGTATAGGTTTTTACTTCTATTGTAATATAAAAGGCTGTTAACGTTTCACCTGTTGTAAAAATATGTAGTGGGTGTGGAATAATTATTGGTTGTTATACAGAAGTAAACTATAAGTTTTGACTATTGTTTAAAAATATTTTCACCGGAATAAATTGTGATAAATTTGGCTTAAATTGCTTATGTCTTGTTTATCATTTACGACATGTTGTTCTCTTTTGATACGAATCATTTATATATAACCTTGTTTGGGAAAATAGATTCCAAAATATCTTACCATCGGTATATGATGGGTGATTTTCACCAAGTAGTTATTCATTAAATATTAGATTAAATACTGAAAATTGATTTATGTCTAAAATTTATATTTTAAAAATCACAAATGTACCTAATAGGAGAATAAGAATATACTAATAGACTATTTTCTGGTACCTTCTTCAAAGTTTTGGTTAATTTTTTTGTTCTTTTTTTTTTGTTTCTGTCATAGAATATTTTAAAAGTAAGACTTGGTTAAGGTAGCAAGGTCAGTAGAGTTTCTTGCTAATTTTCCATGAATATATTACAATTAGTAACTAAAACTGTAAATTAGTACGTGAATATATCATTGTTCTTTCATTTAAATCTTGAAATGTCTCACTACTGCAAGAACCACCAACCTTCCTAACTTTGGCTAATTGATTTCCTCTTAGATAGGAGCCAGTATGCACCACATAATTACTCATCAGAAGAGAACTTGCTTTTCTACTTCACGATTGAAATCCCATGATAGAGATATATAAATTACTTATAACTGCACCTACAGGGGACTGAGACAAGTGTTCGTACTCAAATGCAAGACATCTGTCTAGATGTCATAACTATATTGTCTACTGTATTATTACAAATTATATTCTTTACATTCACATCATTTACGTGTATTGTGAAACAATAAATTTATTGTATACAACTATAAAATATTCTAAATTTTATTTTCCTTAAAATATGTGGTAAATTAAGGATACACGTATACATAAAATAATTTAGCACAGCATTCAGACCAATTTTTGTTTCCAGTTTTTCCACATAATAACTTATCTTTTGAAGAAATATGTTGAGAAGATATGCATATAATCCCATGAAATTTTTTTCAGGAATTAAAATAACAGCAGCATGAATCGGTATATTTCTAAGTCATTTATAAGTATTTCCACTTTAAAAACCTTTCACAACTTTTTTTCCGTGCTTCTGTATTTTAAACTAATTATACTTCCCACTTAAATGCTAATAAAATAAACCAATGTCACGGGGTTGTTTTTGCCATTGAACAAAAAATATAGGACATTAAGATTTGAACTAAACATAGTAAAGTAATTACTCCTAATCGTCATGTAAATAGTGTCACGTAGCTTTTAAGCTGTTCAACAAAACAGCATATTACCGCATGTCAAGATTGTAATTTGCAATTCACCGCATTCTCAAGTATATGTTATTAAACTGTTCCGAACAAGAGTTTGTGCTTATTAGGGCATTTTGACTGAAGTTAACCTTCAATTTAATTCGGTTAAGAGCCAGTGGGAGTCCAGTATAGAAAACCAAGTAATTTCTACTTTGTTTTATAGTCTACATGAAAATAATAAAACAACATCTAATGTCGGTCGTTTCTGAAATCATTTCCAACACAGCCAGTGATCTAAAACTGTTAAAATGTAGTAGTAGCGGTAATAAGCAGACAGAAAGGTAAGAAATATTGATTTTAGTCTAATTAAATCACGCTTTAGAAACTATGTAAAATCGGTCTGAACATACCCGAAGACATTGCATCTGATCAAAATTCTATGGTAGCGGTTGTGCATGGAAAGCTTAAACATATAGTTACTGAACCCTTTTAAATGATAATACTATGAAAGAAGCTATCACCAGATACATACATCAGTGTCTCAAGAACGTCACCTTGACAAGCGATGGATGTGAAACTAAATCGGGTAGAATCAACGATAGTGTGACCTTTGTAACAAACAGCTCATAACAATAACCTATAATAATAACAAGCCATGGATGATCATTGAATGGCAGGGATAAATTACGAGGTTTGTCCCAAAAGTATCGAGCCTGCATTCATATCTCCGCGTCAAAACTTCCGAGTGACCTCTGTGGGGTATGGGCGTCACCAGTAAGTCTTTACGAACTCGTTGGTATGCGCAGTTACCGACTGGACGTGTGCGGTGTGCGTTTCTTTACAGTGTCTTTTTTTCGTTTGTCGCATTTTGTTATTGTAAAAAATGACGGAGAAATTAGATCAACGAATTTGCATAGCACAGTTTTGCTTTAATCTTGGAAAAACTTGCTCAGAAACAATTAATATGATGAATAAGGCATTTAGAGAAACAAAGCGACAGTCTTCACAGTGGAAGCATTCTGAATCACCAAGACCAAAAAAAGCATGTCAAAGTCGGAGCAAAGTGAAGACAATGTTGACTGTTTTCTTTGATTATGAAGGTGTTGTGCACCATGAATATGCTCCGAGTGGTCACACGGTTACTAAAGAATACTACGAGGAAGTATTGAAAAGATTGCGTGACGCTGTCAGAAGAAAACGGCAACAGCTTTGGACAAGTGCTGCTTCACCACGACAATGCGCCAGTGCATTCATCGAACCTTGTGCAGCAATATTTAACAAAGCACCAAGTCATACAGCTTCGCCAGCCTCCGTACAGTCCCGACGTAACTCCCTGCGACTTTTGGCTCTTTCCCAGATTAAAAATGCCGCTCAGGGTTCAATGACAAAGAGACGTTTGAAACTAATGCGACGAATGCACTGAAGGCAATTCCGAAAACTAACTTTCATGACTGCTTCAAGAAGTGGAAATATCGCTGGAAATGTGTTATTCAATTAAATGGGGACTACTTTGAAGAATGTCACTCACCGGATGATAACGAAAAACACCAATGTGGAGATAGGAAGGTAGGCTCGATACTTTTGGGACAAACCTCGTATGTAAATTATTGCTATTGCATTTTCTTAAACAATTTTTTAAACTATATAGTACTATTTTAATCTAAGGACCCTAACAACAACTTAAAACATGCAATACTAGCAAAAAATAGTTTTGATTTTCTAGAATTGTTTGAAGAAATGTTTTTTGCTATATTAAAATATTTGTTTGTTTCTAATATTTGTTACAATATTTATTAATAATTCGGCTAGACTGTCCTTTTCGATATACATTAATAGCCGTTTAAAAAATATATGTATCAAATGGATCAAAATTGTCATTTGTATCAATTTTTGCACCCTTTTTTTGTAATTTGCAAAATAAGACTCAACGCAACCTATATAAAAGTTCTTAATTTTGACAATGTCCCATTCCAGACATATCTTATTTAAAGTTGCACCATATGAAATGTGTGTTTTTCTACAAAATCCAAATAGGACTATTAAAATTTGGTGACATGTGACGCAAAGTTTATTTGTTTTTGACCCTGTATAGGGTAACTTCATAAAATAACTATTTATGAAAAACTAGTTTGTGTCTAAAGGTAATACACATTAATATTAAAAAAATAATTTAATTAAAAAGACTCAAAATTTCTAATAAATAAACCACAATATAAAAATTAAACGCATCTAAATTTGCACCTTTTTAATTGACAACAATCTGATGACACTGTGAACTTGTTAGTCTTAATTTTAATATTTATTACTTTTAGATACAAACTACGTTTCCTAAAATAGTTATTTTGTAAAGTTACCTTATACAGAGTCAAAAACAAATAAACTTTGCATCACATGTGACCAACTTTTAATAGCCTTATTTGGATTTTGCAGAAAAACACACATTTAATATGGCGCTACTTTAATCAAAATATGTCTGGGATGAAGCACTGTGAAAACTAAAAAGTTCTGTGTAGGTTGCGTTGAGTTTTATATTACAACAGTGGTGCAATTTACAAAAAAATAGGCAAAACATCTAAATTATCTTATACAACTGAAATTGTGTGTATGGGCTAAAAATTGCATTTGGAAAGACTATTGCTAATAATTTTTTTCTATATTTTGAGATATAACTCCACTTTTGATTTATTTTTGGAAAAAATTAAAACTTGACAGATAATGCTAATGACGTGACTACAATTTTTTAGTTAATTTTCAACTCGATCGAAGCAGAAATTGATGCCAAAGTCAAATTTCGAATAAAGCTATTGTTCCAGACGGCCGATCTTTGAACACACACTGTATTATTAAATATACTATTATTTCAAAATATTTTTATTATCAACCTTACTTTTGATACTTATCAAACAATTTCAAGTTGCATCAACGAACTCTCAAACTACACTGACTACGAAAGTCGATCTGGACCCTTTATATACCCTTTTGGTCGATACCGGAAGATTCCCTAATTTTCTAGAAGGATTTTCATACTACATGGGGTAATTAAAATAAGAAAAAGGAATAATCTGGCGATTTCTAGACTTTCCATCATAGGCGTTCCCTGTTAAAAATAAGGAAATCGAATTCTCTAGAAAGTTCCAGACCTTCTTTCATTGTCGTCTCCTGAGGAAATTAACAAAGGTAAAATGACTTGCAAAGTTCGTTACATTAGAAAATATACCTAAAACCCTACAAACTACGAACACAAACTAATACCAAGAAATATAAAACGCTACAAGGTTCATAACATTGCCCCCTTCCTAGCCTTGATCGTCCCGATCAACCATCTTGATCGTGATAGTGGGCCAATCTGTCCAGATGCACGACTTTCATCTTCGCATGAGGGCTTTTCCGAATTCAGTATGTTAGATCGTTTAGTCGGGTCACTACATTGTACGGAAGTTCCCATGACTTCTGAAGCTTTGGTGAACGCCTTTGGTCCAACAATGGCCTGGAAGATGTTCTTCTTCCAGAGCTTCTTTCACCTTCGCGGTCCCTCTTAATGTACCTTCTCGAGGATGACCTGTAGAACGTTCTTCTTCCGTAGCCCCATTCGCGGTTACGGCCCCTCTCGTCAAGTTCTTCTCGGTCGCCGCGAGTACTTCTTCTATGTCTTCCGGAATGGTCCTTTCTTCTATCGTCTCCATCAATAGTAATTTCCGAACAATCTCTGTTAAAGTGACCCTTGTCTCCGCACTGATAACAATGCATGGTATTCGAATGGTACCGGCAACTCTGATCCCTCCTTCTCGGTCTGGCATAAGTTACCCTAATACAACTGCATACTTCAACTCCATCGTAAGCCTTGACAGCAACTGCAGCATTTCTTTTATCTTTGCAAACAGCAAATCCAAAACAGGGATTACTATTACTTAACCAGACTTCCTTAAGTTCGCCATAAGGAGCAAAGACTTTCTCCAAATCGCTTCCTCGAACATCATCACCTATATTAGCAATAAGAAGCCGATAGCCATCAGGGCCTCTGTCAGGAACAGTATTGTAAGTACACTGGCTTTGTAGATGCCCCCCTTGACCACACTTCCAACAACGAATTCTATTTCTGCTACGAAAAGTTGTATTTTTGTTATCTAGTATTTTCCCTTCATTCAAAAATTTTTGCAACTCCCTCATAAGTCTCATGAAAGTTTTCTCGTTGATCTAGCGACAATCCCGGGAAACATTGACTCTTCTTATGATTCGTTATTGGTTTCTTGAGGTCTGTTTGGCTGTTTCAAACTAAAGGGCATAAGCAAGAGCCTCGGAAATTCTCTTCAGTCTGGCCGTTCTTAGTGTCTGACTTGTTTCTGGGTCGAGTAAAACTTCGATAAAACTATTCACTACTAACTCTTGCTCTATTTCTTCCGGATATGTTGGGTAGGTCAAATTTAATAGCCTCATTATATCAGCCTCATACTCTTGTAGACTTTCGTTGTATTTTGTCTTCTTCCCTGGAGTTAGGCCTTATAAACTTCTTGGAGGTGGGTTTCCCCATAAGGCATCTCCATAAAAGTAACAATAAACTCATAATCATTCTGTTTTTCTTCAGGAATGTTACGTAGCACCTCCATAGCTTCACCCCATAGTACTAGAACAGGAGCACGTGCCTTCTCAGGTGAACTCCAATTATTGCCGGTTGCGGCGGCCTCGAATTGACGGACATAGGTAAGCCAAGGTACTTTTCCGTCATCACACTTGTTGTAGGAACACCATCTACCTTTATTATACCTGTACTGGCTACCTTCTCTATTTGCAAATGTAAATGTTGCACCTGTTTCTGAATTCCTGTCCCTTCATGTTGTATTTCAAAATGTACGTCTTCTCTAATTTCGTTAATTTTCTGTTGCATTTCTTGTTCAATGCGCATCATATCTTCTTGATTTTTTGTGATGTCTTCTTTCAGTTCTTGTTTCATATCTTCTTGACTTGTCTTAAGTTCCTGTCTCATGTCCTCCAGACTTGTTTTTAGCTCCTGTTTTATAGTTTCTTGATTTTTTTAATGTCTTCTTGGCATGTTGTTAGTGTCATCAATTCTTGTTTCATATCGTCTTGATTTTTCGACATATCTTCTTTCAATTCTTGTTTCATCTCTTCTTGGCTAGTTTTCATGCGTCGAATCATCATCAGTATTTGATTTAAACTAGCTTGAAGTTGTTCTTCCATTATTGCTTTCTAGCTTCTAGTTTCCACTGGCATACAATTTGTGTTTACTTTTTTCTAATTTTATAACCTGAACTACAAACTAGGAACGCAAACTAATACCAAGAAATATAAAACGCTACAAGGTTCGTAACACTTTTAATAAAAAATCCCATACATATATATATATATATATATATATATATATATATATATATATATATATATGTATCTATATATATATATATATATATATATATATATATATATATATATATATATATATATATATATATATAACAGTACTTTTATACACTCTGTCACGGAGAAATCCAAAAATTATTTCAGTACAATCAAAGGGTAACTATTTTCTATAGTCAGAAATAAGTATATATTAGGGTATTGTTGGTAAAACCCTTCAACAAAGTTTAGGAAAGTTTTCCTTTTATGAATGACGTTATATTGGAGTCGTAAGGGAAACCACTTAAAAGTTCTAACAACTAAGTTATTTTCGATATTTATATACAGTGACCGGCAGAATGTGCGCAGCATATGGGAAAAATTTTTATCGTTGAATTTAATAAATTTAGTGTATCTTGAAAAAGTGAAATAGTTCTGCGTATCCCCAAACAAAAATACCACCCATCCAATCCGGTTTTATGATATACGAGGGAGAGTCAAAAATTTTAAAATTCGCCAAGAGTTAAGTACCCCCATATATCATTATAAAGAAACGTTACTTCAATTTAAAAGTTATACCAAATTATAAAATTTTGCTCACTTTTGATAAAAAATAAAATTTAATCATTGTTTCTGGATTATCCTGTATAAAAAAGTAGATAGTAATCATATATTACGCAAATCCCATTTTCTGTAGACTATATTACAGACAATTTTAAATATTGTATCATATTAGTCAGAAATTATGGATTTTGAAAATATTAACTTAAGAATGTTGGATATATTTGCTGCACTTCGCATTTTATTTTTTAAGGAACCAAAACAATTTAATCTAACTGAAATTTTATGATCTTAGGTCATCTTACAAGCCGGGGTGGATCCAGCCTCTCTCTCTTTTTTTTTTTTTGATATCACAAAAGTACAGTATGGCAAGCGAAAGCAAATTGTCGATGGAGGAGGAGGGGAGACACCGGACACATTCCCATTCCTAGTGTAAAAGGCAGGTTCGAGTCTATTTTTCTGAATTTGAAGCTCTTGGAGATGGGGGGATGCCAGCAACATACACATTTCTAGTATAAAAACAAGTTGGAAACGTGGAGGGGGGAGTGCCAGCAGCATACACATTCCTAATATAAAAGGCAGAATCAGTTCTATTTTCCTAAACTCTGAGCTCTTGGGAGAGGAAGAGGGGCGA
The DNA here is from genome assembly GCA_034092305.1 of Diaprepes abbreviatus. Classification (NCBI taxonomy): domain Eukaryota; kingdom Metazoa; phylum Arthropoda; class Insecta; order Coleoptera; family Curculionidae; genus Diaprepes; species Diaprepes abbreviatus. The sequence goes on along the minus strand of JASJET010000216.1, from coordinate 1,832,214 downwards.
TCGCAAGCATACACATTCCTAAGAACTAGAGAGTAATAAAACTGTTACCAAAACCTCCAACGTACCTGCTCTACTGCCACAGGTAACTGAGGACTGCCTTAAATCTAATTATATTTAAATATTATAAGCTTTTATAAATTTACTGATAGTTCAATTTAATTTCTTTTAGTGAGCAAAGTACACCTTACAGTGTGGTCCTTAGTGATTTATCTTGTTTGCGCTTGTTTTCATATATTATTTGAGATTAGTAAGATAACTAAAAGATATGGCTTCCACCTCTATATTTATTCCAAAATCGTTAAACCAAGAAATTCCAAATATCTATTGTTATCCAACTCAAATAATTCCATTATTATAGACCGGTATTTTTGATTATAAAATTTCTAACCCAATCCTATCAAAAACATATGTGTCTAACAGATTTTGCCAAAGACACTGGACTAAAAAACACACGTAGTTTGCAAAAAAGAAAGGGTAAAAAATGATTAATGACTCTCTCTAGTTCTTGAATAAACTAGAGTATAAGAGGCAAAATCGAGTATATTTTCCTAAACTCAAAGCTCGGGCTTAACAACCAAGTAATATACACCAAGTCAACAGTCAAATATTTAGGTGTAAATATAGATCACAAAATTTTCTTAAATTGGCACTCCAGAACTATTAAGCAAAAATGCATGCAAATAGACTATACTTTAGTAATGTTAGTAATAAAGAAAAAGAAATATTAAGAAACAACACCTTATATTCAAAGCAATATGCCGATGTCAATTGGAATATGTGACTCCTATATACAATTATTGCAGAAAGCCATCATCACTAAACCTTGAAAAAGTTGGAACTGTAGCTCTGCGTAGTATGACTAAAATGGATCATCCTAGCAATCCACTACATTCAATCAATTATTGTATGAATTCACTAAACATCCAGCCTCTTAATGCAAGGCTTCCTGTCCTGATAATTAAGTTTAAAATGAAACATTAACCTTGACCCATAATAGAGGAAATGTGTAATACCTGGGACCGAAACCAAAGCGCAACCAAAAGACATCCATTAATGATACTGACAGATCTCACATTCAAACTTTAATATACTTTATTTTATTTTACAAAGATTTATGTAGACTTGAAGATCAAATAATTAAATAAAGTTTTTATGTTTAATGACCTTGTTCGTTAGCTTGTAGGATTCATTTTCATATGTCCTAATAAATTATAATCATAATAATATTTATTTAATTGTAGTGTAGTATAGTGTTTAACACAGCATAGATAAGTAAAATGTCGTATTGAACATTATTTGAATATAAAATTTATTGTTACTTATTTAAATAATTGTGCACAATATCTTACAAATTGTTATTTCTCTAATATTTTATAAGTTGTGTTGATGAAAAAAATTATGTTAGACTTAACTGTTTAAAAGTAAGATAATCGGCTGTTATGGACATATGGTCACTAGTATTTATGTTAAATCTATAATTAGAACTAGCTGTAGAAAAACATTTTTAAATAGCACTGAGATATGAACACAATTTCGTGTAATAATTTTGTATGTCCATAATTTCAAATTTACTTGAAATTTGCGAGACAAATTCAACTTTCTAAGGATATTTTAATTAAAAATTATATAATACTAAAAATAACGTGCTACCACCTAATTAACAGTTCAAATCTTGTTTTCAAAAAATAAAACGTTTTGGAGAAACGGCTCGTAAACATGTATTTTTTTTTGAATGACGAGTTATTTTTAGCAACCACAAACATAAAATATTTTAATCTATATATTTTTACGACCGACCAATAGTATCGCAGACATACAGAGATTATAATTATTTGATACGAATTGGATCGGACGAGTGAATTTGAAAAATAATATTCAACTACTTATGACGATACAAATTCAAAAAACTATTCGAATTGCGATCGATATCCGATTATATTTAGTCGATACGGCTGCAGTGTATTTACTGTTATTATAAGTAAACTTTCCCCAATAGGGCGGACATTTTCAGTTCATTATGCGATGAGTACAGCAACTTTACACTTGTGTAACAAAATGTAAGTTGATAAGTCGTCTTTACAGGAAAAAACTGAAATAATTTTAATTCAGAGAGAAAATTATTACAGTTTTCGTGAGACATAATGAATGAATGAATGAATGAAAAAGGGTTGTTGATACTAAATCATCGATGCCTAGGCCTCCATTAGGCCCTTTTGCATCCCACCATAGCTTCAGGTCATTCGATAGTTGAACTTGCCTAACAACTAACAACTCGGTAACAAAATTGTATCTCCGAAATATCTCTGTCTCAGTCAGTTGAGTACTGGGCAGTTTCTGAGGACATTGTCAATAGTTTCATTCTCGTCCAAGCACCGTCTGCACGTCGGGTCGTCTTCGACACCGCTTCTATTAAGATGGCCCATGAAATGACAATGTCTTGTAAATAATCCCACAATTCTCAGCTCCTTTTATACCCAAGTAGAGAAGCTCCTTGGTACGCCGTGCGTTAGACCCACGATTCAATAAATTTGCTTTCCAGCAACGATTTTAATTCCCTTTTGCCAATAGCAATTGGGACAGGTAGTATTAGTTGGTGTCCATACGGTTCAGTTGCCGAATCTAACTTTGCCAGACGGTCTGCTTCCTCATTCCAGCGTCTGCTCGAGTACCCCGTGACCCATACGAGTCTGACTGTGCATCGTTGTCACACCATTCAGTACGTCCTTGAACTCAGACACCAATCGCGAAGTTACGACACTGGACTTCACTTCCAATATCGCAGACCTACTGCCTGAGCATATATTTATTACGCTATTCCCGCCTATATCCCCCTCACAGAGATGGTCACACTGCAGAATAGCATAAATTTCCGCTGTGAAAATTGTCGCATATCGTCCGAGAGGGTAGTACTCTCTGACTCTTGTGCTCCTGCCGAATACGCCGGCTCTAGATGGTGCTTCTACCCACCTTAAAAGTAGGGGAGTGGCTAAATCAACAATTCCCCGACAGATAGATCGGACGATTTTTAAAAAATCCTTGGCCTTCAAGATCACCCGACCTTATCCCAATGAATTTTGTTTCTGGGATACTTAAAAAAACCAAGTGTGTAAATATAAACTTTTTAGAATTTTGGAAAATTTGGAAAAAGTTATTAGACAGTATCACTCGAATCAGTCCTATTTTTTTAAGAAATACATTATATATATATATATATATATATATATATATATATATATATATATATATATATATATATATATATGGTTATTCCGGGTTTCAATCCGTTCAAAAAATCGTTTTCACGACGTTTCGCCAAAATCTCATTTGGCATTTTCAAGTGCGGTTCGAATTTCGAATTTTGTTTAGTTGGTTCGCTTCCTGATTGGATGAGCGGCTTCGCAGGCTCCTCCCCTCTGCCGAGTGCGATGTATTTTGTTCTTGTATGCTGGTCTCTCGTGTACTAGTTGATTTTTGTTGTTTTCTATCTTGATTTTTTATTAATGTTTTCCATGTAGTTGACAAATTTATAGCATCGTCCCGTTTATTTAGCTGTCCCGCTTTTTCGATTTCTAGGGCCTCTCTTATGACGCGTACCTTGTAGTTCTGTACTGGTGCTATTTCTTTTGTTTTTTCAAAAGCGATGGTATGTCCGGTTGTTTGGTGATGTTGAAATAGGGTTGAGGTTGTCTGTTTGTTTTTGAGCCTATTTTTATGTTCTTGGATTCTTGCTGATATGCGCCTGCTGGTTTGTCCTATATAAGTTTGATGGCAATATAGGACAAACAAACAGGCGCATATCAGCAAGAATGCAAGAACATAAAAATAGCCCCAAAAACAAACAGACAACCTCAGCCCTATTCCAACATCACCAAACAACCGGACATACGATCGACTTCGAAATAACAAAAGAAATAGCACCAGTACAGAACTACAAGGTACGCGTCATAAGAGAGGCCCTAGAAATCGAAACAGCGGGACAGCTAAATAAACGAGACGATGCTATAAATTTTCAAACTACATGAAAAACATTAATAAAAAATCAAGATAGAAAACAACAAAAATCAACTAGTTCACGAGAGACCTGCATACAAGAACAAAATATATCGCACTCGGCAGAGGGGAGGAGCCTGCGAAGCCGCTCATCCAATCAGGAAGCGAGCCAGCTAAACAAAACTCGAAATTCATCAGAGGCCACCATCAGTTTTCAGCGAGTAACGAGACGAACCGCATTTGAAAATGAAAAATTGGATTTTGGCGAAACGTCGGGAAAACGATTTTTTGAACGAACGGATTTAAACCCGGAATAACCAGACTATTCATTCTACCATCGGTGAAAACCTTTTATACATCTATAAACCACTAAATGGCTTTTACGACTCTATAGTTAGCAAGTTATGTAAGTTACAATCGTCTTTTGTTCTATTAACTCTTGTTAAGCCAAAATACGTTAAAACATTCACTATGAAATTAATTACTCTTCTTAAACATTGCGAACGACATTTTGCTGATACGGCAGTAATTTCAAATCCTAGCACTAACTAAATAGTTTTCATTCTATTCGCTATACCTCTTAAACAGCTTTGCAAAATTGCATTGTCATTGTAATTTATGTGCCAAAATTAGAATATACAACTCTATATGAGAATAAACACAACAAATGAAAATGACGGTCCAATTGTAATACCTTTTTGGTAATAATGAACATTTCAACTTCTGATATTTAGTTGAAAAGTTTGGTATTAATATAGGTGAATATCGTTTAATATACCCAACTGCATGCTAGTACGTAAATGACTAGATTGATCTTATGAAAAAAGTTTATATCAATGCAGGTTAGCAATCATTTTATTTTTTAGACATAGGGTGTTACATTTTTTATTCTGGTCTTTTCTCAATATATCTGACAATAAGAAAGGGGCTTTATACATGTAATTTTTTCAGTAAACCACTTTTATAAATAAATTTTGTTAGTAGTTTTCATCCACTAGAAATGTAATTAGAATAGAAAGAAAATAAATGTTGTTGTATTTTTGTGTATCTATTTAATACTACACATGACAACGACTCCAATCAAACTGAATGACGTCACTTGTTCGCAAACATCTTCAGTATCAAAGGCTACGTTATTTGGTTAACATTATTTCATAGTGACTTCCATGTAATTTCTTCGAAACTTGCTTACTATTTCCTTGAAAACGATTCTAAGAAGTTTTCTGATATTGACAAGTAGATCTATTAAGGCAAATAGTTCGAATTTGCAAAGAATTGATCGTTTTACGGTGGCCACTTTTTTTACAACAAACAATAACTTCTGCTACGCCGAATTTTAGAAATGTGAAGACCTCCATATAAGTAATATACTAGGAATTGTTATGAGTACATAATAGTAATTAGGTATTTATAAGCTTAAAAGATTTAACTGAATAATTTTAAAAAATAGTATTATTTTGAGGTTATGTTTTTTCGATGAAAAATTTAATCAGCGGAATGTTAAAGACATTTAAGAGCGTATTTTTTAAAACTAATTTAACTACAAGTTTTCCCCCAAACAAGTGTGAGGTATGGTTTTTAATATAGCTTTTTTGGAGTAATAACTCACATTTTTTATTGCAGAAATGAAACACGGAGAAAACTTTCTGTCCAACATAATAGCATCTCACACAGAGGTCATTTAAAAGTCAAATATCCTCATATCCTAATTGGATCAACAATTCGGAAAATAAGAGCGATGGAGAAAAACTTTTTCTACAAAAGTTTCTGGAAATCAAACAGTGTATGCTAGGCTGACCTTAAATTTGACCTTGACTTTGACCTTGAAGGTCATATCAAGGTTATGGTAAATTTTTATATGAGACTGCATACTTTTAACCCCGAAAATAGAGATATTGGAAAATTTTACTGTCGAATATGAACTTAAAATGACCCTGAAGGTCAAAGCAATGTCCATTTCAAAGTCAAATATTAAAAAATCCCGAAATGGTAGGATATTGGGGAATGTTCAAGGCTTAAAGAAAATTAAAGTACTGAGGGTAGACTTTATTCCATAATTCTTGGACCACATTTAATATTTTGATTATGTTCAAAAACGGCAAATTGTATCCAGTCATGTAGCAACTGTATTGAAAACTTTAGACGTTGTCAGTTGTGACTTCTGACGGTTATCATTTTTAATTAGTCTTCTAAGTTGTTTTCAGTATCGATTTTAAAGGGTTTTTATTTCTTTTCTTATAAATAAAAATAGAAAACAGATTAACTTCCATTTTTTAACCTAAACTACTTCAATTTACCACTATTTTTCAAATAAAAATAAACTGTTTTAGCGAGTGTAATCATGTTAGTCTAAACTTAGTAGCCTTTACTGCGTAGTGGGTTTTCCTTCCTTTATTGTTACTGTTTGTCCGGGAACTGTCAAGAATAAAATTTGTTTCTCGCTTTGCCCTCAACGCAGTACAACTGAACTGTTGCCTGAGAGAACAGTTGCATACTTGCGGTTTACTTGAAAGTGTAAGTATGTGTGGATATGTTCCACTAGAATTATATTACAGTGTAAATGGATAATTAAATTAACTGTTTATATTATACAGTACGTTATTGCAATAGAAATGTTATATATATATATATATATATATATATATATATATATATATATATATATATATATATATATGTAACAATAGAAAAACTTCACGACGTTTTGCCAAAATCTCAGCTGGCATTTTCAAGTGATGCTTCCTCGACGGCTGCTCGACATATTAATCTGCGATGATAATTTTCGATAACTCGTTGCAAGAGTATCATCTTCAGCATTTAAAATATTTTCCTCTAAGTGCGGCGTTCGTACCGTTCTTCCTCGACCAGCATCAGTAATTCTTTCCTCAAAATGTCCTAAAATTATTAAGAACTTTAATAATATTACCTTATTAAATGCAAGATGCAAGATGCATATCTGAAAATCAGTAAATAAAAAAATATTTTATTAATTTAATTTATTTAATCAGTTTTAACATGCATTAATTTTAGAGTTACTTAGACGTTTGTAATATATTTAGTTACTGATTTCTTTTTCTTGACCAAGTAGAATTAATATTTACTTTATTTTTTGGGGTTTTTAGTATTTTTTTTAATATATTAAATTGTGTAGGACATTTGACGTTTCGGAATTACAGTTAAACAGCAAATTGGGATTAAAATGTATATAATTTTTTTATGATATAATTTAAATTTAAATTACTTATTTTTATTTTTATTGCACTGACTAGCAAAACTTAACTTATCTATAAGAGTATTTTTTTTTACTTTACGTACTTTATATTTTCCTTCCTTTGTTGTAAGTGTAGAAAACATACTGAATTTCTGTAACAAAAACTATAAAAACAAGAACTTTCTATGTGAACATCTGGAATATATGGTACTATAAGGTTTTTTTCGATACTACCTAAGTCATTTGTATCCAACGTAAAATTTGCAATATTGGGCGTTTTTTAATGTGGATCCTTTCTTTAATTTTTTTTTATTTGTAATTATTCTCTTTGTCTAAAATTTGGACGATAATAAAATAAAAATTGTGGATGTTTTCTATTGCATGTTTAGCTAAGGCGGTGTTTGGTAGAGTAGGAGGACATCTGATGTTAATTTTAGATATTGGTTTTCTTAACCTATATATATATATATATATATATATATATATATATATATATATATATATATATATATATATATATATATATATATATATGGCAATCAATTTTATATATAGTATTAGTTTGTTCCCCTCTTGTAACTTCAGGTTTCAATTTAGTAAAATGTTGTTTAGATGCATTGTTTGGTTTCTTTTGTAATTTCAGGCATATATGGCAGGAATACATATTTTTGTGGAACTGTATGATTATTATTTTATTTCAACGGCGGCCGTTGGTCAGGTTTTCATTGTTCCAGTTATACATGCACAGGCCAGTCTTTGAACTTTTGAGAGGTGACCTCTCGTATTAGCTAGCTAGACTGGTTCTTTTGCTCCTTGCTGATTACTTACTTTTCATGCTTATTCCAGAGGAGTTTGTTATCTAGGGTCAGTTCCAGATATTTAACCTCTGACTTCCGCTCAGTCACATTCCCATCCATTTTGATGGTCTTCAGATTGAGGTTTCATTTTAGGCACTAGTGGTCTAGGAAATCAAATTTAGAAATTATTTCTTCTTCTTCTTCTTCTTTCTCAGCCCATTGACGTCCACTCCTGGACATAAGCCTCTCCAATGGTCCTCCACTGGGATCTGTCTCTCGCCTTCTGGAGCCAGTCTTTTCCAACAAACTATCTTATATCATCTACCCATTTACGTTGTGGCCTGCCACGATTTCGGTTCGTTTCTCGCGGTCGCCATTGCAGTAATTTACTCGTCCACCTATCGAGCTGTTGTCTAGCTATGTGTCCCGCCCATGACCACTTTAGTCGGGATATGCGTTCAATGACGTCAACTACTTTGGTTTTTGATCTTATTACTTGATTTCGTATTTTATCCCGTAACGAGATTCCTAACATTTGTCTCTCCATGGAGCATTGAGTGACTCGGAGCCTATTTGCGTTTTGTTTGGTTAGTGTTATCGTTTTCATGCTGTAAGTAGCAACAGGCAAGACACACGTGTTACACACATTCCGTTTAAGGTTTATTGGTGTGTTTCTATTTCTTAATACGTACTACAACTTTCCAAAGGCAGCCCATGTCAGCCCTATTCTCCTTGTTATTTCCGCTGTTTGATTTTCTTTGCCCAGTTTCATGACGTGGCCTAAATAGATATACTCTTGAACATTCTATATGATTTCATTTCATGACATTTGCGTCAGGGCTCATTAACCTAGTTTTCCCCAAATTCATCTTAAGTTCCACTTTGCTCGCCTCTTCATTGAAATCTTGAAGCATTTGTTTTAGCTCTTTTGGGTTGCTAGACATGGCAATGACATCGTCGGCGAAACGAAGATGACTAAGATAAGAACCGTCGACTCTCAAACCTTTCTCATCCCAATTTAGTTTTTTAAAGACATCTTCCAAAGCTAGCGTAAATAGTTTCGGAGAGTTGACGTCTCCCTGACGCATACCTCTCAGGACGTTTATTTTTTCGGTTTTTGTGTCTTCGTCGAAGAGAGAAATTCTTTATATAGTTTAAATAACGGGTAACTTATTTAGCAATACACTACGTTTTCAATATATTACATAGTTTAAAATAAATATGGTGCTTTATTTTAGCCAGCATAATCATTAAAATGCATTATGTTTATTTCTTAAATGTTCACATTTGAGAACAACTTGTTCTGTCTACATCTAATCGTTGGCACCCTGTAATCTTTACTTTAAATTAAATTTAGTAGAAACCTATATCAAGTACAAACTTGACTTAATTATTTAGGTTTGCAAAGTTTAAACTTAATTAGAATAAATGTGCCGGGAAACTAAGAAATATTTCAAATAACCAACATTTCACAGAGCCATGAAAATACAGAAAATTACACTTAACCGGTATTTATTATTAAATTGTCGAGCGGATAAAATAATAATACGTCCGAAAGTTTTCTGGCTGTTTTATTTACTGATTGGCGGGTAAACAATTTACAATGTCTATCTTAATTTTGCACTCTTTCTGAATAAACTTTGTTATTGAAATTGTTTTAATAAACATAAAGGAAGAGAATTTATAACGGAGTTTCATTTTCAATTAATAAATGAGGTTATTTTAAATAAAATTTTAGAAACAATAACACTAATGTAGGTGGGTAGAATTAATGTTACGATTGCTTTTAAATTAAATAATTATTATTCATATTTCAGAAATGTTTTCCCTCAGTTTACTGAATTCAAGGTCGTGTGGATATGGAGATTTGGGATATGGGCACTGCTGGTTAAAAAATCTAATATACTCCACTTCTATTGCTAATTATAGGTTAGGAATAGGAGAAATAGATAGGTCTCCCAATTCTAAATTCTGTGACCGCATTCTGCGTTCTCTGGTGAAATGATGGCCACGCAACTACGCAGAGAAAAAATTATTGATCCACATTTATGACGTAATGTAAAAATTTTGTGAAATACTTAAAGAAGGGTAGAAATAAGATGATTTTCACTTCTTCGGAAACAAATATAAAAAAAATACAAGAATTATATAAAAATTACTTTTGTCACTTGAATAGATAATTCATCCAACAAGCACTGTTTTGTTTTTTTTTTATCATTTTCAAATTTCATTGATTATATTATTGTGGGGTGCTAGATGAATCAAAATACTTCTTTTGTTTTGCAATACAGTTCGATGTATTTGGAACATCAGTTGGATTGAACATAAAAAAACTTAAAAAATCTCACAATATGTCTTTTTAAAAACTTACAAGAATGATTTTGTTATAATGTTTGTAGAAGTGTTAAGTTACAAACTCGAAGTAAATAGGTAAAAACCAAAAAAAAATTGCTTAAATAAAAATTTTAGGGATTTATGTCCGGAGGTTTAAAAACAGCTGATCTTTACAAATCTTCTTCTTAGTTCTGGTATATTTTAATCAATTTAAATATCGTGTATCTCATTTAAATTCACTAAAATTTTTATAAAAAATTTTAAGATATATAGTTGGATCATTAGTAACTTTTTTGTAGGTGTGGTCTTGAAGAATTTGTGTCATCTTGGTTCTGCATTCTGCAGTATTCATGACTACATTGGCGTTCCCTTTATCTGCTGGTAGAACGATGATATTTTTAAGATCACTTAGAGCTTTTTATTCTGAGCGTTTTATGTTTAGTTTTGGTGATTTGCTGGTTCTTAGTACACGAGCTACCTCCTGTCTTATTATTTCTGCTTCTCCGTCTGGTATCTGAAATTGCTAAACTAGGAGATGAAATTGAAAAGCGTATCGTTCCTCGGGAAAAACAAGCAGATAACTCAAACTATATGGACTACCAAAAATCCATAAACAAGGAATACCGTTAAGATCCATAGTAAGTGCACTAGATTTACCAACTCAACAACTGGAAAAATACCTGGCACAAAATATGCAACTGGTGACCGAAATTTGCAGACTCATATCTGAGAAACTCGGATCACCTGGTTAGCATACTTCAAGGGTTAAAACTGCAAAAAGCTTGCTAGTCTGGACATCAAATCTGTGTATCAAGCATACCGATTGACGAAGCTCTAGACCAGATAACTATGAAAGAGGAGTTCCCACATCACTTCATCGATCTCTCAGAACACTGTCTCAAAAACACATATTTTTCCTATGAAAATAATTTTTACCGGCAGATAGAGGGTGCTCCTATGGGATCGTTACTATCACCTGTCATCGTAAACCTTTTTATGAAATACTTTAAAACAGAAGCCCTAAGAAAAACCAAAACAAAACCATCACCCTGAAAACGTTACTTTGTTGACATCTTCATCATTTGGCCACACGGAATATCCAACCTAGACATGTTCTTAGAGGAACTTAACAGCATTCATCACCACATTCAGTTCTCACTGGGGGTCGAAGTTAACAAGCAGTTACCTCTCCTTGACATTCTAATAACCAGAAATGAGGACCTAAGCATCAATTTTAAAGTCTGCAGAAAATCCATACACACTAACAGATACCTGAATGTCGGATAACACCACCATCATAGTTACAATCGGTAGCCAACACACTGACTTCCAGATTAACCAAACCCACAACCGCCAAGAAGAACTCAACAATATCACAACAGATCTAAAACAAAACAGCTACAAAGAACACAATATCAAAAAGGCTATAAAACAGAATACAAAGGCAATAGCACATAAAAAAGAAAATGATGACAAATTCGAACCAAAAACCACACTGACATAAATAAAAGGTGTAACAGACGTAATTGTAAGAATTCTGAGGAAGCATGACATATGTACCGTTTACAAGCTTCAAACAACAATACACAAATTATTGGGCAATCTAAAAGACAAAATACCATTGGAAAATCAGAGAGTGTACAGCATCCCATGTAGAGACTGTAAAAAAGAATACATCGACCAAACAAAGAGAAGAATCTATATCAAAGTCCAAGAACATAGAAATAACAAAGAATAAGCAAATTACATCAGCTTTCTCCCAGCATCAGGACACACTATAAATTTTCATATACAATGCACATCATCAGAGAAGCTCTCGAAATAGGAATCACTAAAAACTTTAATAAGAGAGATGATGTACAAAATATCTCAAATACATGGAAAACCCTACTCAAAACTAAACGAAAATCAACACATCAGAGTAAAAGGACAGCTAGCCGAGAGGAAGCACAGACCCAGGGAAGCGCGAAAACCAATCAGGCAGAACAAAGGTACGACCTGTGTAAGCACCAAACTATAAAAATGCCAGCAGAGGATCAGCCTCAGCTCATTCCAAGCCGAACAGCTGTTGAGGAAGCATGAGTTGAAAATGCCAGCTAAGATGTTGGCGAAAGGTCGGGAAGATTTTTCTACGGACGAACGGATTGAAAACCGGAAAAACACCAGTGCACATTCCATGATCCGTGAGACCCTACGATAGAATATTTTTTTGTTCCTTGTAGAAATTTTGAGACATTTCGCGAAAATCCCATTTGACATCTTCTGTGCTTACTGGCTGAAGGTCACCTTAAGAAATTCAGTGTGCGGCATGTTTTATACACATTCGTAGGTTGAATTGGTTAATTAATGGTGGCTGCGCCTCGTTGTCTAGCGCTATTAGTGGTGTCAGTTTAGGCTCGAACGCCGTGCTGGTACAGGTCCTGCTTTAGGAGGGTTTTCCGGCTTGACAGAAAACTAAGTGCTGCGTCTCTCTTATTCAGAGTGCCGGTTTTTTCAATTCCGATCTCGCGACTTAATCTTGGCAAATTAACGAGCGGATATTTTCCCAGATTAATAATCTAACCAATTAATAAGCGAGTTGTAGGCTACCTAAGCTAGAAGAAGCAGCAAATTAATAACATAATCTTTCCTGACTAGTTCTGTAAAATACGAAGATCTTTTTAAAACTTTAAACAGATTACTTTAAATTTCAAAACTGGAAATTAATCTTATATGGTAAATATGAAAATACATGTAAAAACTGAGTTTATAGGTTAAAATCCTGTATATGTTATAGTCAAAGATCGGAACTCTAACACTCCTAAGTTTAGCTAGTCAAACCTCAAGTCTGACAAGAAGTCTTAGTCACAGTCCAGATCAATTGTTTGTTTCAAACTTTGACTAATGAATTTATGTCTAATCCTAGGTGGGAGCAACTTGGACAGTCAAAAGCCGAAACTCAATTTGCTGCAATCTTGTTTTGACCAGTCAGTCCTAAATTAAGAATAAGAATGTTTCCTAGACTTGATCGTTTACATTTACACAAAAAGGATTTTTTATTACAGTGGCATTTTATGAAAACTTGTCTCCCAAATTTACAAACTTATGCACTGATTTCCCTTAAATTCAGCGAGACCTGGGACACATCTTCAAAATTAAGTAATTTGTCTTTGTATTCTAGTGTCTGACTCCTAACAAAATTATTCCGTGTTTCTTTCCTACTCTGTATCAACCATCATCTGTAATATCTTGTATTATGCCCAAAACATATCGAGCATGTCTTTTGATCGAATAACTCGTCATCTGTAACGTGATATTGACTATTTTTGGTATCAGATAATGGCTTAATCAATTTTTTTCATCCCTAAAGCACACAACATCGTAGCGATACTTTGGCAGATTCTACCTCACAGACAATATGCTCATATTTTTATTTGTTCTCAATATAAAATGAATACTTATTTTTATTCAAATTAACATAAACTTCGCTTTAAAAGCTTCTTTATTCCCATTTTCAGTCACAACACAATTTGGTTCACGCATCTTTAAGCTTACCCACCCACACGTTCAATGTACAGGTATGAAATATCAAATAAATTTATTACAGGGCCGCAAAGAGTTAGGTTTAACATGTGAAGAAATTGGCGGATTTTGTATATCAGTGTATATTTTTAAAATTATTACAATCGGCCAGGCGCTTTCGGTCTAATTTAGACCATCCTCAGGGCTCAGACCCTAGAAACAAGAGAATATGGTCAGCAAATAAGTTTACTCAGTACTCACCAACCACACTCACTTGTCAAAGGGCACACCTTAACCCTGCCAGTTTGAGAACAGTCTCCAGTCGCAAGCGTAGCCTCCACACAGAACAAGATGTATACAATTAAAAACTTTTAGAAACTTCTAAAATTAAAATTAAAACTAGAACATTCAACACACTGTGCACATTGACATTATTAAAACAATAAACCCTTTTAATAACAACCCAAAAAGGTGAGGTTATGCCACACACAGTTATAACATAATACAGCAATAAAACTTTCCAAAAATTAAAACTACATACAAGTATGAGAAAGCCTGAGTAGAGATTTTCTGTATGAGTTTTCATTTTTGAATTTCTTATCAATTGTATTTAAAATTGACAATCTACAGCTAAACTTTTAAAGCCCTTTCTTTCTGCCCTTTTTTCCCTTTTTTTCTCTTTTTGTTCATTGTCAATGAATTATTGATTTTAAATACAATTGACAAGAAATTCAAAAATGAAGACTCTCTACTCAGGCTTTCACATACTTGTATGCAGTTTTAATTTTTGGAAAGTTTTATTGCAGTATTATGTTATGACTGTGTGTGGCATAACCTCACTCTTTTGGGTTGTTATTAAAGAGGTTTATTGTTTTAATAATGTCAATGTGCACAGTGTGTTGAATGTTCTAGTTTTAATTTTAATTTTAAAAGTTTCTAAAAGTTTTTAATTGTATACATCTTGTTCTGTGTGGAGGCTACGCTCGCGACTGGGGACTGTTCTCAAACTGGCAGGGTTAAGGTGTGTCCTTTGACAAGTGAGTGTGATTGGTGAGTACTGAGTAAACTTATTTGCTGACCATATTCTCTTGTTTCTAAGGTCTGGGCCCTGAGGATGGTCTAAATTAGACCGAAAACGCTTGGCCGATTGTAATAATTTTAAAAATATACACTGAAATACAAAATCCGTCAATTTCTTGATTTCTTCGGTGTACAACCTGTTAATAACTTATTAACATGTGAAAACCTATATAAACATGGAACAAATCAACGTTGGACGAATTTGTCTTAGTTGCTTCTAGGATAGACTAGATAAACCCCGAAACAAATTATTTTACTTTCGACGTTTGACTAAAAAATTTAGGTACTCTGCTTCAGGGTATTATTTTTGGGTCATTGTTATTTTTCTTGCAATTTACATTTAAAATAGAGGAAAAAATAAAATGCCTTATGGTTACTGGGTATAAACATAATTTTGCATCTTGAAATTGTGAAGATAGAAACGGTCTGTCTATCTGTTTTTACATTGATGTGTTGAAAAAGTATTGAAGTTATATTTAAGAGAAAACCATTGTCACGAAAACCTAAACTAAAAAACAGCAGTTTAAAAAGTTCATTACTTTCGTAGATAAAAGTTTTAATACACCTATCCCATTGGGGAATAAATAACAGTTTCCAGACAATATTACTTAATTGAAATACATGGAAGTGCACTCTGTTTAGACTTGAATTTTCAATTTTTAGATGCGCGAATGAAAATGTCATTAATGTTAAAAACTCTTTTTACATCTCCGAATTTTACTTAGTGGATTATATAGACACAAAATTTATTAATATCCTCGTAATTATTAAATCTATATTTAAAAAAATCTTATATGACAAAAACTGATTGAGCAAATAAGCTCATTAGAAAGCTCCAGGTTTTAAAAGGATTTATTGCTTTTTAATATTCTTATTAAGTTTTTATTTGAGTTACAATAAGTTAGTTATTTAATAAGCAACACAAACATGTTGAAAATTGACCGGTGACAGTTTCTATTATGGTTGAGAGTGGGTGGCATTTCATAAGAATTGTCGTCATAATATTGAGGAGGTATTCAATATAGGTCCATAACATTTTAGTTGAAACCGTTCAAAATTATTGATGTTGGAGTCAGATACTGTGCCACTAAGATGTATTCCGTAACTTCATATTGGCTTCAGTATGACATTATTATATAAATGGTATCAATTTTTGGTCTTTGGGTTCAATTTAATAATAAAACATTCGAAATTTATTTATTAATTTACTGTGCTTATGACTAGTTGATAATATGTCATTAATATAATGTAAGTCTGCAGAGATTCACAGAGAAAGGGCTTCACGAACTGGTCAGCAAAGTGGAAAACACGCTGGAAAACGGAGAAGTGCATTTGTAGACATAGAAGGGACGTCTGATAACACGTCATCAAGCACCACCGCAATAAGGAACATTAATTTAAAAGAAATCTGTTGCAGGTGGATAAAAAACATGCCAAAAAGGCAGGGTTTCCTACCAGAACTGCTTTTAGAAAAGCTGATGGCGCAGGTAATGTGAGGGATGTCCGCAGGGGCGAGTTCTTTCTCACTGCTTTTGAACTTAGTAATGGATGGGTTTCTGCGAATTCTGAGCAAAAAGGGTCACACAGTACTAGGATATGCTGATAACTTGATAATCTTAACCCAAGATAAATTCAATATAACTGTGAGAGAAAGAATGTAGCTGGCTCTCACAGTTGTAGAAAGATGGGTAGGATAGGAAAGACTAAATATAAGTTACCAAAAGACTGTCTTAATCCTCTTTACAAAACGGAGGCAACTAGAGAACCTCGGTCCCACTATTCTACAAGGAAATACAACACCACTTTCCAAGGAAGTAAAATATCTAGGGGTAATCTTAGAATCTGGGATAATAAGAAAATCAACCCTTATGATTGTTAGAAAGTTGTGTGCGAAAATAGGGGGTCTCCCACAAATTGCTTATATACCTGTGTAGTGACACCAGTGATCATGTATGCAGCCTTCGTTTGGTGGCCAAAGGTAACGCAAAAGAGCTAAGACCAAGCTATGTGGCATACAGAGGGTTGCCTGTTTGAACTTCACGGGGGCTATGAAATCGACCCCGACCTCAGCAATGGAGTGCATTTTAGACCTCCCTCAACTATATTTAATGATTCGAGGAGAGATAAGAATGGAGTTTCGCCGGCTACACCACTCAATGTCAACAGGCCAAATGTTGATGACAGGAAAAAATACTAGAAATTAGAAAATCGGAAGCCCTGAAACACAAACCATATTATCTCGGGCTACCGCTATAATATACCGTACAAGATCCCAATAGAGAATCGAAATGTAAGCAAACAATCTAAACCGTAATCATTTTCTGGGACACTGGCGGTCCAAAAACCAATTAGGCTACCGGAGCTGGGATATATGGGCTACGACCAAAATTATTTTCGCCTTGTTAAAATATCTAACAGTATTCCAAGCAGAAATTTACAACATACAGATGAATTAAAAAGCGCAACAAAAAGCAAATCTACATTCATTTCGACTGCCAACCAGCCCAAAAGGCCCTTCACGGTCAAAAGATATCATCTAGATTGGTTTGGGTGTGTTTCTAGCAAATAACAACAGAGTTATGTTAAAGTGGATACCAGGACATGAAGACATACATGGAAATGAAAAAGCTAATGAGTTGGATAGAGCTGGCTTATCGACCCTCTGGGAAACCAGACAGGAATTGAACCATAATAGGCCATTTACTATGAATCCTGACCCGAAATTATCAAGGCAACTATCAATTGAGCAGGAATCAATTGAAGGCAATCACAGGCATAATGATAGGACACATGGCTGTCAAAATTCATCTGAATAAAATAAACCTTTACAAGTCAAAGACACAGTAAACCATATCATATTGAATTGTGACAGTGTTCAATTGTAAACTACTGCAAACGGATTGTTCTAGGTAGCGTGTGGCCGTTCCGCTCACTATCTACTACTGTCCATATTATTTAGTAACTATCCTAAAATCTAAGCGAAAAAAAAATAGATTAGACGAATCCGCTGCGACAAAGGCACTCTTATAGTCTGGTCGATCTTGAAGTTTAGCTCTAAAGGTATACCGTTAGTTATCGCTTACCAATACCAGGAACACAACTGCAGGTTTCAGTAAAACTGCTGTCAGCTGGCCAAATCAGGATTCTTCTTATGCTTCTTGGTACACAAGTACACGCCCGTGTGTTTACACACAAAAAGGTTTTTATCGGTAAAAGAAAGACTAGTTTCTCAAAACACTTATCTCTATTTAACAAAAATAAAAGAAAAATAAAACAGTATTTACAAATGAGAAACTTAAGAGTAAATTTTGGAATATAATTAAAAAAATTAAAACTACAAGCTCTCTAGGCCGTTGTAATATTCCCCAGAATGAAATAAACCCAAATTTGAACTGATAATAATAATAAATTTTGATAAGTCCGAAAAATAAAAAACAACCTTTGAGAAATAGAAGAAAAATCCCTAATTAAATTGTTTAATTAAAAATTAAAGGGATGGTGGACCCCCTTCCCTGATAGAAAATAAAGTTAATTTCCCCTTACTATTTCAAATGCTGTCTGGAAAAATAAAAAATATAAAACAAAAATAGCAGAAAAGACAGCAAAGAAAAACCTTCTTACACTGGTAAAACACTAAAACACACGCCAAACTAACTTAGACGGATTCTTAATTTCTCAAAATTAAACTCAACTTTCATCCCTTAAAACCTCCCTTCTCCCTATTAGGCATCTAATCTAATCAACGCATGTGTACGTGCTTTTCCACCAATAGAACATACTCACGCGATCCATCCCCGCGGATGAAAGGAAGTTTTCGTTCCCGAGCGTCGGTACGTTTTCGGTCTCCTGGTTCATAGATGGCATAAATCATCCATGTGTCGAATTTAATTTAATTTAATATTAAAACTGACCAGAGCTCCAAACTAATAATTATTTTATACACATGTGATCAGTAATTATTCTACAATTACACTAAAAGATCGTGAAAGAACCCATTAAAAAAACCCCAAGGTTTTTACCATTTTCACACTTTCTTATTTTTATTTTCGTCAATTGGGGAACAAATGGGCAACAATCGCAAACTTTGTACATAATAACAAATACTAATATTGCATTTTAGTGATTTTATTTAAATATTCTTTTGTTTTTTTATGATGGGAAAATTTGCTCAGTTTTAGCAAAAGAAAGCTCTCTCACGGTCTGCCACATGTGGTTATCACTTTACCACTTAACCTAGACCTTTAATGATGTGGTTTTTAAGACTATTAAGCTACTTTGACAGATTTATATTAAAAACTTCGAGAGGATAGAATAGTTTAGTTTTTGTGGCACATAAATTCACTAAGTTTATGTTGTTTTTTTCATAAAAATTAACTACCCCAAAAGTAATAAAACTGGGCTTAAGTTTGTTAATGGATTTATATTTTCCTGATATGTGACTATTTTTGGCCAGACATAAGATATACAATTCAACGGTCCAAATCTTTATACAGAAGGGGACTCAAGTAAATTCATCCATTTAGTAGAATTTAATTTAGAGTTAATAAATGTCAAAATTATTAAAAATCACAATAAACTTTTGTTCCCTTACAGAATTACGAGTTACGAGATCGAAAGAGACAATAGACTTTTTAGCCAACAAACTTGGAGACTAATAAAATACTAACTCACTCCTTAGCGCATTTATACAAATTAATTCAGGAGGCTAAGTTAACAGAGTGGCTGTATTATAAGGATGAGTACAATAGGCCGCAGTATTTATTATAATTAAATTAAACTTCATAGTTGAGTCACCTATCTTGAACTTTATTTGGAAAATCCGATGCAGGAGTCTATCAGAATTGACTAAACCTTCCAAGAGTTACTATTTTATCAGTTTTGGGCTATAGATGGCGCCTCCAATTTGATCTTTCAGCAGGACTGACTTCCTGAAATGCTGTTTTTTATTTTGGAGCTGCTTTTAATTTTATTGCAAGACGATAAGAATTAGTTGATTCAGACACTGTGAGATTTTCATAAAATAGAAATTAACATTTTTGCTTAACCCATTTTGCTAACTTATTACTATTCAAAAAATTTAAGTACTTAAGTTTATACAATGGTGCAACATTCCTTTCAACGTTCCCCATTACGGTAATTAGTTTTCACAGTAAACACGCTTTATTTCATAGAATATCGTTCCATATTAATGAATTCACAACATATCGCACAGGTTTTACTTGACATCTGTCACTACATTACATCATTCAATAAAGAAGAGGATAAGTGGCGCTCAGTTTACATCGCGAGACCAAATTTTGATACCACTTAGCAATAAACTAGGCAAATGTTGCATATAAAGCGGACTGCAGTATGTATGAAGTTACAACTAGATCTTAGTGAGATGATAAGATGGCGGCATCATCTGCATACGTTTCAGTGGTCATAAAAGAATGTAGTAGTGAAAAAGTTATGCATGTGTTAAGCAGTAATAAACATGTAATATCGGCCAGCAAATTTGCAATGAATTTTTTTTGCTGAAAAGCACTTTTGTAATAACATGAACTGATATTGAAACTTCTGGATGAAAGAGGCATCGCGGTGCTTCATAAAATATTTAATATTATTTACGAAACGGGTTGCTACCCCAAACAATGGCTATGCTCTACCTTCATTCCCTTGCCTAAAAAGACCAACCCAAGAAAATGTGAAGATCAGAGACTCATTAGTTTGATGAGTCATACACTAAAAATATTTCTAAAAATAATACATCAAAGAATATATAATAAATGCGAAAAAGACATAAGCGACTCACAGTTTGGGTTTAGGCGGGGCCTAGGTACGAGAGAAACGATAGTCGCTGCACAGGTACTTGTTCAGAACTGTTAGGATCAGAGAAAAAATGTGTTCCTATGTTTCATAGATTACGAGAAAGCATTCGATCGTGTGCAACATCATAAACTAATCCTACTTCTTAGAAAACTCGACATAGATCAGAAAGACATCCGATGTATTGAAAGCTTATATTGGGGTCAAACTGCGCAGATAAAATCAGACAATAATATATCCAACCCGATACAAATCCGAAGAGGAGTGCGACAAGGGTCTGTGCTGTCCCCTCTCCTATTTAACCTTTATTCGGAAACAATTTTTCAGGAGGCTTTGGAAGATATTGAAATGGGCATTAAAGTTAACAGAATATGGATTAATAGCATCCGTTATGCGGATAACGCAGTTCTAATCGCCGACAATATAAACAACCTCCAAAAACGCATCAATATAATAGGAGAGCGCAGTAAATCAATGGATTTGAACATCAATACAGGGAAAACAAAATTCATGATTATCTCAAGGAATCTCAATTTATTCCAAAACGCCAACGTAAGATTCAACGCAGTACCCATAGAAAGAGTCACCAAATTTAAATATCTGGGCACATAGATATTCGAAGAATAGACTTCTGACAATGAAGTAAAATGTCGCATTGAACAGGTGCGACAGGCTTTTGTAAAACTCAGGCGAGTGCTTGTGTGTTCGGATTTTGACTTGAAATTAAGACTGAGGTTCATAAAAGGTTACGTATGGTCAATACTTCTTTATGGTGTGGAGGGTTGGACATTAAAGACAAGCGCTATCAATAAATTAGAGGCTTTCGAGATGTGGATATACAGAAGAATCCTTAAGGTATCATGGACAGCGAGAATGACCAATGAAGAAGTTCTATCACGTATTGGGAAAGAACGTGAACTATTCAACATAATAAAGAAAAGAAAGACGGCCTACCTTGGGCTCATTATGCGAAATGAGAGATACCAATTCCAATAGTTGATGATTGAAGGCAAGATCGAGGGCAGGAGAGGAATTGGAAGAAAGAAGATGTCCTGGCTCCGTAATATCAGAAAGTGGACGGGGTTGCACGATATTCAGACACTGAATACACACCGCGAGAAGTAGGGAAGAAATGGAAAATGTAATCACAAACATCCATTAGTGGATATGCATTTGAAGAAGAAGAAGAATAACATGAACCGAAACCACATACGTCAATAAACTTAGTGTAGCTTTAGAAATTAACTTTAATTTATATCTGATATCGATTAGGAATGCAACCTAATCGAAACGTCGTACGAATAAACAAAAGTAAAGACAATGCAATTCCATCAACGGTCTTTTAGTCAATATAATATAAAACCATTAATAAAAGTTCTATCATGTTTAATAAAATGCTAACATTAATAAAGAATAAAAGTATTTTCATAAAACCGAAAGTCCTTTTTCTATTTTCATTAGTTTTCCTTACACACCGGAAATTAAATACGCCAAACATTTCGTTCGCTTTAAGAATACTTAACGAAAAATTTTTGAAATGAACTTTCAGATAAACGACGTTAAAATTTATGATGGAGGAAGTATTTTTACAAAAAGTTTAATATAAAGTTCTTTATTCAATAATAACGGTAGCGTGACGGCGCACTTTTTGCCTTTTCGTGGTTATAAGGATTAGAAAAGTTTTTGAGCGAAGCGGCTTTTTTAAAGGACGTTAATATAAATTTAAATTAAAAAAATATAAATATTTATTTTTTTATAAAATTTTACCATCGGTTTAAACTTTTTGGATTTTTAATAAGTTTCTTTGAAGTAATAATAGGGTATTTCAAATTGGTTGGAAGTAGTTATAGTATATAGAACCGATTAAAAATAAACTTTATGCTTATGTAAATTAAAAATGTCTCCTTGTGCGAGCAAAAATTAAATTAAGCTTGGTTTGGACATCGTGTTGGAAAATACATAGTGTTTTTGAACTAGAAACCTACGACTATTTATTTTACTCAAAACAAGGGTACACCTAAAAAGAAAGCTAATTAAAGCAATACATAATATAAAAAGATTTGTTGAAAAGGAGATTTAAAGTATTATACAATGATCGGTAGAGATTTTGTATGGCGAAAATTTTTATTACGCTTTTTTAAAATCATTACATGTGACAAATAATACATTCTGAATCTATAACACGTAAAGAAAAAAAAACAAGTTTGTTTTAATATCTCATTTGAAATCAAATATTGTGATGAAAACACATAAATATTAACATTTTTTAAACAATAATATAATGATATTTAAGGAAAAAATTCAGTGATTCACGATTTTCGTAAAAATTAACAACTTTACAGTATATCGAGGGTACCCAAAGCGCATCATTTCAGTGCCTAAGCCATCATGCCAGATTTTATCGAAAGCATTCGTTTAACATGACTACGCCCAGGTGTGCTTTCCTATTAAAGACTATAATGAGCTCATGACCAGTCTGGTTGTCTGATCAATACAGACAGTCCTCCAATAAAACCAAATTGCTCCCCTGGAATCACTCCAAAGTGTTCGATTATCATTCTTATGCTTCTTAATTTTTCTCAAGAAATGGGAGTAGGCTAATGGATTTATAATTTTCTGCTTCTTTTGAATTTTCGCCCTTTTTGTGGATCATGATTTCTTCCATGCCTTCAGAAAACAACCGAACCAAAGACTGACGTTTGTGATATTTCTAAGCTCAGCGATTCGTTTGTTGGGTAAATTTTGAAGTGTTGTGCTTAAAGCCTCAACGAAAAACTGATTACGATGAATATTTATGATGCTTTAAGATATCTAGATAATAATGTTAAAAGCTCTGTTGAGACGTGTTCCAACATGACGGGAGTTGGGAAATGTACTATGTACTGAATACTGAAGGAGCAAAAACGACTGGAATTGTTAGTACTCCCCAGCCAAAAACCTCGTTGGAAGAAGAGATGTAAACTGCAATAAAAGGAGTTGTACATACATTTTATTATGAGAAGCGGCTCCCACCGTCGACAAAATTCTAACTAAAATCAATGAAGATCGGGATTTTCCTGAACTGAGCTCTGGAAATTGCTCAGAAAACTTAATTTTTGCTAGGAAAAACCAGATAGGAAATCTGTTCTTATAGATCGTCCGGAAAATGACCATTCGAGAACGAAATATCTCTCTCAAGTAAAAGGAAGAAATTGTTAGAAATAACACAACTTACAACATTAGTAATTTAACGGTACTTTTGAAAGATTTTTTTGAATAAAGTTGCTGCAAAAATGTAGTCAAAAATTTGCCAACCTACAACTAGGTTATCTAAACTACATGAAACACATGAAAACAATTGGTGTGGATCCTTCACCATAGTTTGACCAAATTAATGTTATTTTAGGTGATAAGGATAAAGCTAATACTCCATATTTGCAGGATTCCTTGAACACAAGCAGCCCTAATGCATATTTAGAGGATGAGATCTTGTTCAAGTTCTGCATCCATTAAAACATCTATTCAAACATCAACCGTTACCAATAAATAGAAAGTAGTAAAACATAGGTTTATGTTACATAATCAAATTTATATAAGGTATCCAATGTATGACATATTTCAGATTCAGTTCTTCTTATGCTTCTGTTCTCCCAAAAACAGATTTTAATAAAGCAATAGACTTATTCAAAGAGCAACATATGAAGACCTTCGAAAATGCCATTGTAGTACAAGATGGTCAGAGGGAAAGACTTTCACAAATTCTGTTGAAGAGTGAAAAGCGCAACAGATGTTATGGCAGCAGCTCCTCTGATGAATCGAATAATTAACTGAACAAGAAAAATTCAGTGACTTTTTTTTACCTGAAATTCCTTTATTTTTGTATTATATGTATAGTTCTTAAAATGTGTTTTAATTGGTTTTATAATAAAAGCTGTTTATTACTGAAAAATTTATTTTAATATTAAACTTGTTGAAGTAACATATAAGTTTGTTAAACAAAAAAATTATCAAAAACATTAAATATATAGAAGATATAGATCGAAAGCATAACAAATTATGCATTTTAAACAAATAACGTTTGTTTTCTGCTATCCTGTAAAACAGCCATCAGTTCCAGAACAAGAGTCCTGTCAATTTAGCTTAACCGCTGCATTTTCGCGGAAGAGAGGTAGAAAAAAAATATATATTGTAGAAAAATATGGATATGACTATCACCGGTAGGTCAACGGTACCTCGCGGCAAAACGCTCAATGTTTTTAGAGATTTTTAACCAAAAGTGTCAGAACTAGCAATGTATTAAGCTAGTTTCAACATGAAATTCAACAATTTTTTTTGTACAAACTAACACAAGACTTGGTCCTGTTTGTCGAGTTATATTTTTTTTGTGATTTTTTTTCATTCAATAATGTTTTTATCACGTTAACTAATATTGCAAATTAACAGCTGTCGTACGTCTTGTGCTGTAAACTATTGTTGTATACCCCTATTTCCAAACTGTCTTACACAAGCTTTGTTGATCCCTATTATAAATATCAAGGCGTAAAGAGCAACGTCACACAGCCTTTTATTATTCAATAAGAATGGAAAGTTTTCATTCATCGTACATTTTAGCATCGTTTATTTGAAAGTTTATTTTATAAAATTCTTAAAGTATCCGTAAAACGAATGCTTACCGAATTTAATTTCCGGTGAGTAATAAAGTTTTATTAAAAGAAGTAAAAAACTTTCTTTTTATATGAAAAAATACATTTCACCCTTTACTAACTGGGTAAACATGTAAAATTTTTATATAACCAGTACTTTTTTGATGACGAGTATAAAAAGTGTTGTAAAATAAGGTAAAAATTATTGATGACAATTTCACAGATTGTGCTGAAAATATATACTTTTCTCCCCCTTCTGCCCAGTGACTAGGAAAGCTGTTTATTGATTCAAAAATCTACCCCCAAGTCAAGTTTTTGCCCTAAGACGGGGAACCTTTTACTAGGGGAGGATAGTTTAGACTAGTCTTGGATTTCAGATACTAGCCCACTCCAAATCTTTCCTTGATGTGATGTAGTCTTCCTGATTGTTACAATACATGCCGCTGAGATCGCTAAACACAACCTAATTATAATCAAAGTAACCTCCTGCTACCTGAATTACAGCGGTATTTTTGTTTGTTGCACCTGTTGATCGTGAAGTGTACCTTGATGCTTCAATTTGCTTCGCTGCAACCAAACTGTAAGCTTTCACCTTAATGACAAATCTAATAATATTTTCAGGAAGGATATCCTCGTTTCTAAGAAGTTATAGGTTAGCTTGTAATAAGCTATAAATTTTAAAGTGGAAAAACAAGGAGTAACTTGGACCAAAAATTTTTTCATCCATTTCCCAGTTTTTTGACTCGAAAATATGTTTGAAAGGAAGGGAGCGCTATCTATCAAAACTTTGATGAAATCTCTGATGGATATTGCTCTTGCCTGCTGTCTATGAAAAAAGCAAGATTATGATATTAACAGATGGACCTTAATATGTAAGTACTGCGGATACCAAAAAGAATCTTCTGTAATGGAACAAATGTTAATTATTTTTCATTGTTCAATGTCAACTATATTCTGTTAAAATAAATAATTAAATAATCACTCTGTGAATAGATTTCCCATGGGAATAGGGTAGTTATATTTTTTTTATCACTATCCACGAAAATCTAAAGGAAAAATAAATCAGTTATCTAGCTTAACTTTTATTATCTTTGTCGTTTAAATGTTTTCTTAAAAATATATAAATTCAGTAAATTTATGAAGTCATAAAACTAAAAGAACCTTTCTAAGATTAGGCTATAAATCTGTCGAAATAATCCTACTCTGATTATGTAAGTAAAACCAGACGTGTGAAAGGTAGTTTTTAACAAATGGTATATGAAATTCCGTTAAAATGTATTAAAATATTGAACGATTTTCCCATTATTAGAAAACATAAGAATAATCAAATAAACTCATTATACTGTAATATAACGTTTGATCTGTGAAAGGAGGTATGTAGCGTCTGTTTTTCCTGATTGCAAGAAAGAATGATTCAAATACCAGCATTATGAATAAAAGGGCACTCAGGTTTTTTCACAGACGTTATATTATCTTATTCCTTTGGTTATAGAAAGAACTAGAATTGTTTTATTAATTGTGTTTATATAAAAATTAAAATTAAGACGCTCATAGGCCAATTCGTGAATCAAGCATCCGGTATAGAATATCTAAAGCCGTAACGATCGAAACCTTCGAACTTTAAGGGAAAGAAATTGACGTTTACCGGGTTCCATCGGATAATATGGGTACAAACGGAAAACAGAGGGGTGTAAGATTCGAAGAGACTCTTTTAAGGAATAATAAATGTCAGTCATAATTTGAATGTCATTAGAACAGTACCGTGAGTACCAGTGCCGTAGAATAATTACGTCACGGGTATAATCGTCGGGAAAGAAGGTTATCTTTGTTTAATTTGGGAAATTAAGGGATTATCGTGTGTTATTTTAGTGGGGCATTTCGCGATTTTCATACGGTTCGATTAAATAATATAAATAGCTATTTTTTCGCGCTTTATTTTATTTTTTTGTTTAATATTTTTTTAGGCTATTTATACGTGTTTTTTCAAAATTGGATTTTAGGTTTTTTATTAAAATAACGGCCAAGAAGAGCGACTATGTTAGTTTTTTCGTAATTGCTATGTTTCTTATTGTAAATAGTTCGTTTTTATTCTATTTATTTTGTTAAATAAATTTAAGTGTTTTGAGGAACTTGTTTTATTCAATTTAATTAAAACCTTCACGCGAATTAACTTGCGGGCGCGCTGTTGCGAGACCTACAAAACAAGAGATGTCTTCTGATCAACTAATTGGCAGCCGTTCCTGAGTCATGAAGTTCTGAGTTGTGATTGGTAAGCTTAAATAACCGTAGTTGTTTGGTACTAAAGCTGCAAGAGAGAAGATGCACGGCCAGACTTCCAGAGTGCCTTTATTACTGCGAAATTTAATTATAGGTTATCAAAATAGTTACTAATTAATATGAGGCAGAAAATGATTATAGATAAAAGATTCACGCTACCTCAATATGTCATTTAGAGGAGTCTATGATCAAATTCTGTCACACTTCCATTAATCAAAATGAAAATATGGTGTTTCTTCTGCCAGCTCCTCTCCCTCACTTTTAAGTGATCATGGTCTAGAGCAGTTTTTACAAGAAGCGAGGCATAAATTTTATGCTCTAATATCGTGACCATAGCTACATATGGTTTTCCAGTGACTAAAATGGAATAACGATTGTTTTTCAAATCGTACTTTGATCATATTGGGCAAAAACTGACATCGTTTGAGAAAACGAATACCTTACCTGGCATTGAATGGGTAGAAGGTTTTGTGCCAGGCATACCAATAGTATAAAGGAAAAGATGTCTCAAAGCATCGCTCGATATCGTGTAGCCCTTGATCGAAATACATTACATATAACATATACATTTTTTAATTACTTGCATACCCAGCTCTCAGGGATGATTCCTTACAATATCGGAAACTGTAATGAAACGAATTTATAGGATGACCCACTTAGTAAAAAGTCCTTGTCAGAAGGGGAGCTAAGAAAATAGATATTAAAAGTATGCCACTGAGGCTTTTATTTCAATTATTTTTTGTCGAAACAAAGTAGGATTTTTCCTCCCTTGTACGTGACATATGGCTGTACTCAGGCAGGATCGAGGGCAGCTCTCTTCAAACTCGCTATAATCATTCAAAAAGTGGGTAGTTTGATTTCCGAATATTTGAAGATTTATTGGAATTTACGATGCTAACAGCAATAAGAAGACAAACAGGTACCATAGGCTTGATCGGTGACAATCTTAGCTCGTACTTAAGTGCCCACGTGCTCACCATGTCAATAAAATTACATAAAGTTTATCGCCTTCTTATCGCATTCAATCCATTTATTGCAACCACTTGATGTTGCTCTCTTCAAATCAATGACACTTGCCTACGGAAAATTGTTGGATGTATGAAGGATGACCACCAAAGGACTAAAACTCCTGACGATGCCAAAGTTAATACTTACGAAGGCGCGCGAAAAATTATGTGATGCTTTGTAACCAAATTTGGTTGCTAGTTTGCTGAGTGGTTTCAGAAAATTTGGCATGTACCCTCCAAATCGCGATGTTCTTCTGAAAAAAATTCACGAGAATATTCCCAAGGAACAAATAAAGGGGTTCATGTGCAAAATGTTTCTTCGAACAGCGAGTGGTTTTAATACAAGAAAATTAACGTACCGCCGGGACAAGGAATCACATATGATGATATTATTTGACCGCAACCTTGTATTTTTGGACAGCTGAATAACCTTCTGTATGTGGATCAGGCCCCAAACGTGCAACCAAACATGGTAACTTCTGTTCCTTCCACTAGTCAGGAAAATTCAACAGATGAGAATAAACCAAAATTAGGTAACTATGAGGTTGTGTAGTACCACAAGAAAAAATACCCTGAAAAAGCGATGTCTATCTTCGATATAGCTAGAGAAACCATAGTTTCAGCAATGGAGAAAAGAGAAAATCTGGCAAAATGCATGTGAATTAAGCTCGAATGTTTAATTCAGAACTTACTGATCCCTTGAACCTGGTCAACGCACGTATAAGGAAGAATTTTTAGTCTATATTTTGCGTTAAACTCTCGAGCATTTATGACGGAATATTCAATACAGAGTTGAAGCAATGGAAAATATTGAAACAATAATTAAGTAGAATGTACAGAGTGCATTGAGTTATCAAAGATAGAATTACTTAGAGTATATTCGTATTCCTAAATGAAACAATATGGAAAAACTATTTTAACTGCTTCCGTATATCTAAAAGATAATTTATCAAGATTTTTTTTTCTTTTCTTCAGATTCATCACTGTCTGAAAATATTATTACCAATTTCTTACATGAGTTCTGTTTCAAATTCTTATTTGATTACTCAGGAGAATCCGTAACTCATACCACCATCCTTTTTTCAAATTGGTTAATAAATAAAACATGTCAAAATGATTTGACTCATTTTTTTTCTAATGCATACGCAACAAGGCTTCTCTAGCATCTCGACTCGTGCGTAATGCGCGCCTGGTTAGTTGTAATCGAAATTCTGACCAAATTTATGTGAATTACTCACGAATATTTAATTTGCCTTATGAGCATATTTCGCCTGATGAAGACAAGCTTTAAGCTAGTAGTCATACAGCAGCTACACCCCTTATCCTTCTGTCATCCTGTGCCGGTATTTCTCTAAGTCAAAGGTGATAGTAATGGTGTTTGGGCGGTATAATAATAACAAAGGTTAAGAATAAATAAAAATATATTAATATACGAGTATAGGGCACGTTTCTGCAACACTCTTTACTGTTAATTTAAAATTGTTTTAATGTTAGACCACGTTGATAAATTGTTATACAAGATTCATGGTTTTCTAATTAATTATTACCAAATCAAAAGCCAAAAAGATAGAAAGATAATGGAACTACGTAAAGTAATATATAAGATAGTATTAAATAGAGAAATATTTTTCACATAAAACTTGTAAAAACTTCCGAAACGACAAGGAAAAAGGTTTTATATGTTTTAATAAATAAAAAGGCTAAAATGAATTGACCCGTTCCAGGTGAACTTCATCGGTCAAGGCTTCAGTCTGTCGGAAATGGAGCGTCAAGTTACGAACCGTAATGACGCCATTCTTTTTGCTTCCGAACGCTGATAAAATGGGCCAATTACAGCTGTGTCGTCTTCGAACATTTCACCAGGAAAAAGTATATTAGTTACAGAATCATACAATAGAGAATATTCGATAAGCCACAGAAAAATAATGATAATAATTTTGTTATTTTTGGAAACGGGACATTTTTATTTTTTTGGGGGAGAAATATTTTCTGTGTTGGAAGTTAGATTTTCTAAAATAAATAATTCTTTACGAAGCTGTTACGAGGGGAAATAAAATAATTTTTCCCGTACCAGAAAAATAAAAGACTTTTCTTGATAATTTTATACTTCTAAAATTTACTTACGCAACTTATTCTGTACCGAGTTTGTCTCATTAGGTTTGTTGGCCTTTAATTGGTCCTCCTTTGTAAAATGACTTCTTTCAATTTCAAAATGGTGTCTTCTGAAGTTCTTTTATTAATTTTGAAATAAAAAGAAATCAGGCTGACTCAAATCTGAACCATACAGTGGTTGATCTAATTCAGGGATATCCAAATTACTGCCCGCACACCAACACCAGCCTGAGGGAACCACCAGTCCGATCCAACATAGTATATTTTGATTAAATTGTAATATTGTGAACGGAGCGGAGTCCACTTTAGTACCCTGTGCCCAAGATACCTCCCTCGCCGACTAATTACAATACGAAAATTTTCGCTTAATTAAAAACTACGTTATATTAATATGATGAGCTAGCGAGGTCTTGACCTTTGGAAGGAGTCAATATGATCCTAAGGCTAAAAAGTTGAGATAGTCCTTGTCAAATTCAATGAAGTAACACTCGCGGAGCATGGCTGTTTTGTGATTTAGGATGTTATTATCAATAGCTGTATATAATTTTTTTAAAGTTTTAAAATTGGTAACTGCTGTTATTCGAGTATCCTTCTGTATGTGTTTAAAAAATAATTCGTGCTTATTCCAAAAATACAGTGGCTATGAACTTAGCTCGATATTGTGTGCAGGTTTTTTTATAAGCAAATAAGCGTTTCAGAAGCAATATTTTATTTAAAAATTTTATTTACCTCGTCATTTTTGCTAAGTTTTTCAATGTAATTCTTTTTCGGCTATGTTAGTACACTAGTGAAATATGTATTTTTTTATTGATTTTATATATGTTTTATCAAAAAAATGTACTTGCACATGAAGTGTCAAAAAATATGTTATCCTTGGGAATCTAGCTGTGCTATTTTATCTTAAACATTTTAAACAAAATAGTTTCATTATCAGTAGCTATCGCCGGTAGTAAAAGTGTGAATTTTTAAGCAAAAAAAATAACGAAATTGAAAATGTAAAAACAAAAAGTTACCAAACGGAGGTTTTTTTGTATATTTCATACCAAGAAAAATAGTAAATATTAATCTTTTGCCTAAGTTTTACTAAGGGACATAGCGATATATGTCTAAAATATAGAGAAAAACACGAATAAAGCTTTTTTTTTAATGAAAATCGGTGATGCATTCCGCAACTTCGTAAAGCTCATATTATTATGACCTGACATCTTTTTGCTAGATTATATATTTTCTGGAAGATTCGGAGCTGCAGGGGCTGCATATGCGTGCAAAGGCGGAGTACGCGCAAATTTTGTCGAGCGTTCTGAGACACATTAAATAATGCTCTCAAAAATAAAGACTGCGTGGAACTTTATGAAATTTTCTGAGAACATTCTTCAATGTGCGTACTTTTGTTCTTTTAAAAATAAAAACAGATTTTTCTTTGTTGCAAAACCTTTTGTTACTAGGTAATGGCTTTTGTGGATTTTCATAAGGCCTTTGATAAGGTAGACCTTTACAAAATTATGGAAGCATTACAAGCATGCCGCATTAACTATTGATATACAAAGTTAATTTACAATATATACAGGAATGCAACTCTGCCGGTGAAATCACACAGAAACACGGATCATATCCCAATTGGCAGAGGAGTCCGACACGGTGATACCTTATCGCCTAAACTGTTTACTGCAGTACTAGAATACTCCTGTAAAAAACTTAACTGGGAAAAAAGAGGCCTGAATGTAGACGGCCAAAGATTAACAAATTTGAGGGTCGTGGACGACATAGTTTTGTTTTCCGATAATCTCAAGGAGATATCCACAATCTTACATGAACTTCAGCAAGTATGCTCCAATGTGGGTCTTAAAATAAACATATTAAAAACAACTCTTATGAGCAATCTGGTACCTAGTGGAAATATCAATATTGGAGACAACGAAGTGGAGCTTGTGGAAAAATACATATACCTTCTACACGAAATAAAGATCACAAGAGATAATCAAATATGCGGGCTATGGAGAAGAGTAAATCTCGCATAGGCAGCCTATGGAAAACTTAAATACATCTTTAAAAGCGATATACCAATTTCTTTAAAACGTAAAGCATTTGACCAATGTGTGTTACCGGTTATGACCTACGGTGCCGAAACTTTGACATTGACAACAGCAACTTCTAAAACGCTGCAAATAGCTCAGAGAAAGATGGAAAGGTCAATGCTGGGTATATCGCTGCGTGACCGAGTTAGAAATGAAGATTTGAGACGAAAGACAGGAGTTACCAACGTAATTTCCCGAATTGCCACACTTAAATGGAACTGGGCCGGGCATGTCGCCCGAATCAGTGATGGAAGGTGGACGAAGGGATTAGTCGAGTGGAAGCCGAGACTAGACAAAAGAAGTAGAGGAAGACCCCCTACTCGTTGGACTGACGATCTCAACAGAATTGCAGCAAATTGGATGCAAATCGCTCAAGATAGAGCACAATGGACAAGAATGAGGGAGGCCTATGTCCAGCAGAGGACGTAAAGGCTGAATGAAGAAGAAGAAGAAGAAGAAGAATGAATAATCAGTTGTTTCCGTTACAGCTGCCATTCGATTGTCAAACAATATTTTTAAATAAAACGCATGAAAATGTTACACAAACTTTTTCCGATTATTAAGAATAAAGATTGTATCACATATTTATTTGTAATTTAATTTCTGAGAAACCTCACTGGTTCTGAAGACAAGCTTTTACTTTGAATATTGAATTTTGTGTCAACTATTACTTTGGAAATCTTATGTATATCGATAATTAAACTGAATTGTGTTTCACTGTTAGATTCATATATTCCTTGCAAATCAGCTTCAAATAACACCATGTAAAATGTTTAGACTATCATTTCCGTCTCTACATTATCCAATGTTAACATATGTACTAAGTGCGTATGACTTATCAGTATTATCTTTGGTCCAACATTTACTAAATTAAAGTTTATCTGACTTGTACAAAAATATGTACTGTGACTCTCATGCCTTTCAAATTAGGTCGCGCATACTAGTACGACACGATACGATCAGACATGAGTATTTCATTTCTTTGTCGCGTATTTCACTGTCTTGTTTTTGTAGCAACGGATGAACAAATCTATATTTATGAGTTCCCATAGAATTAGTACTTCTAAAATTTATTTTGTAAACTGGTACTGACAAATTATTGGAAAACAAGTGTTTTGCTAAATGTCAAAGTTTTTATGAAAAAAAACATAGAAACAAAACAGAACAGCTACCTCAAGCACCTAAGTAATATAGAAAAAAATAAAGCATTAAATTACAACAATCTTATTCCCATTTGCGTGAACTTCCACACTAGAAAATCAAAGAATACCTTATAAAAATTTGATGCGCCTATTTAAATTAAAAATGCAATTGAGACTTCTCTGACTCCCACACTATATCTTTCTATTCTATTAAGATATATTACGGTGATTCTATTTTCGGTTAAAGTGCGAGTGAACCCTTGATATCACGGTCCATTTGTAAGAGAGTCAAACTCAAAAACATTGGTCTGGCAGGCTTCACCCTTTCACTGTCCTACTTTTTCTATTTTGAAAATCTCAAAACTTTATATTTTTTATCCTGAAGATGTAAGGTTGACATTTGGGTATGTTTTAGTTTAAATATAGTAGGTTATAGAAAAAATGCCAGATCGTTCAGCTAGTCGCGAGGACCTGCCACACAAGTTTAAATATAGCATTTCAAAAAATTTTACCCACAGTCAAATCATTCCGACGGTCGCAAGTACTGCCACGACACGAAAAAATATTCTAGAAGCGCGATAAAGAGAGCGTTATACAGGTCTATTATTGCGAGAGAGACAGTTTATCGGACGTGGCAGTAATTATGAATAATGTGATAATAAAAATTAAGTAATATAAAACCAGATAATAATTAAGTTATTATTTCTTTATTTTGTGAACAGAAATAGGAATTTTTTATAAATTTTATTTGAAGTTAATCTTCACCCAGTTTTTCGTTGTTGTCTTCGCCGAATTTTTCACCACCTTTATCATCTGCCGTTCAGTACGTTCACAGTCTTCAATGGTTAGGGAGAAGTACTGATCGAAATATCTATTCCTGAAGCACGTGTTGCTCTTACCGTAACTGATATATTTGCTCCCAAAATCTCTTTTATTGCTGTGTTTTATAGATCGGACCATCTACATAAGCTAGTGACATTGGAAACAGTGTAATAGTATATGATAATAGACGACCGAAGAAACTGGACTAGAAGTGGCTCTTGTGAACTATCCCACCAACCTTATTTTCTTCTTCTTTGTTACTAAAGAAAAATTCACTTGATTTATTTTCTCTTCAAGCTTTTTTCCATCTAACGAATACTCGATAATAAATTTTCCTTTCAAAAATTTACCAGTTGATTCAAAATTAAATAAATAATCTTAAACAGGGTTTGAAACAACTTCACCATTAGCTATATTAATGAAAAATTCACCATCAAAATTTAATGTAAATGGATTCATGAATTTTTCAAATATATTTATGAAATCCCTTAAGTGCTTGCTAGCTTTTCTATTGCATTATCTTCAAATCTCATAGCTATATTATTTCTGTATCTCAAACCTTCAATGTTCATTGTGTAAGATATGATGACAGTTCTTATACGATAACTCTTAACCCATCGTCGACCAGCGAAAGTGTATTTTGTAAAACATAAACGGATTAATGGTTGTTGTGTTGTGCAAATAACAATTTAATTATTATCCAGTTTTTTTCTTGAAAAATCTTTTATATTATTTTATTTTTATTATCACAATATAACGCTAACTTTCTTGCACTTCCACTATACCTTGCTTCGTGGTCTAGCGACCGCCAGAATAATCTAACTGAAGAATGTTGTATTTAAACTTGTGTTAAAATTTTAACCTTACAGAAAAAAGTTTACTTTTACCCTTATATTGTTCAACTTATTATATTTAAACGAAAACATATTCAAACACAAACCTTACATCTTCAAGTTTAAAAATATTAATTTTTTTGCACTGTCAAAAGCAGGGGCGGATCCAGCCCCTTCCTTTGGGGGGGGGGGGTGATATCACAAAAGTACAGTATGGCAAGCGAAAGCAAGTTATCGACGGGGGATGGAGAAGACACCAGCAACATTCCCATCTCTAGTGTAAGAGGCAGGATCGGGTCAAGTTTTCTGAATCTAAATCACAAGAAAGAACAAGTTGCCGACAGTGGGGAAGGATGCGAGCAGCATACACATTTCTAATATAAGAGGCAAATTCGGGTCTATTATCCTCAATTCAAAGCTTTTGGGGGAGGGGGCTATCGCAAGAAAAATAAGTTGTCAACAGGGGGAGTGCCAGCAGCATACACATTCCTAATATAAAAGTCAGAATCGGTTCTATTTTTCTGAACTCAAAGCTCTTGGGAAGGGGAGAGGCGATCGCAAGCATACACATTCCTATACTCTATTCAAGAACTACAGAAAGTAATAAAACTGTTACCGAAATCTCCAACGTACCTGCTCCAGTACCGCAGGTAACTGAGTACTGCCGTAAATTTAATTATATTTAATTATATTTAAATATGATAAGCTTTTATAAATTTACTGCAATAATAAAATTTTTCTGTCAGTGAGCAAAGTACACCTTATAGTGTGTCCTTAGTGATTTATCTTGTTTGTGCTTGTTTTCATATATAATTTGAGATTAATGCGATACCCAAAAGATATGGCTTCCACATCTATATGTATTCCAAAATCGTTAAACCAGGGCATTTTTTCCTCGACCAAAAACTTATTACGATGAATGTTTATGATGCCTTAAGATATCAATATCCAGATAATAATGTTAAAAGCTCTGTTGAGATGTGTTCTAACATGACAGGAGTTGGAAAATCTACTGTATACCGAATACTGAAGTAAGATGTAAACTGCAATTAAAGGAGTTGCACATACATTTTATTATGAGAAACAGATCCCATCCGTCGACAGAATTCTAACTAAATTAAATGAAGATCGGGATTTACCTGAAATTAAAATGACTGAGCTATGAAAATTGCTCAGAGAACCTAAATGTTGCTGGGAAAAACCAGATAGGAAATCTGTTCTTATAGATCGTCCAGAAAATGTCGTTGGAGAAGGAAATATCTCTCTCAAGTAAAAGGTAAAGTTGCTAGAAATAACAGAACTTACAAAATTAATAATTTAACTGAACTTTCAAATGATTTTTTTGAATAAAGTTACTGCAGAAAAATTGGGAAAAATCCATATAATAAAAAAATAAAATAAAATGAGGAAACTCGATCTCATGATCGGTGAGATAGAGGAACCAATTATAATTAATTTGAGCGAAGATAGCTTTACTGACTTTTATTACGAATTAGATACGTAATGTTTACCAGCGTAAAAACAATTTATTATTTAAATTTTCTGTAACATAAAAATTTATTACATTTGAATCTCCTTTTCTTGTTTAATTGTAATTCTGCAGATGGTTTAAGAAATAAATAAACTGAAATGTCATATGTCCTAAAAATATTTTTAATTAATAATTAAATGACTGATAGCCACATATGGACGAATTTATTTTTTTATATATATGTTTAATTTCTTGTATTTTTGACAATGGGTATTTTGTAAGTATTTAAATTATAACTTAGAAGTTTTTGAGAAAAAAGAGGCTACGTTTTAGTTTGCCTGTGCCTAAAACGGTTTATATGCCAACATTAAAAGTAATAAAAAAACAGTTGTGACTTGTGTTAGATATGTCAAAATTATATATGTGAATTATTAAGAGATCATAATATAAAAACTTTTTATTTTAAGTTTATTACCGAAATAATGTTCTATGCCATAAATACTTAGTGATAAAATAAACCTCTTTTCGACGCCTATGACAAGGATTAAAATTCTTTTTAACACTTCACACCTCCAAATATCTATTTTTATCCAACCCAAATAGTCTATTTTTGATCATAAAATTTCTAAACCATTCCTATGAAAAATATATGTGTCTAACAGATTTTGCCAATGACACCGGACTAAAAAACATAGGTAGTTTGCGAAGAAAAAAAAAGGGTAAAAAATGATTTATTACTCTCTCTAGTTCTTGAACAAACTATAGTATAAGAGGCAAAGTCGGGTCTATTTTCCTGAACTCAAAGCTCTTGGGGAAGCGATCTCCCCCACCGCCCCCCCTTGGATCCGCGTCTGGTCAAAAGTAGGATAGGTATGAGGTCACCGGGTGAGATCTGCCAGAGCAACATTTTTGAGTTTTTGTATCTTTTAAACGACCTTATAAAAATTACCTGCTTTACACGCAGACCGTTATATGCAGGGTTCATTAGCTGTTGGACTATTTTGTAAGTTACATGCCTTTGGGCGCAATGCGGAAAAATGACATGCATCTGACTTGTAAATGTCCCACCAAAGTTAGCTCGCTTCGGTCAACATTATAACAATATTGCTGCCTGAAATCAGTGCATGTTTTACTAACTTCAAAAAATAAAATTCTTTTACATTAATAAAGATCTTGTTTTCTTTCTTTTTTGCCCATCTTCAGAAGGAATCTCAAAAAAAAAGAAATCTGAAATATTATTAGAATAACATAAATAAATTGATTGCTACTTTTTTCGCGTAGTAAAAATAATATTGTGTTACACACAAAAACAACTTCGAAAACTTACATATAAAATGTTACTTACACGAGATCAACTTTTAGAATTAAAGTTTTACAATAAATTAAAACTTTGCTTAACATTACATTTCAATGCCAAAGCTTTCGACTGCAAACTTTTTCACCTAAATACTTTCAGGCATATTAAGTAGCGACTGCATAAGTTTGAGGATTAAAACTTTTATTCCAAAAACAGTTGTGTGTTGTTACATCAGACTCAGCAAAATTAAATTACATTTTCTAACAATTTACAAAGTAAACTTATTCATAATATAATACATTTCATTTACATCTATATTACGATATTTTGTTTACTGTTTTTAATTAAGTTTCAAATCTAAAGTTTATTTTTGAAAGCCGCAAGCTCGCACGTCATTTCCAATTTCTCTTAACAACATGATCATAAGAAGTTTTGACATATAAAAATACGCTCAGTAAAAGATGTTTCTTTTCAATTTTTCGCGTATGATATATTGACAAGTGAAAATATAACGAGCCGTATTCATTTAGAAGGATAAATTCATGTTTGTCGATTTATTTTTTTGTAATGTTTGTTCACACATAACTTTCATAGGAGTGAGATTTTTTGATGCCGACCCTAGAGAATCTCGTAATAATTCATGCAAGGAGGCTAAAACCTAAAAAAAAAAACTGTATAGACCAACGAAATAAGTCTCATGTGGAATGATATTGAAATTTATTGTTAGTAGATTCCTGACTATAT
The DNA here is from genome assembly GCA_034092305.1 of Diaprepes abbreviatus. Lineage (NCBI taxonomy): Eukaryota > Metazoa > Arthropoda > Insecta > Coleoptera > Curculionidae > Diaprepes > Diaprepes abbreviatus. Next base: position 1,793,091 of record JASJET010000216.1, on the reverse strand, counting down.
ATATTTGCAGTCTACTAAACATACACCAAGAGAAAGAACATAGAGAGGATATATATATATTGGGGGGGACCCACCGGTAGAGAACCCAATAATAGAAGAAACAGTACAAGCAATTAACAAATTAAAGAACGCAAAATCCTCTGACAGTATACCGGCCGAATTTCTCAAGTACGGAGGGGAGGTTTTACATAGATAATTACACACACTAATCACACTTATATGGAAAGAAGAGAAAATGCCAGCAAAATGGCACGAAAGCATAATAATCCCTATCCATAAAAAGGGAAACAAAACCAAGTGCTCCAACTATAGAGGAATCTCCTTACTTAACACGGCATACAAAATCTTATCGAATATCCTATTAAGTAGACTAACGCTTTTTGTAGAAAATTTCCTAGGAGAATACCAAGCCGGATTCAGGAAAAATAGATCGACTATAGATCAGATCTTTACTATAAGGCAGCTAGTTGAAAAAGGATGGGAATTCAATAGAACTATCCACTATCTTTTCATCGACTTCCGACAAGCATACGACAGCACCTCGCCAAAGTATGCGTAAATGGCTGTTGATCCAGGGTACGAATAGGTAACCAACTCTCAGAATCGTTTGAAATCAACAGTGGCTTAAAACAAGGAGACGCACTGTCATCCCTCTTCTTTAATATAATCCTGGAAAAAGTAGTGAGAACAACACAAATTATAACAGAATTAATAACAGTAAATGGACCAAAATTACTACTAGCATACGCCGACGACATTGATATTGTTGGAAACACCATCACCAATGTAAAGGAAACTTTCAACAAAGTAGAGATAGAGGCAAGGAAAACCGGTCTAATGGTCAATGAAGCGAAAACCAAATATATGGGCATAAACAGACAAAAGAATCGAGATAGAATAGGACAAAATGTAACAATAGACACATATAACTTTGAAAGTGGAGCGTTCTAAATATCGCGGAGCAACAATCACCGCAGATAACGATATCACAGAGGAGATAAAAGGGAGAATTCAGGCAGCAAACAGACCTCAAAAATCAGAATATATAGAACAGTGATTAGACCAGTGCTCATGTATGGCTGTGAGACGTGGACGCTGACAAAAGCAATAGAAATGAAACTTAGATGTTTTGAGAGGAAAATCCTTAGAAGGATTTTCGGACCCTATCACGACCCCAATATTAATCAATACCGAATAAGAACAAATGCCGAGGTCAACAAGAAATTAAATCCCAACGCCTAAGATGGGCTGGCCATGTCCATAGGCTCCCTAATAACCGCCTTACCAAGTTAATTTGGGGGGAGGCCCCGACAGGGAAAAGACCCTTAGGACGCCCAAGAATGCGATGGAGAGATAACATATGGTCATATTTAAGAACAATGAGGTTACCGACTGACCCAACTATCATAGACGACCGTATGAGATGAAAGCAAGTTGTGCAGTCAGCCAAGACCCACCCCGGGTTGTAGGGCTACTAAAGAAAGAAAGGAGAAGACTCCTGACTACGTAGAAACCTTCAGAATAATAAAAGTAATTATGTAGTATCCTATATCACATTTTCTTTTTTGGGGAAAATTGTTTATTTAACAATTAGGATTTGAAAAACAGCTTTTTCGAGTTATTGGGAAAGTTATTGTTTTTCAGTAAGAAAAGTTTCGTACAAAAGTTGTACGCATTGAAAATACCTAAAAAATGAGCTTCAGCCCATCCGAATCGGATAATTTGTACGTTAGTTATTGCAAAAAAAATCTGCTTAAATGGTTTTTTCTTCATTTGTTTATAAACAATAGAGAAATATATTGCATTAACTTTATCCTGAACTAAAGGAGCCTCTTGTTGCATACACTGAGTGTGAAAAATTTCAAGTAAAAATATTCAATAGCTTTTTTGAAAGTGAATTAGTTTATAACTTTCTATGTTTTTTTGATTCTTCATTCTCAGCGATCTAGATATCTTATAGCGGTCTGCAGTTACGCAAATGAATGTTCGAGAATTGTACTAACAATAACAAAAAAGAACGAAATGAATTGTAGATCTTAAACTGTTAAAACAGATACACAAAATTGGGGTTCGTTTTTCATTATAAACAAATAGAATAATTCTTCGACAATTGTTGATATCAAAATACCGATAAGTAGACGTGATAGCTGAGATTTTGAAGCACATTTTGAAAAAAAAAAGGTGTGTACGACTACTAGAAGCTGAGATAGAGCTTTTTTTTCAAAAAATTTGCGCTGTGGAAATGTTTATTATTATTAAGGGATTATTTAAGTAGAAATTCATAGGGAGATGGTTAAACTATTATATGCAGCAGTTTTTAACTCAATTATTTCGAAATTATTCATGTAGCAATAGCTTAAAATTACATCTACTCCAAGAGTCAGAAAGTGAGCAGTGGAGGAGGGCGTTCTTTCAACCTGCGACACACGGAAAAAAACGTGACTCGGACGTTTCAAATTCGAACAATGGAAACATAGAACTGATTTTTGTAGAGTTTTTACGTAGAAGTTCAGTGGTGAAAAAGTTTTTTTCTAAAAAGTTTAGTTTTGGAGATATTAACCCAACTTTGATTTTTTTAAGTACGACATCCTATATATTATTTCAAATATTGATTAAGTATAATTTAGGATTTTCAAAAATATTCATTCATTTATTCATTCATATCAGCCCGTTTTCATCCACTCCTGAATGTAGGCCTCTTCCATATTTTTCCATTTCTGTCGGTCCGTAGCGATCCCCATCCAGTTTTTTCCGGCAATTTTCTGGATATCGTCACGCCATCTCTTTTGGGGCCTGCCAACACTTCTCTTGTTCTCTCTTGGCCGCCATGCTGTTATCTTGTATGTCCATCTGTCTATGTCATGTCTTGCGATATGTCCAGCCCATCTCCATTTTAGCTGCGCTACTCGTTTTCTCACATCTGTTATTTTCGTTCTTCTTCTGATTTCTTCATTTGGAACTATATCTCGTAAACTAATTCCCAGCATAGCCCTTTCCATTGCTCGTTGTGTAACCCTAAGCTTATCAATGGCTTTACATGTTAGGGAGGTTGTTTCAATACCATAAGTAAGAACTGGCAGGATGCACGACTCGTAGACTTTTCTTTTCAGACTTGTGGGGGTGTTACTGGATTTAAGAATGAATCCGAGTTCGCCAAAAGCTGCAAAGCTGAGACTTATTCTTCTAGGAATTTCAGTCGATTGGTTTTCCTTCCCTATTCGTATTTTGTGACCTAGATATATGTACTCTCTTACGTTTTCTATTATTTTATCTTCAACTTTAATTTGTATTTGTTCTAGACTCATTATTTTTGTTTTTGACAAGTTCATTTGGAGTCCTATCCTAGCTGATGCTTGATGAAGTTCTTGTATCATACATTGGAGTTGTTCTGGTGAATCACTGATTATAACAATATCATCAGCAAATCTTAAGTGATTTAGTCGTGTTCCGTCTATGTTAATTCCCTTGTCATGCCAGTCCAAACCCTTAAATACATCTTCAAGTGCCAACGTGAACAATTTTGGAGAGATTGTGTCCCCCTGACGTACGCCTCTTTTTATAGGTATCCTCGAGGTTTTTATATCCTCGTCTATTGTAACTTGCATGTAAGCGTTTTCATATATATATATATATATATATATATATATATATATATATATATATATATATATATATATATATATATATATGCTGAATTAGAGCAGAGTATCTTGAATCAATCCGAGCATTGTCCAGTGCTTTGAAAACTGCCCATGATTCGATAGATTTGAACGCCTTCTGGTAAAAATTCAAAAATATACAATGTGTTTATTTTATTTTGAAAAACAATGTCAGAATTCGATATTTTCAATAATTTACTTTTGTAACAATGGGCCATAGGCAATTTATAAAAAACCAAAGACAGATGTCCAAAACTTCGCAGTTTTTGTCAGATTGCTTTTAATTGATAATTATGAAAAATATGATATGTTAGTATGTTTTATACAAAGCAGTGTAAGTCCCCAAGAAGCTTCTGAATTAAATTTCAATAGATAGCGTATTTAAAGTGTTATCATTAGAATAACTTCTCATAGATGGCGATGGTTTTTGTTCATGTTAGGTATCCAGAAAGAAAGCAACCGTTTCCAGACATATTTGCGTTTAAAAAGATACCTAGTTGAACATTGATTTTTTATTCAACTGTGTCCCAAAACATCAAAGAAGACTGGGAGAGAAAAGAAACAAATGTGTTTTTACACAGCAGCAACAGTTTCAACATCCTGTGCAAAATTAAAAAAGAAATTGGTGTAGCAAAATCTGACGCTGAAAGAATTTTAAAGAATATAAATACCATCCATATAAATTTGAAATAGTGCAACATTTACACATGGAGATGATGAGCACCGAGAAATGTTTTGTCAATGGTATTTATCTCCACCAACGAATCTTTTGGCAGATTTGTCATCTGGTCTGACGAATGTTATTTTTCAAGTGTGGACACTTTTAATCATCACAATACGAGGTATTGGACTCCAGAAAATCACCATTTGATATTTGAAAGGGCACAACAAAGTTGCTTCTGTGTTGGTGTCTCGTGTTTCATTTTGGGCCGACACATAGCCTACAGGATGTATGAAGTGGTTTTCATAGCACGTAAATACCTAGAGATCCTTGAAAAAAGTATTCTAGAATTGCTTGAAAATGTCCCATTAGCCCATTTCAGTTCCCTTTATCTCCAACAACTTTGGGCTGTTAAGGCCATTTCTGGACAATAGCTTTCCTCAAAGATGGGTAGGTACCAATGTGCCAACGAGATGGCCGCCACGATGTCCCGATCTTTCCATTTCGATTTTTTTTTTGTTGGATTGACAAGAATTTATAGCGGAACTTTGTGGGACAATTGGTTTGGCCTTCCGAGCTCTTTATAATAGATCTATAATTATTTTAAATGCAATTAGAAGAATAACAAAATTGTTCCGATATTGCATTCATAATACCGCCGTCATTTTGAAAACCATTTTTAATAAACTCTTGGTTATTTTTAGTTTCAGTGTTTATTTTTTTTTTTGTTACTTACTAGTTTTATGAAATAATGTTGTTTTTTTTTCTTTGCAATCAAATTTTAATGGTTTTATAATATCAGTGTTGTTTAAAGTAAAAATGTAATAATAAATAAGTGTTCACAATAGAAAATATAGAAAAACATTAAAATTAATTTTTAAAGTGTCTAATCTTTGGTATAATTATTATTGTAACGATTATTACTGTTACAAATAAAGTAAATTATTGAAAATATCGAATTCTGGCCTTTATTTAAAATAAAATAAATACATTATATATTTTTAAAAAGCCTAAATTATACTTAATATCTAACATTACATACATCTCTAAACAATATCTCAAAAACTAAACCTTTTAGAAAAAAACTGACTACGCCACTGAACTCTACGTAAAAAACTTTATAAAAATCAGGTTTAATCTTTTTGCTAAATGAACGCATAACGGAAATACGAGATGTGCCTAAAAACGAAGATTTTCAAAATCACCCTGTAGATTAAAGACTAGGAGAGCGATTTTTGATACCTGAATCTTTCGTTTCGATAAAAAGTAGGACACTAAAGTGAAAATCACTACATCTTTGATAATAACTCCAATACCCGCCAAAAGTCTCGAAAATGGGACGCCCTGTACATATACGTTATAAAAATGGATATCAAAGTTTAGCTGTTTAAAGATAAAATCATTTTACCTACACAAAATTTGACAAAAATCAACGCCTAAAAAGCAACATTTTCCCGTTTTACCCAACTAACTTTCAGTTTAGCTAATGCAACATTTTCTTACATTTTATTAAACACCTGTCTAACAAACAGTAATATACGTTTGTCGTACAAAGCGCAACAGCATGCATCTTCTAAAAGAGGTTTCTTTGACACCGGAAATTAAAAACGCCAAGCGCATCGTCCTCTGGGGCTTCTAGGAAATTTTAAAAGCAAATTTGAAATAAAAGATATATTCAGTTTACTTTATGTTGGTTTAGCAGTAACACGGCTATTAAAATTTGAGTGTATAAAACCCTGCTTGAAGGTATGAAAGAATAATTGAACCATGAATGAAATAAACTCTAACGACATCAGGTATAATCGGCATTACTCTAGTAAATTTTGAAACTAATGTGCTGATGTGTTGGTCATTTATCAATAAGTTACGAATTTCTTTAATTACAAAGACAGTAACAAAATCACTAAATAACACAGTATGTCAAAACGAGGATGTAGAAATACAATATTGGGTAAAGAACAAGTAAATAATAATAACAAACGCGCTCTGTTCTGACACAGTTAGAGACAAAACACAATCTCAGATTGCAAGAATACTAGAAAAGGGTGGAAGCCTTGCCTATGGTAGTGCTCCGCCATCTGTAGAACGGTTTCGAACTTGCAATCTGAATATAAAATCTCGTAGAGATCTGTATATATAAATCAAAAGTGGATAATATACTTGCAGTTGGGTGCATAAAAATACAATTATATAAGAGAAACTTAGCTCTCAACCAACTGGAAAAAACCTTATACTATAAGGACAAACGCTCTCTGTTCTAACACAGTTAGAGACAAAGCACAATCTCAGATTGCAAGAATAGCAGGAAAGGGTGGAAGCCTTTCCTATGGTAGTGCACCGCCATCTATAGACCGGTTTCGAACTTGTTAGTTCTCATCAGTACAGAATAGGCTAGCGCACTTCGGCATCGGAAAAGTAAATCCTTTAGGTAACTTATATTAGACAAAATGCGTGAAATGCTGTGAGATGGCGCCGCTTGTATTAGATGTATTTTCTAAAATCTATTTATTCTTAACAAAATTATAAACTCTTGCCAGTAACTTGTACTTTTTTTTAAGTTGGGCTCTATCATGTTATTTTATATGCTTTCCATGTATTTTTTAGCTAGATACTTAAAAATATCCAGAATAAACCTTATAGAAAAGCACCTCTGGTCAATGGAGCTCATGTTAAAATATGATATTCTAAACATCACCCAATTCAAAAGTGTGAAATAACTTTCAAAATCAAGTTCAAGGTCCAAATCATGGTCAACGTCGAATGGCTAGGAAAAAATCCTAAATCACTAGCAGTTTTCTTTTTATTTACTTAAATTTTCTACCAGCTTGGAATTTTTGAACTTGAGATTTCTTTCAGAGGTCAGACCCGATGGGAATATTTTTGGCTCTTTCCATTTCCGGGATTAAAAATATGTATTCCCATTGATAATGATATTGATCTTGTAATGACTTTCGACAACATAGCCAAGCTCCAATTAAGGTCAACGGAGAAGGAAAGAAACCCGAAGCCTTCCATACTTTGGTGTCCTTTTTCCACTTAGAATTTTTGAGTTATCCAGGTACGCTGGGGCTTTTAGATCGCATTGGTGCAGTATCATACTCCAAATCTTTGATGCTCTCTATCTTCAATACACGTGATTTTGGGAACCGAAGCCAATCGAAACATGTTCATTCAAAAAAAATCAACAAATTCGACCAGAGCCAGAGAGTCCTTTACTGCCTAAACCGTTTTTTTTTTCAGGAGCTAAGAGCCTTGTAAGCGAGCTCGTTAAAATATTTACTAGTTTAGTATCTAAAAGGGTTAAATACTTAGTTTAAATATACTTAGTGCATCAATAGTTGCAAGCACATCTAAATGATGACTTCCAAGGATTATTCTTTCCTAGTCTTGTTAAAATAAGGACAACTTGTGTCGAGACTAGGAAACAGGAAACCAAGTAATAACTGACAACAAGATACTGTGGGCTATATAATTGTTTGAAAATTACAAAGTACTGGGGCCCGATAAAGTCGTTCCATGCTTTTAAAATAGTGTAAAGAGCTCATCACCTCGGTGCTCTGCAAAATTCTAAGAGTAAGTATAACCACCGGTTACTTGCCGTAGGCCTGGAGAAGGGCCAGAATCATTTTCATATCAAAACCTGGAAGAGGAGAATTCGTTCAGGCCAATTAATCTTCCATCTTTTCTGCTGATGATATAGTTGTACTTATCGTGTGGAAACATGGCGATATATTATCGGAGCGTATGCAAGAGGCTCCGACTATAATGGATGAGTGGTGTACTAAAGAGCACCTTAGAATAAATCCTAGAAAAACCACACTCATGCCTTTTACTGAGAAGAAAATTGAGTAAATTAAAATTACCAGCTCACTTCAATAGACAACTACAGATGAGCCGGGAGGTTTAATATTTAGGTATTACCCTGGATGCAAAGCTTACTTGGAATTCACAATTATCTCTAAAGGTAAAATGTCTATCATGGCAGCAAAAAGGCTACTGGCCAAGATGTGGGGATTTAAGTCACATATTGTGCATTGGCTGTACACTGCGGTGGTAAAACCCATACTAACCCATAGCTCAGTAGTAGGGTGGACACAAACCGTACAAAGATGGGCCACCCTAGAGCTCGCCTGCCTATGCATCAAGGGTGCCATGAAGAGCACCCCAAAGCAGCCATGAAAACCCTACTAAACCTCCCTCCCCGTGATTTAATAATTAAGGTTGAGGCGAAAATAGGGGTTTACAGGCTGGATAGAAACAACATGTGGTGGACTGGACCTGCCCTTGGACACCTCAGCATCAAAGGCGTGGTAACGAACTCATTGCTAGAAACGAACAGTGAGATCATGCCTAGAACTTACAACTTTAACAGATCCTACACCATTCAGCTTAACTAAAAGGCGTGATATGACGGAACAGTGGGTCAGCCAGGAACCCTCGTCTGGGACACGGACGGGCCCAAAACTGATCATTATACAGGCGCCGTAATACCCCCAAACTAAACAAAAGCATAACACTGGGAGAGCATATTACAGTATTACAGGCAGAAATTTACGCTATAAATTCCTGTCTCCGAGAGAAGAGGTTACAGGGGCAGGACCGTCTTCATATTCTCTGACAGTCAAGCAGCGTTGGGGCTGTAACGATAGATAACATCAAAACAGGTCCTCAAAGCTTTATCGCTCTGGCAAATCACAACACGGTCACTCTCGCGTGGGTTCTAGGGCACAAGGGCGTCCCGGGCAATGAAAAAGCGGACCAACTCTATATATATTGGATCAGAGCCAGTATTTAGAATTACAAAAGCTGCTATTCGTGGGTGGCTGTCCTGATGAACAAATTAACAACACCAGATCCATTGGAACCACATTGCGGGCCATAGGCACAACAAGCAATTGCTGAGCAGACCATCCGGTAAACCAAGCCGTGAAATTCTCTTAGCCCACAACAAATCACGCTGGTGATAGGATTTATAACTGGCCACTGCATTTTGAGAAAACATTTACATATAATGGGTATCTTCAATGAAGAACCGCTATGGCTATGTGATTAAGAGAACGAGACGGACTTACACTTCACCAACCTGATCAAAACAACTAACCTGTTTACCTAGAACCGATATAGTAGAGAACACAATAAGTCTGAAGACTGCAGTGTAAAGGCTTCTAAACCATGGCCTGCTGTGTCAAACACTCTACATCTACGTCTGTATCGAAGGCTTGTTAAGTCATCTTTAATCGATTTTCTACCCCATCGAAACTATTTCGACCATTATTTTACTTTAAAATATGGTACCCTAATGCATTCGTTAATATTTTTAGGGCAATGCACTATAGGCCAGGATTTTCAAAATCTGGCCAAAATTATTTCTGTCAATTTAAATAATGAAACAACGTTAAACACGCTTTACATCTGGGTGCGGGTGCTAATAATTTTTTTGGGAAATATACTAGGTATATGGAACTGCCAAAAACATCAAACCGTCCTAAAATGAAAAGATGAAAAAAATTGAGAAGAATCCGGTGTATGCATTATTCCGCATTTGAAATAAAGTTACACATTTTATACGTTTTCCCTTAAATCTCAAATTTATCAAAATTTAAGCATAACTACCATTTTGCCTTACTAGCTCAGTTGTTTTATTTTTATAAAATAACCAAACTTATTGGAAATGTATGCTCTAGAAAATCGTCAAATGCTAATTTATTATTATCCTCGAAATTTCAGATTCTTTAGTAAGTAAATAAATTTATATTTTAAAAAATTACGGTATATTAAATTGATATTTTAAAGTTATTAGTAAATTTTAATTACTAAAAGCAGTAAAGTGTAGTAATTAATAAACATCGTGTTGAAGACTTAAGAAGGCATCAAGTTTAATTAAAAGTTACAAACTAATTTAAAAATATTTATTCCTTTAATTTTTGATAAATTAAAGGACAGAATTTAAAGAAAAATACAACCTTATTAAGTGAGTGGGAATGTGCCGGTAATAAAGCCATCCAATTAAAATTGACGTAAGTATATTTAACTTATTTACAGTAGGTTTTATTAAACTAATTATTTGAAGATATAAATAAGTGAGTGTAATGACAAATATCCAAAAAAAAGTCTAAGAAGATTATGTTAAATTCAATACTTAGCTCCATTTAACTCAGTTTCCTAATAAAATATGTATACTATGTGTACTTGCCAATAAGAAGATTCTTAAAATATCATCGGTTTTGTAGATCCAACAAATATTCCTAATTTTGATTTTTGGACAATTTAGCAGATCTCTGAAACAGTGAGCTCTGATGGTACGGCTAATATAAGTCTTTCATGAATTGAACTAAGAGAATTTAATACATTTATAATAAAAGAGCAGACGTGAAAGAGTGTACAAGAATGTATCCGAAGAAAGTTTAGTTCAGAAAATTTATATAAAATATAATCATGTTTTCTAAGATCGAATATAAATCGTACTTAAGCATTTTGTACTTTCTGATTATGACGGCAACTCTCGTTATCGAGACAAAAGCCATAGATAAAATTACAGCAGTTAAAATTAGAAAGAATTATAGAGTTAAAAGCATTTTCCTTGAATCAATATAAGGGAAGGTGGGGTAATTGCGAACACTTAAGGGAGAACTGAAATACAATAAAACCAAATGAAGTTACAAGGCTTATTTATTGCTTAATATTTACTTAAACTAATCATTCTTATGTTCTCATTATCAACTTAGATAAATTTTCAAAAATAAAATCAAATTTCAACAAAAAACAAAACCTCTGGTGTCCGGGATTACCCCACAGCTTGAGGGGTAATTACGGATGGTGTATGGAGTAATCACGGACATAGTCTAATTGGCACAGAAATCACAGATAAATCCCCTTGATGTGCTTGCACCACTCGAGCAATTTTTGTGGGCCCACAATTTACATTTGATGCACATTATCCAATCTTCTGTGATTGGTTCTTCATACTTTTCATTACAAATAAGACAATAATACCCTTCATCAACCTTTGTAGCACTTTTGTTGACTTTCTTTTTCTTGCGCTGTACGTTCCTATCTTTAGCCTTCATATCATCTTCAAACGCTTTAAGATTCTTCATACCTTTCTCTCTTTCAGTGGTTCATACAGACTTATCACTTTCTTTTGCCTCTTCTTTATTTTTTTTCCTTTGTTCCTTTTCTTCTAAAGCGTCTTTCATAGGGGTACTAGTAATTATAATTGAATGTTTCTTTCTGGTACATTGCCTACTTTTCTGTTGTGGCAGTTGGGGAACATTAACAACATCTTGAATTGGAATTGATTTGTCCAACACAGGTAAAGGTGTTACTGATCGCTGCTGCTCAAGTGATAATGGAACTACTTGTGCATTAGGTGACACTGCTCTCTGCACAGATAGTGTCGGTGCAATCTGGATATCGGGTGTTTCTGCTCGTTGCACAGATGGTGTCGGTGCTATCTGGGCATCAGGTGTTACTGCTCTTTGCATATTTGATGTCGATGCTCTCTGCACATCAGGTCCTGTCGAATCAAAGAAATGTTCGTCAAATTTTGTTGTATCTAATGGGCAAATACCAGCTGCCCGAAAACTTTTTCTATATTGCTGATTCGATTGAAAGCTTTAGTAAAAAGCTCGACAACTTCATACTGTGTAATTTTTCGGCCTATATTTGAAGCCATGTATAAGTCACATTCTCTGTTGTATGTAGTTTTGAGCGGTCCAAAATATGTTAAGTCCAGTGGTTGCATACGATGTGACGTATGTGGTGGAAGAGATAACAGTATTATTCCATTCTGACGACAAAGCAGGTAGCAAGCCAGGCTAATATGACTTTCATGGTTGTCTAAAATAAGAAGAATAGGTTCTTCAACAGTTGGTTTAGCGTAAGAGATAAAATGATGTAACCAATCTATGAATAGGTTTTCATTAATCTAACCCGAATCGCTCACGGCTGCAACCATATCAGCATTGCCTCCATGCAATAGATGAGCATTCATTTGCTTCCTCTTGAAAATAAAAAATGGAGGGACATACTTTCCTGAAGCACTGAATGCGCAAACAATTGTTGTTGTTGCGCCTCTTTCACCACTTGTACCCATGCCAACTTGTTTCTGGTCTTTCGGAGCTAGAATTCTAGAATTTTTCTAGACGTTAGAAATGCCGGTCTCGACAACATTGTAAATGCGATTGGCTTCAAACTGATATTTTCTTTGTAAGGCTTTCAAGTTTTCGAAAAAGATTCTCACTTCTGTTTCATTAAACGCTGTAATTTTATTAATAGAAGTGGATTCAGGTTTGCGGAAAGAAATGTTGCCTTTTTCGAAATCCATAAAATCAGTCCTTTCCCGCCATTTGTGATGTTTGGTCAAAATTATGGTTTAACTGATGTACTTCAGCAAATTTGAAAGCTATTTTCCTCACCATCTCTATAGTTAAGCCATAAAATAGTTTACTGCATTTTAAAATGTGTTCTTCTAATTCTTTTTCTTGGTCTTCAGAAAATATAGCCTTTCTTCCACTTTTTGGGGTCTTTATAATTTCTCTATTAAGATGGTCGTGTATAGTGCTTTTTGGTATAGAGTTAACGATAGCTGCTTTTCCTAATGAAAGTTTTTTGTTCTTGACGTCCTGAATAGCTTTTTGTAAATCTTCTAATTTGTATTTGGTCTCCGTCGTTCTTTGGTAATTTCGAGGCATCTGAAATATAACAAGGTTTAGGTAGGTTTATAAAAAATTATTTGAGTAGGTTTATAAAAATTCTATAAAACTGGGTATTCACACAGACATCCGTAATTACCCCACACTAATCGTCCGCAATTACCCGACTCACAAAAAAACGAAAAACTATATATTTATTTCAGGTTAGAACATCGTAATGAACTTGGCAATTACTTACAAACGTTGCTTAATTAGACGTTAGTTCACTTAAAAAAAAAAACGTGAATCCTATGTTTAGCTTGAAATAATATACACGTATTCAATTTGACTAAAAAATAAGATGAAAATGTTGAACAATAATAAAATAATCGACTTAACTTAGCTTGTACGGCGAACGCGACCTCACCTCACCATTCACTGTTCGGCACTGCATTCGGGCGCGACTCGCGATTGTGGCGGTTAAAATATCTGCTATCTTTTTCTAACATAGCTATACTGGCGTGTCCGCCATTACCCGCTGTCCTGGATTCCCCCACTCTCCCCTATCTATTACAATATATTGTTAATGCCAAATATGACTTCTAAAATATTTTATTAAAATTACCTTTAAACCCTAAAGTAATGTCTAATATGATTCCCAGATCTTTCGCGGTATGCACATTCCATATAAAATCAAATTGATATAAGATTATCCACTTTGTTTTTATTACGGAATTGCATAAGATAAGATTTAGATGGATTTAATTTTAAGTTATGCTCCCTGGTAACTTTAGTCAAAATCAGTGCTCTGCAAAACCACAACACGGATAAATCTGGATATCATCCTTCAATTTTATAAAATTATATTGATTTAGGGATTTTAGATATAATTAAAAATAGATATTGTAATAATAGATATAATATTTCTATGAGAACTCGTCGAAATAATACTTCTACAAGGATGCATTAAAACTTAATCTCACGTCTAAGTTGGAATTTATTCTTTCAAAGGACTTCAGGTTGTACTTTGAAATAGTTCTGCAATCCTGGACATTTTGCCGTGTGTGTTTGTAGGTGGTGGTCAATAAAACTTTTTTGGGATTCTGTCAGTTAACATTCTCGTTACGTGGCTATACCACTGAAATTACTTATTTTATATGAGCTCAGCTATGATCTTCTTGACATCCATCATTTTCCCTATTCCCTCGTTTCTAAGTTTTTCAAATTCTTGCGAATCTAAAATTCTATTTCTATTGTCAGAAGTCTTTCTTTTGCTATTAATTTAGTTTTCATATCCGTAAGGCGTAATATTTTGCGATACAATATTGTTCCCTACATCCAGGTATTTGAATTTTTCCATACTAGCCTATGGCTGCTACGTCTGATACTTTTCGATCAGTTTTCTCACCATGTACTGCAAATCTTAAGTAAAATGTACCGTATCTAATGAATAAATATTTGAAATAAGTATTTCCATATTTTCACATTTTTTGCGTTATCAAAATAATATATAGTTAAGATAAATTTTGAACAGTGAAAAATATATTTCTGTCCTAGTTCTTTAGTAACTGAAAATGGTTTAATATTAACTCTGACAGTTTTATTTGTAGATGATGGTTTAATATTTTTATTAAATATTTTTCTGACAAACGTTCTCTTATTTTCATTTTTTTCCACAATTGTTTGACAGAGACTGTGTTCTAAGCCTTGGTGATTGTAGCGGTGAATCCAATCATTGTTGCTAGTAATTATTTAATTTAATTATTCGAGATAAGGAGAATGTCATTATCATCACATCATCAATATAATCAACCCGCTCTTCATTGTTCTCTCGCGCCAGAAAGGCCACATTATTCTTCAACAATGATTTCGAGGATTTTAAAAAACTTAAAGATGTTGGAATTGATATACACTTGTGGTTGCTGTAAACATATTATCTACCCTTTTTATGAATAGATGTATGACATGTTATCTTTGATGAGGGGGAACATGTATCTGGACTCTTATAAATCCTTTTTAATCATAAAGCTTTTTTCATAATATGGGGTGTGATGTTAGTATATATTTCTTCTATTTCGCGTTGTTTTGGAGATAAAGCATTTTATTGTGGTTATTTTTTTTTCGGTAATTATTTAGGTCGAATAAAGGAAGTTTTACGTTGAATGAGTGAAATTATGAGTAATGATACTAAATCATCGATGCCTAGGCCTCTGTTGAGTCCCTTAAACCCCACCATAGCTGCAGGTTAATCGAGGCCAATCGTTTTTACGAATCCAAGCAGTCTCGTTAGTTGAACTTGCCTAACTGCTTCCGGTAACAAAATTGTATCTCCGAAATATCTCTATTTTAGTCCTTTGAGTGGTGGACACTCTCTGAGAATATGGTCAACAGTTTCATCCGCCTCCAAATACCATCTGCACGTCGGCACCGATCTTATCAAGATGGCCCCTCAGGTAACACTGTCCTGTCAATAATTCCACCACAATTCGCAGCTCTTTTCTTAGTACGCCGTGCGTTAGATCCAGTTATATGTTCCTTAGCATACCTCATTCCAGGAGCTCCCGTCCACGATTCAATAAATTTGCTTTCCAGCAACGATGTTAATTCATTTTTTCCAATATCAATTGGGGCAGGTAGAATTAGTTGGGGTCCGTATGGTTCAGTTGCGGGTCCCAACTTTACCAGATGGTCTTGTTTATATCCCTCTCACAGAGATGGACATGTTATCCGAGAGGGTAGTCCTCTCTGACTTCTATGCTCCTGCTGAACACTCCGGCTCCAGCTCTTTCATCTTATCGAGGTCCATCAGTATACCATTAAGATCCAGTTCTCGAAAGATTTTGCTCTCTCTACCAATCGTCTCTAATTGGCAGAAGTATCTCCAGAGAGATGCTGGGTCTTAAAACGGCGTCATTTAATCTGTCTGCATGGGGAGTGATGGACACCTCTTCACCGCGCATTCCTAGACACTTAAGTAGCCGCCTGTTTCTATTCCAAGATGCCCTAAGCAACTGAGACGATAAACAGTCTTCTGGACCTTGTTCTCTATATATAAGTGAAGAGAAGGCAGGTTCACCATGACTTCAAAAGCCTTAGTGGGAGCAGTCCTTATCGCCCTCAATATTCCCACACAAGCCATTCTTTGAACTTTGTCAAATTATAGACTGTGTGTGCGTTTTGTTGTACTACGCTACCATACAATAGCAGCATGCGTTATCATGAGGCGGATCACCATAGTGAATATCCAAAATAGGACCCTTGTGTACTCAAGGGCTAGTTTACAAGCTCAGAAAGCACATATGGCCTTCTTGGTTCGAGCATCAATATGATCATTCCATCTCAATTGTGAGTCCAAAATAAGAAGTTTTACTTTCTTCCTCTGCTTTTTTCTCAGAATCTTTATGTTCCTTCAAGCTTATGAAGATCTTTTGCCGCCGATTTGAGTATTAACTTTACCTCCCAGCTTTCGCATTTTTCTTCTTTTGGAGACTACTTGAATATGGCTGGTTGCCTTTTATAGTTATCCTTACCTTCTTGAGACTTTGATGTTGAGATGGTTCTTGGATTTTTTATTGTTTTGGATCTTCTCCCCAATCACCCAAGCCAATTATATTATTTTACCATTTCCCATGTTCTTGTATTGCTGCAGTATTCAGGGTATTTATTACGTGGAAGTATAGTTCTTGTATTGGTGAGTTTCGGAGATCTTTTTCCAGTTCTAGATCTAGGCGTAATTAATACCATTTTTACGCAGCAACCAGATCTTATATTTAGTATTTTGAACATTTTCTGAGGTCAATAAAGTCATTCAAGTTCTTCTGTAGTAACCAGATTAGAAGTATTTCGATATTATCATTTGGAATTAACCTTGTAAGTTTCAGGATATTTTGTATTTGTTAAACATTATTAAAATTGGTAATAGCATTAGATAACAAAATAAATTTTAAAGCAAATTAATATTTCTGTTAATGTAATGAAATATGAAATAAATATTTATAAAAAATTCATAAATTTTATGTTATTACCACACAAAGGAAAATCCCAAACTAAAATTCCTAGATATTAATTTTGTAAGTTTCAAAGTAATTATACTTTATCGCCACTTTTAATTTCTATGAACTGTACTACTTCTACAGTAAATAATTAAAAATCAGCTCCAAGTCATATGATCTTTTATCCTATTTTACTTGAAATTCAAAGACTTTAATATCTTAACTGTGTTCTCAAAGACAAACAAAATTACTTCAATTAGAAATCCAAACATCATTTAATTCCATTAGCAAGCTAACATCAAAAAACCATCCTTGCCGACAAATAATTAAATCGTAGTAATCCTCATCAGAATTTAATTTCCTTAATGCCCGATTTCGCTTGAGCAACGCCTTTTAGGACATTAGGAAAGAACGGAATAACGCATCAGCAAGCTAGAAACTGACTTTACTCTAGTTAAAATACGAACAGAACTGGCGTGAATGAACGAATCTATGTGGAAAGTTAAGTTATAAACAAATACAGGATGATACAATATTGAGAGTTTCTAATAGAGTCTCATAAATTGAAACACATGCTCATATTCATTAAAAATGTCATTTCAGAAGTTACTAACTCATTAACATACTCTAACTTTCAAAACCAGTCTAAACTGGCAATAGAGGATTTAAACTGACACGAGCAACAATAACTTAAACAACTTTTCTTCTCCTTCTATATATAGTTTTCCATATAGTTAGACCACTCGACGATAATATCCAACACTATCTCCAGCGCTTTGCTGGTCCTCTCAGTGTTCCTTTTCCTCTGGTAATTTGTGTTTGCGCTTTTTGTCAATCTTTCATTCTATTCACACCTTAATTCCAGAATTTTCTTCTTTATCTGATCTATTTAGCTACATCCTATATCTCACTCTGTATTCTAAGATCTTCATTTCTGGCTCTATAGTAAAGTGTATTCATCACATGCTTTGTTTTCCTGGGATCGGCTCTTGTTTCGGCCGGGTAGGTTATTACAGGTCTATCCAAAGTAATTTAAATTCTTGTTTTACATTCAGTACTAAAATATCTCTTAAACAGTCTGCGCTCCAAGCCGTTTTGACTGCTTGTGCATCCACTTCTCACTGTAAATTGCCATCGCTGGTAATTTAACTCCCAGATATATAAATTAATTGTTCTGCTCAATTATTTTTCTACTTTCCATTTATATCTATTGGGCTTTTTGGTTACTAACATATATTTAGTCTTGTTGATGTAGATATTCATATTTAGTCGCTTGGCTTCCAGGTTAAAAATGTCTTTGTAAGTTATCCTCCGAATCTGCAATAAGTTCTGCACCATTAGTGTAGCACACTAAGTGGACATAGGTTTCTCCCATTCTATATCCCGATGTTCTGGGTAATTTTTCTAAAATCTTATCTCTAACTTAAAGTTAAAAGGACTACGGAAGTTCCTTTGTCATATTCTTATATTGGTTCTGCATTATTGGTTTACTCTTTTTCTCTCATTATGATGGCAATATTTGTGAGTCGGACTCGGTCAAAAGTTTAAGTCATATCAACAAAGCAAGAGTGAGCCGGTTTGTTAAATTACATGGATGATTCCATTATTTCTTTTAGAATAAAAATTACATCAGTGGTTTATCGGTTTTTCGGAAAGCTTTGTTGTTCCTCTGTCAGCTTTACTGTTTTGTAGATCTCTTTGAGTAAAAGTTTAGTGAAAACTGTGAGAATGCTTTTTAATGGTCTGATTCCGCAATACTATTCTGGTGATGTTTTTTTGGCCTTTTTTGAATTATCATGCTTTTATTCCAGTCGTTCGGTATTTTATATTGCTCATTAATATTTTTGAAAAGTGGTCATTTTCGTTTGTAATTCTTTTTCTCTACCATATTTCAAAAATTCATTTGTTATCACAACGGGATCAAAGCTTTTGCTATTTTTATGAGATTTCAGTAGGTTCTTTTCAAAGTATGTTCCTACTAGTCGACTTTAATTGTCTTAGTATAAGTTCTAGTTTATTTCTGCTCAATATATTGTGTAAAGAGTCTTGATTTTTTTTAATATTTTGAGCACTCATTTTTCTCTCGACAGATCATCAATTTCTGGTTTGTATCAAGGTGTTTTTTTATGCTATTTATATTTGCGCATCCTTATTCTATAATCTTCTCTATTACAGTTAGGATAATTTTCTTCAGAGTGTTCCACTGTTGGCAAATGTCGTCTTCCTCTTTGACTGTGTTCCTATCTAACTGCTTTGTGCCTTTTCCTTCTGCCGATTCAATATTAATTATTTGAATATAATGAGATAGCAATTATACTCAGTTTACATGACACTAGTTTGTGGTCATCGTGTATATCACTTGCATTAAGAAGCATTCTTATATCCAGTGCTATTAACAAGCAGGTATTGAATCTTAAAAATGCAAGTTGAAGAAATCATTTTCGTTTTTTACTAAACCAGCAAAAGTGGTGAATTTTATTAATTTTTGGGCTCAACTATTTATTTCTCTTACATATTTTAATACCTTATGGCTAGATTTTTGGCCTTAATATCCCTATATAAACTTTAATTTGGTAACATTTGTAATATAAATTATGGCAATATCATAAGCAAAACCAAACTGACCGGCTACAAGATCTAACTTCCATCTCGACTAGATAAGGGCTAAGTCTCAAATCTTCTTAGTGAATCCATTGAAAAGGGGAGGGAGGGCGGAACAGCCGCATTTGGAAATCTATGTTCTAGATGTACAAACCAGATTTAAGTCAGTTTTTATTCTCATTTCTCGGTTTATTCCGAAGTATTAAAGCAAATTACCAAGTTATCACAAAAGGTGGTAGAGAAATTAATATATAAAATGTGGTATTTTTTGCATTTTCCCCTGAAGTTGTAGGGTTACCCTAAAATTGAAAATTTG
Source organism: Diaprepes abbreviatus (assembly GCA_034092305.1). NCBI lineage: Eukaryota > Metazoa > Arthropoda > Insecta > Coleoptera > Curculionidae > Diaprepes > Diaprepes abbreviatus. The sequence continues at coordinate 1,773,229 of JASJET010000216.1, read as the reverse complement.
TCTTTTTTTGTGATAAATCATGAAAACAATTACTTGATATGTATATATGTATAAATGATTTTGCATATAAGCGTAATATATAAAAAGGGCAGACCTATAAAATACAGTGAAAGAAAAAAATTGTATAATATATTGTGAAAATTATTTAAGTTGAATAACTTGAAATTAAATTGATACAAAATTGAATTGAAATTTTTCTAGATGGTTTCAGGTCAACCTTCATAGGCTTGGTAATATGGAGAATTAGTGATCATACCTGAATAGTTCTTTACTTACTTAATATAGGTTTACTCGGTGAACTAATGCTGCTTTGGTGGAATGTATCTAATTAAGAAAGATAGCGCATCATTTATCATGAATTATTTATCAAAAAGTTTGATAACAAAAACGTAAACCTTTTTCATAGTTTTTTTTTTAAATTTACTTTAGTTAGATATATTTAAGAAAAATCCTAATGAATATACCCCTATAATTACGATGCTCAATAACGAACTTCTAAAACATCGACAGCATTGCTTTTTGTTTGGATATACTGTACCTAAATTAAATTTATGGTAAATCATCTAATTAATATTCACGAAGCTGTAAACAAAGCTAAATGTTAATATATAATAAAAAAATGTGACTGTGTTATATAATTCCATTTTTATTTAATCCAAAAGCCAGAGGCAACTCAAATATAGCTTTGATCAGTTTCGTAACATGTAATATTTTAAATTTCCATAATTGCTAACCGGCATTGAAATGGTGTATAACTTGGAAAGAAGTAAACAAGGCTAAGTTGTAAACCTATAATTACATGGTGACAAAGTTTCCTAAATTGATCAATTGAAATGAAAATAATATCGTGACAAAAAGTCATTTGATTCGAAACTGCTGGGTTATTTTGTATTTTGTACTTATTTACTACTGCAAATTACACTAAATAACAAAATGAGTATTAAAATTTGCTTCTTTAATGATAGGGTAGATTTCGTGTGGAGTTTAGGTTACAAAACATGAATGTGACATAATTTTTCTTTCGACTGATATAATTTTTGAAATAAAATACCTACCCACATAGCTGATTTAAACGCTGGAGAGGCTGTTAGAGAGCAAAGTTCATATGCCGTGGGTCTAGTAGAAACAATTAAAACTATTTTTTATTTTTAATAGAAAGCGCTACTTAGTTTTGCATGGATAAAAATCTTACCAAATAGTCATTTGTTGGGAGCTCCAATAAAACACAAGAATTTTTGCAACGTAATTAAAACTATATTTATTCTGGAGACTTTGTTGCGATGTTAAATGATTTAATGTCCTGTTTTGGGTTAAAATAATTTAGATGGGTTCAAAGCTTCTCTGTATTGAATGATCAAATATCATAGCAAGATTGCATTACATTAATTAAGCAACTTTAAAAAAAATAAGAATAAGAAGCAAAATATTCAGTTTTTTTTGTTATTTTAGCCATTGTCCTTTTGAAACCTGTAGTTATCTCTGCCTTGGTTCAGGCACACCATAAAAATTCTGCTCATTCAGATATTGTTCGCGCCATAAACAGGAAGGTCATCTCAATGTAAGACTATCAAAATTCCCTCTAAATTTACTAGCTAAAGCCAAAGAATAAAAACCAATAACCCAACGTGAGAAACAAGACAAAGTAACATAGACCAAGAATCTTAAAATGAATCGAATCAGTGTAAGGAAAATATGTTACTTCAAAAAGTGCGTCGATTGCTCAAAAACGAGAAATTTCTAATGAGTCTTGTGTTTATTTCAAAACTAAAACCAAAAATTAAATCAAAAAATCTCGAATGATATTTTTACAACTTTCCTCGCCGAATTTATGACCATCGTCACACCGAGTATTGACAGGCGATGCATTCAGTATAAGGTAGCGTTCCCACTAACCACATAATGAATTAAATTGAAATCCTTTACTTGTAAAAGAAATAAAAATACTTCTAATAGAATATTGTGGAATCAAAAGGTAGAAATATGAAAATTCTGCACTAGTTTTGCGCAGAAAATGACTGCATCAAAGGAAATATGCTTAAACTCAAAATTGCGACCTATAATCTTTCTTGTTACAACAACAGCATGCTCAAATTTAGAAGAAAATAAAATATTTTATCAAAGTTAACAAAAGCAAAAGTTATTCAAATGAGTTCTTTCTCTCCTGTTTTTAGCTCATAACTCAGGTAGACCTTTGAGTTTGGATAAGCGTAGTAGGTGAGCGACCTCTTGACCTTAGTGCTAGTACATCGGCGTTCACAATTAGTCTTCCAAAACTTGCTTCTTCTTGTCGAGCTACATGACCAAATAACTAATAGAGAGAGAGAGAGAGCTAAACACAACTTCCGAGTTTAATTAGCACTGTATATTGAGAATAATGAACGCCGTCTACATGATATCATCTTTAAAACATAAAGTTTAAATGTTGGACTTACTGCTGTCCAAAGAATTGAAATGTATACGTATATATATATATATATATATATATATATATATATATATATATATATATATATATATATATATATATGTTGTTGCGTAGTGTTTCAGGGATAGGAACATGTGATTCAGTACGCAAAATGTCATTTGGCATCTTCTGTGCTTGGTGATTGTAGATCAACTGTTAATCTACAACTACCCAGCACAGAAGATGCCAAATGAAATTTTGGCGAAACGTCTGCAAACTTCCTCAGAAAACCAAACGAACGAACGGATGTATCCCATATATATATATATATATATATATATATATATATATATATATATATATATATGCCTTCGATTGCATATATATATATATATATATACATATGTATATATATATATATATATATATATATATATATATATATATATATATATATATATATATATTGTTTTTTCACGTTCGTCGTTTCCGGAAAATTATTAATGGAGATCGGATTTTCCTCCAGAATGCCACGAGATACGTTTCGATCGAACGCGAACGACATATACGAGCTATGAATGACTTGCGTATCAGGAATTTGTTCATTTTGGGTATGCGTTTGTCCCTGCATTATATGGAGAAATAATTTGAGTGTTGGGATTTAACTTAGTATTTTGATTTATTTGGATCATTTCAGATTCATTACGAGTATAGAATTCTGTTACGTCTGGCGTGACCCCACGAGGGGCCTCGGAGGTCCCACCAAAACCACCCGGACAGCCTGAAATGCCACTCATCTCATCAGACCGGAAGGAACTGTGAGAGAAGGAATTGGACATTTTTAAATAAACTATTTTTTCTCTTAAATTGGAATGTTTTGTATAAAAATAAAAAAATCATGGAGGGCTATGCTTAAATATACTTAATATATTAAAAATTAAGTATATGGAATTTGGGGTGAATGAGAACTAGGCCAATATTTACTTTAATTTGTTTTTTATTAGATGTGAGCTCTTATAGAATATTTTGCAGTAAAATTTCTTTTTTGACTGGGACTCTTAAATTTTGTGTCGAAATTAAAATGTAGTGATGGGACTCTTAATAAAATTTCCGAAATTCAATTTTTTCGAAAATTTTTGTTTTGTTGTTAAGCGGAAATTAAGGCACGTTTAGTGTTCTTAACGGTGTCACTATCAGGTTATCACTAATTATCTCTTGATAGCAAATTATTTAAGTCGCAATCGGGATGTTTAAATCAAGTATGTCGCTATCAGGTTTCCTTTACGCAGTTTAGTTTCCGCAAATTATTATATTCGTAGAAATAGGCGCTTGAATACTCCGTATATTAATTTCAAACAGTTTCCGCAAGAATTTTGAACAAAATATAATCGGCATGTAAAGGTATTTAAAGAAGCTTATTTTTTCCGACGGCGCTGGAATTTCACTAAAATTTGCATTTCGCGGCTTTTATTTAACTGAAGAGTTTACTTTGAGGTTCCTACCCTAGCACTGAACTGTTATCAACTACTAGAGTTCACCACTAACGAACTTCCGCCTAACAGATGAGGTTTCCTGGCCTTTCTAGTACCGCAATCTTCTTTCTTGAATCGAATTCTTGATCGTCTTATTAGGACAACCAGAACCTCTCTTCTTAAGCCGTCGTAAGCAGAGCGGCCTCTCTCGTTGCACTAGCATAAACAGCTTAGTGCTCCTCTTGATGCCGAAAGGGGTGCTACAGGAAAACCTCTAGGAAATTTAAAACTACCTACTCACGTGTTAATCTGTTGAATTTTTTTCTTCTCGAAGGGAAACTGGCAATAATCTCTAGCAAGATTACAGACGAGTGGCCCACCTATTGAAGATTCCTCGTGCCTTTCTCTGACGTGGTGCAAGTGCCAGACTAATCAGCAACGGCAGAGAATCTCACGTTTCGCCTGAGTAAATTCTTCAAAAGACTTAGATACTCGTGTGCGCGTGTGTAAGAAAAATTTGAGAGATCTGTGCTCCTTAAAAGACAATCAGATTCTGCTAACGAATCGCGACATCGGGTGCTATTTATACTTTCTCGGCACTCTGTCGGGTCTTCCGAAAGGAACCAATCAGCGCTTAGCGCGGTCCGCAAAAGCTTTATGTCTGCGCCGCCGTCTGTGTCGTTATTTTGTAGGAATTTCAACTATTTTTATTCGTTTATTTTATTTTTACGATTTTTTTAGTTTCTTGTAGATTGAATTCTACAACACTATATATATATATATATATATATATATATATATATATATATATATATATATATATATATATATATATATATATATATATATATTTCAATTCTTTGAAGAGCAGTAAGCCCAACATTGAAACTTTATATTTTAAACATGTTATCATGCACACGGCGTTCATTATTCTCAATATACTGCATGAATAAAACTCGGAAGTTTCGTTTAGCTCTTTCCAACCTATCGACGTTTGTCACTCTGTCGCCATCATCTTGGCGATTGTTGTTCTTCAGATGAACTAGGACGATAATTGTAAACACGTCATTTTAGATAGACCCCTAAAAAATAGTCGCAAGGGCTTAAATCAGGCGATCGTACTTGCCAGTGCAGATCACTCCTCAAGGAAATGAGACGTCTTGGAAGTGTTGCTGAAAAACACACGCACTATGTGTGCCGTGGCACCATTCTGTTGAAACCATACATTTCCCTCATGCATTTTATTGAGTGTTGGCAGGAAATTCCTGAATTATGTGGACTTAATGGCCAGAAGTCACTGAAACTGCCCTTTCATTTTCTCCAAAAAACCATAGATCAATTTTTCCAGCACAGTAAACAGTTACACATTGTGAATTTAGGAGACGTTGATAAAGTTGTCTGGGGTTATCAAGACTCTAATACGGCATTTTCTGCTTATTTACAGTTTTAGAAAAATGAAAGTATGCCTTATCACTGAAGACAGCAAGTGTGTAGTGAGGCATGCCAAGAAGCGTCTCTCATGCATTTTCACGAGCAATAAAATTGCTTGTGCTGTGTATTCAGTTCCTGCACCATAGCCAACTTCTAGAAATTTTAGCTTTTCTTGAATGATTCGCATCACAGAACGAACGGACAACCCAACAACAGTCGCATGGTTGCAAGCTGAAGGTTGAGGGGTTTTTCAAGCAGAAAGCCTTACCATGTCAATATTTTGGGGAGACATTGCTGTTCCTGGACGGCCAGGTTTTTTTCTTTACTAATCTGAAGGTACTTACCCATGAAACAATCGGCGGCCAGGAATGCGACCACGGGGGTGCAATGTTGAAATGGGTATGGAATCGCAAGTTGATTTTAATTACCCTTTGTAAGAAATGCGTTTGTAAGATATTCTGTCTTTTAGATGAATGAAGGGAGTTTTTTACTACTCTATTGGCAAAGCTGTCAAAAAATAGTTCATTATTGTTTTTGAACACTTATTACAAATTATAGAAAAACAAATTACAAAAAAATTTTTGTCAAGCAGAAGATATATTAAACTCACTAAGCGCCCAATAATTCCTAGTGAATCTTTACTCTATGAGAAAGCATGTTTATATTAATGAATTTTATTTTAAATAAAAGTAATTTTTGTTTGCCACTAATTTTTTCAACACTTCAAATGATCACCAAATTGTATAATTCGATTAATCCTATAGATTTGGATATATAACTTATAAAAATATTTTTTTTACTTCATTTTCTTATCCGAATTGCTTTTTCGAGAAAATCATTCTTCCTCGTAACACTCAATGTCAAAATGCAATTAAGATTTCATTCTGTGCTACAAAACTTACTTTATCTCTTTTTCCTTATCCTTAGAACTTAATTGATATTTAAAAAGGTAATAAAATTGTCTTAATTTAAAGATTAATTAAATTAAACGTCCTAGATATTTCTTAATGAATAAAATAATATGTTTTTCTGTGAAAATTTAGAACAAAGCATTCAATTTCTTTAGCAAGTTTACATCGGATAACTGACTTAATCAGAAATAATTAGATCGTTTAATATCAGCCTGTGATTTCAATTCGTTTTATGTCCGAATTAATGCTTGAGCAGTGTCTTTTCGCACATTCAATTAAGGACATCTAAACGCGTAAGTAAACTAAATAGAAGTGTCTTTACACAAGTTAAAATTAGATGTCTTTGAGGTTCAGTGTATAACCTAAATACATACTATGTTTAAAATTCAAATTTTTGACTGCAACTAACGATTATTTAATAGAAAATATGACATTGTTGTTTTAAAATTATTAAACAAAAAATTTTCTAAAATGGGATTCATCTTATTTCAGCACTAATCTGAATCTGTAATTTAATCTAGAAAAATGTATATAAAAATATATATTATTTAAGATCAATTTTAAATCGTAACAGTATATATCCTGAACCAAACCTTTTGATAATTCTGCATCATACGTTCGGGACGAGTAAAGTTTCAGCACGATGAGTTTTAGGATTATTCCAAAGCAGAAAATTTTTCAGAATCTTTAGATGCAGGCCCTGGCTACTTCCTCCACAATCTTCAAATGAAAGTTCATGGACAACTTTTTTTAAAGCCAAGCAGGAGTTATTCTTCTTTTTTACACGCCAGGATAATAGCAATAATTTAATCCAATTACGTACTCGTATTCATAAAATCTCCCGGTTTATGTCACAATAATGTCTCCCTCCTTCACGATAATGCACAAGTTGACAAAGTGGCCCAACTCATCCCTCTCGAATGTAATTTCTTTGTGCTTAACCACCCACTACAGATTTAGCTTGGCCTGATTTATTTTTATTCAGAAATATAAAAAAAACACCGTATAAGAGGTCATTTTGCAAATAGTAATCATCCTCGTAGTGCAGTGGTAAAAGCCTTTAAGTCAAATCGGGTGGAAGTTTGTAGGTTCGTGGTTGGTCGCAGGAGAAAAGGAATAAAAAAATTAATATGTGTGATGATACTCATGAAATTCCATTATAATCGTAATCCTCGTTACCTCACCTTGTCTGACTGCTTCGAGTGATATTATTGTAATCCTAAAATATCAGATCTGCATATCGGGTTATTCGGGACGCCAAACTTATGAAGATGGTCTCGTGAGTAACAATGTGAAATTAGTAATCCCACCGCGACCCGCAGTTCTCCTTTCTTCAAAAAGCATCCTAGTAAGTCGTGCATTAGGTCCAATTGTATGTTTCTTGGTACATTTCAGTACAGAAATAGGCATAATGGGTTGGAGGCCGCAGATCTCATCTTTTCTAAACGATCTGCTTCCTCGTCTCTGTGTATGATCCGGAATCCACATAAGTCTAATTTGCAGCCTTTCTTTGGTGGAATATTAAGTACTTCTTTACTCTCCGACACCAATCGTGATGCTGACACATTGGATCACCAAAATATGTAGCATTTAAATTTACCAGTTAGCATCAATGCTACATGTCTTTAGTAATATGATATAATTTGTTTATTTTTACCTGATTAAATTTAATTATTTATCCCGTAATTTAAAATAGTAAACATGGAATTTGTTTTTTTGGTACAACTCTTTTGGTCTTGTAACTTATCACTTTTTTTTCTTAACACAGTTTGTAAATTGCTGTAGTTTATATGTCACATTATTTGGTTTGAATTTAAAAGTCGTAAAATATTTTATTTTTAATAAACTCTCATTTATTTACATTCCATTTCAGTATTAAAAGTATAAGGTTATAGTCGGTAATGTGAGGATGTATTCCCGATTCGTTGACACGAGCACGGCATGTCGAGACCGATCATTTAAGGTTGAGTATGCAGTATGGAATTTGTGGCAATTTTTTTTGAACTTTGTTTTAACCATGATTAGTAACTTTGGACTGTTTGATCATAATTGTCTCTTTGATAATTTTCCATGGCTTGCCAATATTTGATGTATTACCTGGTGGTCAGTGTAAGTTCGGAACTAGGTTAGAGTGCTCCAGGTTGAGAATAAGGTTGGCAAAAGTAAATACCAATATCCCTAACATTTGTCACGTCTGGTTGCAAGAGAGATTTTTATTTTCGTTCCCTTTACTGTTAAATCGTCGAAGGCAGCAGACCAATCCTGCCACTAGCTTTGAAAGGGCAGACGGTCAAGTGTTTTTTTTTAAAAAGTCCACTAATCAATGAGGTAAGATTTTGCCCCTTATCTTTACGAATATGTGGTAAAAACAACATTTTATTTCAGGGCTATTTGAAGCCAGTTCTTTTTTATCTTTGGGCTTCATCTCACTCTTTTCATCTTGATATTGCTGTCAAGGTTTTCTGATGATTCCGGCCATAGTTTTCATGTCCTTGTGACCACAACTATTTTAACCTTAACCTGCGTTTGGTTGGTGAGTTGGAAGTGGCCCTGTGAAGCCTCCATTCATCCACAACACAACAGGAATCCTAGCAACAGCGCTAGAAGAGAGAGGTACCATAGCATAGACCAGGTAGGAGAAAACCTTAAGTTAAAGAACTGGAGCTATAAATCATTTTTTTTTTAAATACAAACAAAACAACATAAATATATTTTAATGTGATATAATAACATATAAGAACTTTTTGATAACTCTATAAAATTTACGTTATTGGCAATTAAAGGTTCTAGAACATTTGCGGCCAAATTTTATATAACCTTTTAAAAACGAGGTAACAACCATAGTTATCAAGAGAGTACAAAGACATTGTAGGCACCATTCTAATTTAGGTACATAATAATTTTTTTTGGGAATAAAACGAAATTGTTATTTTGTTTTAATTAAGTCGTTTCATTGTGGAGCTATACACCAACAGTCAATAAATTAAAATCTTTCCTCATACCTAAGTGTTTTCCTGTTTAATCACTAGGTAAGTAACACAGATAATGTAAAACAGGTGGCGCCTACTGGGTAATCAAAGCAGAGCACAACTATCTCTAAAAGAGATACGAACCTAGCCTCCGACATATTGAGCTGCCGTACGCATCCGTTGCCGTGCCCTGTAAAAAGGGAGACGCCGCAAATAATATGTCAGTTCTTTGTCTCACCATATGTTAATAGTTCTATTTCTGTTTATGTTTCTCTTGCAGACATAGCCACATTGCAGAATAGAATAATTTCCGTTTGAAAGACCATTGCATGCGATCCCAGAGAGTTAAATTCTCTGACTGCCGTGCTTTTACTGAACACTACAGCTCCGTAATTCACAGGGATCTGTTTCTGAGAAAAGATTTCGCTAAAATTAGCACTATATAGTTTTTTTTCATGGTGAGCAATAAACACATCGCACCCCCAGCTACCCAAGTAGCCGCCAGTACCTGCTCTCATTTTCTATGAATAAATGAAGATGACGGGGTTGCATCAAACCCTCGGACACCCTCTTGAAGGTAGTCCTTATCGCACTAATCATTCCTACATAAATGATTCTTTAAACTTTGTTACGTGAAAAAAGGTGTTTATGCTTGACTGTACTAAGCCACCACAAAATATCGACGTACGTAATCATAAGACTATTTCACTTTCAGTATCAGCCATCAAGGGCACCGAAATTTTCGCTTACTAGCCCAGAAAGTACATATGGTCTTCTTTGCTCGAGTCGCAATATGATAATTTCAGCTTAGTCGTGAGTCCAGAATTAGTCCCAGGTAATTAACAGTTCCCATATATTGAAGGATCCGCTCCGATTAAATAATTGTGTGTAGTCTCTCACTAGAAAGCAACTGGAGGTCAGTACTTGGAACACAGTCCATAGTATGGTGGATTAAGGGTTGGTGCAGAACATATACCTCTAATGAGAGGTAGGTTTGTTAGAGATAACATTTTTTTGATACTTTTCGTAAATTTATCGGTTAAATGAATAATATTCTGGAGTCAGCTACAGAAGTTTTCATTTGGATCTTGCATAAAAATTAAGTTTTTAATATTTTGAGCTTTTTTCCTGGAAGTTTGGCTTCAATTGATGGCACATGCTATATTGTATTTGTTATAATTTGATTTAAATGGATACACTGATTTTGCTCTATGAAATTGGTGTACCCTGTTAGTTGAAGTTTTAATAAGCATTACCTGAATTTACTACTAGATTTGGACTAATTTTTAAGCATAGTGGATGAAGCTATTAAAAAAGCTGGTGTAGAATAACTTAAGGAGCAAAGAAAATATGCCATAACTTACGAACGATGTACCGAAAAAAAATTGGCTGAAAGTAATTACCAGGAGCTTGAAATGGCCCATTAAAATGACTACTGATAGGCTGATTGTAACTCAGAAATGAGTAATATTTATGTTCTTATGATTGTAGGAACACTTATTTGGCAGTGGTAAAATAATTAAAAGTGATATAAAATATAACGTAACGTTGGTTCCAGAGGAAGACATGAAATCTATTTCTTTGTCTGGAAATTCGTAGTTACTAGTAGCATCAACTATAGAAATCCTCAGGCTCGTAAATGACCACACCATACTTAGCATCCGAGTTTTAATAAGAAGAAGTTCTAAGAACCAACTTTCTCTACATAAACTAGATACTATCCATCATATAGCACCATTTAATGTTTAGCTAAAGCCTTTAAGTTTTAGGGTATATCATTAAAAGAAAAATTATCACAACTACTACTTTAAGTGAAAATAGAAACACGTGTAACACGCAAAATTTGAAACATGTTTTTTCTAATATCAGTACAAAAATTAAAGTCAGTTTCAACGTGGTGGTGAAATGTAATAAATATATAGTTTTAAAGCTACGAAATCGTGACAAAAAATTATTATTATATTTCTTACGTGGCTAAATACAAAAACGTATAAGTTGAATGTCGAACCTTTATAAATTATGAATATTTTAAATTGAAACAAAACTTTCCATAAGATACTTGCAATAGACGTTTAGAATAATCAAGTTCCAACAATACTAAAAAATTGGTATATATAGCTTATTTGATGACATAACGGCAAAATTAATATTTTATTTATTTATGTTTATCGAGTGACGAAAATAGCGACATGTTTGCTTAGCTTTTTCGCTGTTTAATGACAATTATACGAGGGATTAACTGTTTCGGAATGATTTCGCATTCAGTAGCAAACAGGGCACTTTACTTAAGAAAAATAGCTTCAGGGCAAATTCTCTGAAACTTATGATTCTGGAGATCCTGCATGAGTAGATTAGAACGCTCAATAGGCACTGAGTTCTAAAAACCCATATTCTAAAATAAAGCCGTTTAAATTTAGGATGGATGTCACCTTAAAGATCATTTTTAAGGTCAATCTTCTTTTTAAACAAAGGATCCAATGGCGATATTTGCTTTTACCTTCAGAGAACATCACGTAAGTCATTTGAAGATCAACTGATTCTCTTTTCGAAAATTAATCGGAATGGCAAACTTTGCAGTGACCTTAGTAATCACTTATAAATGATTTGCCACATAATCTCTATAATCAATGCTATAACTGTCATTAAACGAAGCAAATTTAGGCTTTATGGTCATTCTGCAGTAGCATAAAGCTTTTCTATAAGTCCATGCATGTATGTCTCAATATATGCATATATGTATGTCAGTATTTCCATATTTATGCATGTCTACTTCTCTCTAAAAATAGAGATAGTAATTTTCATCACTCATACTCACTTTTCACTGATAATATAAATGATCGGCCTCTTAAATTTAGATACTAGATATGTATACATATAATATCTAGTTCTTTTTTTTTTAATTTATTTATTTACTTTTTTCATGTATATATTTTGATATTTATGCATATATGTGTGTATATGTACAGGGTGAGTCAACGATTGGATGAAGTAGGTTTGTGCCTTTTCGGTGAAATTAACAAAGAAACTATATTTATTGTTTGATACAGTTTATTTTTACGCAGATTTTAAAAATATTTAGGACTCTACAGGGTGAGCCAAAAAACTAGAACAGCATAAAGTTGTATTTTTTTAAATAGAACACCCTATATACAAATCGTATTTTCGATTTAGCTTATAATTTTAAATCTTTTTTATTAAGGGTTTACTATAACAAAACTATAGTTTCTGAGATAATTAAGTTTAAAGAAAAAAAGTCACATTTTCAAACATCAATTCAATCCTAAATACCGTTTTCAATTTTGTGACAAACATATTCAAATTTGGAATTTAGCAAGACCAAGGACAAGTTAACATAATTTTTACCTAATATTTGCAATAAATGCTACAGGGTGTTGAACACATCGGCTCAAATTTGAACAAGTTTAAATGAATAAATATCTTTTTTTTTTAATCGTACACCCTGTATATTTTCATGTTATTTAATAGAGTAATAAAAACCCTAAAAGTTTTGTTCAATATATCCTATACCTATTTATAATAGTTTTTGAGATATTTCAGTTTTTCTTATTTTCCATACTTTTTTACAGTGGAAGATATGCGAAACAGGATTAGGGATACCTGTAGAACAATAACGCCACTAATTTTGTCCAGGGTCCGAGAAAATCTGCAAAAAAGACTAAATTTGTGCATTGCACAAGAGGGTCGTTTATTCGAACACTTATTAAAAAGAAATAATTAATCTCAGTATTTAATAGGTAATTTTTTTGTTCCAATTTAGTATAAAAGTAAATATGTATTTGCCTTGTCGTTATTGTTGTGTTAATTTTTTCACATTATGTTTAATTAAACTATTACCGTTGTAATATAACAAATAATGTATTTCATCATATTTAACCACATTCTGTTTGTTTCTGTAGTTTCTTTTTATTATTTTACATGGCTACTATGATAATGAAGACTTTGTGTAAAAAAGTATGGAAAATAAGAAAAACTGAAATATCTCAAAAACTATTATAAATAGGTATAGGATATATTGAACAAAACTTTTATGGTTTTTATTACTCTATTAAATAACATGAAAATATACAGGGTGTACCATTTAAAAAAAAAAGATATTTATTCATTTAAACTTGTTCAAATTTGAGCTGATGTGTTCAACACCCTGTCGTTTTTATTGCAAATATTAGGTAAAAGTTATGTTAACTTGTCTTTGGCCTTGCTAAATTCCAAATTTGAATATATTTGTCACAAAATTGAAAACGTTATTTAGGATTGAATTGATGCTTGAAAATGTGACTTTTTTTCTTTAAACTTAATTATCTCAGAAACTATAAAGTTTTGTTATAGTAAACCCTTAATAAAAAGATTTAAAATTATAAGCTAAATCGAAAATACGATTCGTATATGGGGTGTTCTATTTAAAAAAATACAACTTTATGCTGTCCTAGTTTTTTGGCTCACCCTGTAGAGTCATAAATATTTTTGAAATCTGCGTAAAAATAAACTGTATCAAACAATAAATATAGTTTCTTTGTTAATTTCACCGAAAAGGCACAAACCTACTTCATCCAATCGTTGACCCACCCTGTACATGCAATCCAATAACTCAATATATATATATATATATATATATATATATATATATATATATATATATATATATATATATATATATATATATACCCCGCCTAAGTTATCAACGAAAGCATAGCTTTTTTCATCCACTCTGCCTGACCACCGGTTTACTGTAACCTGCTTGCAAGGGTGATTTGGAAAATCATTACAATGTAACCATCAAGGTCATGGCGATAGAAGCATTAAGCGATTTTTTGATTGAATTCTTTCTTTTTTGGACTTCTTTAAACAGCATGGTTTTACAATGACCTTTAAGGTTATTTTTACAGTCACTCTATGCTACTGCGGAATGCATTGATAGCGCAATTTTAGGACAGCATACATTCAAACTTCTGAGCTACTTATCACGACCAGTCAAAATTCTAAATTTCAGAGAGTTTGACTTTAAGCCCATTTGCTAAAGAGAATGCGGGTTTCTTTCGAAATTTTAATACACTTCCGCCCCTCAAATTTAATTTATTTGTGAATTTTTGCTCTAATGCTATTATTTATGCACAAATCAAATTATGTTTTGCACCCACCAGACCCTATAAACCCGAAGTAAAATTATCTCGCTGTCGTGGCATCAGAGGCCTAAATTAAAATTTACTTACTAAATATAGCATATAATGTACGAGGGAAGGTAGAAATTTTTCTCAGCAACAAAGAAACGTCAGAATATTTACACTTTAGCCAAATTACCTTAGTTCAAAAGATGATAGCAACAAAGTTACAGTGTGTTGAATTTTCATTTTTTGAAATTATTTAAAAAAAAATAGAATATTTAAATAGAAATTGGTGATCTTTGGTTTATGGAGACGACGAGCTCAAATTTATTCATAGTTTTTCCACTAGTTACAGAGAATATATCTTGTTATATTGTACGTGTCACTTTCTCTTTAATAAAGAAACCAAATTTCTTATCTGTTTTAAATGAAAACGGTAAACTTTGTAACAATCGCTCTTCTAAAGATATTTTCTTTTAAAATTTCCAATTTAACCAATTTTAAATATTATTTTTAGTGCTACAATTTTCTAAACATGGAAAAAAAGCAATAAAAGATGCTTGTAAATTTAATTTCTGTAAAACTGTAGCATTTTCATTTTACTAATACCACAAGTTTTGAGTAGTTTGAGTCTAATATTACAAGTTGTCACTGGATAGTAACCACTAAACGTGTGATATTTGTGGTTAGGAAAATCTTTGGTCAGTCAGTTTTTAGCCATACAGTACTGCCAACTGTTTCTTGAAATATTCCTTTTTGGGAAGCTTTATTTAAAAGAAGGCTCATTTTCTTTAGACCATTTTTTTATTTATCTCGTTGTGTATTACTTTGTGGTTATTTATTTTTTCTCGTATTTAATTGGGCATGGCTGGTAAGTTTAGAAGAATTTGTCAAGGTTTAGCGTTAACGTATCCTGTCCGTTTTTCAGTTGCTGTTTTCATTTGTATGGAATGATACATGCCTGAATAAGTGGAGTTTTTAATGATGGACCTAGATGGAATGAAATACCATGGTCTGAATTTTCTTAATTTACCAAAGTTCTGTGTACGTGACAATATTTCTCGTGTTTTATTCAAATTGCTGACATATGACTACTCTTTGAGAATCCAGCCTCGGCAAAATGATAAGTTACGTTTAACAAAGTGATGTTTGATCGCCAGCAGCGGGTGAACCGTTGTAAATGTTATGCCGGTTGCGTGCGATGCCAAAACAGTAAGTTAGTCCAGTGGGACAGGCCAGCAGTGTTGCTAACCCTACCGTTTTAACAGTAGATTTACTGTTTTTCAAAGAGAGCTACCTCCCTCTCCGTTTTTATAAGTAATCTACCGTTCTTTTAGTAACCGTTTAGGTTATAATTTATTACATATTTATTTAAAATAATTGAAAAGAACTATTATTATTGCATACTATAATCATTTTATTGATTATAAAACAGGGGTACTACGGAATCTAAACGATTTCATGCTTAAAGGCCCATGAATTTTCTTCATTTCACTAGGAGGCGCTACGCTGCATGTTGACCCATTGTTATTCTATCCTTGTTTACCAATGCAATAAAACAGAACGTTGCTGTCTTAAAAAGTTTGACCAACATTCTGTCTACTGTTCTGTTTCGATAACTGGCTTGCAGTGTTACCAACCCTGCCGTTGTAACGGTAGATGTATCGTTTATCAATGAGAGCTACTACTCTTTTTCACTAACCGTTTGAATTCAAATTTATCACATATTTATTATTGCATAATAAAATTATACTAATTATACATTACGAAATCTAAACGATTTCATGCTTTAGGGTCGAAAAATTTGTTTTTCCATCCTTGTTTAACAGTACACAACAAAAAAGAACAGATACAAATCTGACTTTTCACATATAGAACAGATTTTGTTTACAGAGAGGTTGGTAGAAATTAGGAAATGAATATTTTTAATTCTCTTTTTTCACTCAAAATCGAAAAAAAAAAAGCGAGGGTAGTGATAGTAATGTAAGTCGACAAGTTAATTAAAAAAAAATGAATATAATTAATTTGTACCACAAGTGGATAATATACTTGCAGTTGGGTGTATAAAATACAATTTTATAAGAGAAACTGACTGAAGAAACTTTATACTATAAGG
This sequence comes from Diaprepes abbreviatus, assembly GCA_034092305.1. NCBI lineage: Eukaryota > Metazoa > Arthropoda > Insecta > Coleoptera > Curculionidae > Diaprepes > Diaprepes abbreviatus. Next base: position 1,756,806 of record JASJET010000216.1, on the reverse strand, counting down.
ACAAACGTACTCTGTTCTAACACAGTTAGAGACAAAGCACTATATCAGATTGCAAGTATGGTTGCGTTTGGTGAATGTTGGATCGAATTCAGCCTTGAAAATCATGTCTTTGGTGATATCAGCGCGGTCCCTTTTGGCATGAAATTCAGGTCCTTCGTGAATAACTTTGTAGCAACACAGCGGAAGCCCAAATCACTAACTGCAATATTCTGAATAGACCATAAGCGATGTTCAAATTTTTTGCCTGCTCAAATTTGTGGTTATTGACCAATATTTCTTTTACTGTATTGATGTCGATTGTTTTCTTAGATTATCATTCCTGAAAGAGTTTCACAACTTTTCCAAGATTTTTGCATGGTTGAATACAATTTTAACACAAAAGTTAATACAAACTAGTTTTGCAAATTTAACTCCATTTTTGAAACTTTAGAAGATCGAAAACACGTGCAGAAATAGATGTACTTAAGAGGACATAACTTTTGCAAATATCAAGCTACGAGGATTAAATTTGGTGGGAATATCAATAATAGATTTAGCAATCTAACTAAAAAATCTAAACTAAATAGCTGTCTCAGAGTGCCACCTGGTGGCAATTTAAAAACTTGTCGACCAGGTTTATATGTGTGCCAAAACCAGGGGCTGCCGATTTATTAGTTTTTGTACAATTGCCATTTGAAATTTATTGTGCGGTCAAGACGACATTTTGAAAGTAAAAGTATCATTATACAAACCCAGTTAAATATATTAAAACATGCTAGCAAATATGATCGAAAAGGGCTTGGTGTGTGAAAGTAGCCGTGTAGTGTGGGCAGCGCATCTGCCACAATTAGTCGTATTTATATAGTACATACGACTTCCCTCGATAATAGCGCTTATCTCAGTACTTCTACTTTCAAGCACTACATGATGTATCTAGACGCGCTGATAGAGAGAGTGCACTAAAAATTTTAAATGTGAATTGTGCAGAAACTAATGAACTTATTAGTATTTCGCGAAGCACCTGCGCTACATTTTGAAAAATTGCGAAAATATGAGTTTTTGAAACCTGCAAAGTTTTCCGGTTTTCGTCTTTTTCATCGATACTAGTGATCCAATTAAGTCGATTCAGGGCTCATTTTGGTGATATTTTTTTTCCCACAAGTGGTCTGTTTGCACTATCGAGGTTGCTTCATTACTTTGGATTTAAGAAGCAGACAATGAAAAATAAAAGCAATTTCTTGATTTTAAAAATATGCAATAGATTAATGGATCATAGTACAGAGCAAAAAACGTATTTAAATATCATTACGGATAGTTTTTAGAGTATAGGCAAACACGGTATTATCATAGTATTATTGTCACGGAATTACAATTTTTTTTTTCATTTATTGGCCTGTTAGGGTTTCTACACTAAGAACAAACTAATATATAAGCTGCTAAATTTTTAGGCTTCAGTTTAAGGGCTTCATAACCCTAACGTGCTATATTATTTAATCAATATATCAGTAGGTTAGGCTGGATCAGACACGAAGCTACATTCAATCCCAATTTTTTGTCTTGAATACTTCACAAAGTATTAATTCTTTACATTTAAAATCTTATAATATAATTTATTTTAAGATTTCTGCACTACAAATTTCTCTCTAAACTTCCTGCATAGCAATTTATAAGCTCGTTTTATACAAAAATATTTTTGGTATTGATCTGCCACTTTATTTCATGAAAACGGACTAAATTGAGTATAAATTTTTAAACACGTCTGATTTGTACCAGTTGGAAACAAGCAAAATTAACAAAAAATCATATCATGTAAACAAGTACCAATTAAAATGTAAAATTATGTATTCAAAACAAAAGTACACTTTTTAAAAAACTGAATTTGTAACTTATGAATAATAAACTAGCTTAAAGTATAATTTTTATTTCCCTACATGACATTTTTAATGATTATGATATTGTTAGTTTTAAAGCGAAGTGGGTTAGTCAAATACTGTAATAAAAAGTGACAGACAGATCAAATGTGACTTGTTTGTATTCGTGTAGAATATTTAAATAAAATTTGTGAACTGTGTGTAACTAAATGTAAGTATACATAGCGAGCAGTTTATACATGCAATGGAGCAATTAATATTGTCGTATGACCAATCACGATACACTTGAACAAAAAAGAAAAATTCTAAATTTCATTATTTTTAAACGCTTGACGTTAACTTTGAAATCATCGCATGTCGATATGTAGGGTGACTTTATAAGGGTTTAATAAAGTATGATCCATAATTGTTTGTATAAAAAATAGTAAAATCGACTGATCGTTTTTGGGTATTTGAAAATACGTTGCAAAGAAAAGATTCTCATTTGCTTAAAATTGGGGATCTTACTAACGGATATGAATTCAACGATCTAACTCACAGATTGCTAGCTTTTCCTGGACAGTCGTCTGAGAAAGAAAGAAAAAAGGACCCCGCACCAACCAAATGGAAATTGGACCCCGGTCAAATTCATTGAAAATTCAGTATATTGTAGGCCTAAATGTCCTGATCAAAAGTTTTTGTGGGCACAAAGTCCAAAAGTTAATAGTTTTCGAGATATAGAGGGATAAGTTGCGCCTGATCCACCATTTACATAGGTAAGGCGTAAGGGTCAATTTTCTCTATCTATCTCTTTTTCTCTCTCATTCAAAAATTCAGTGACATGATTGGAAATATAATTTTCTCGTATAATTGCGTCAAATCCGATATAAGCAGGTACAAAACGCTTCATCAAAGATTTTCTAACAATCTCAATAGCTGAGCTTGTTGCTTGTCTGCTCAAGTATTGAAATATAGCGCAGATAAATTCGTCTGAAAGCCCATGCCTCATTTTACACAAAAACATCAATAGTTCTCTTTCACCAATGTATCAATAACCACCTTCACGAGGAATTCGATTACAGTAAGTATATAAATCTCTGAATTGTTCTTTCGATATGAGACAAAAACATTCAAATTCCTCATCTGTAGAGCTGTTTTCATCAACAATGCGAGATGCATTTTTTGCTACTTCACGAAGAGCTTGTAAAACTATCAAAAAAAAAAGTTAAAAATGGACTTTTGCGTTCAAAAAATTACCTTACCTTTATCATTGACCTCAAGGTCATATAAGTTTCAAATATTACGAAAATCGAAAATTATTTCAGAAAAAAACGTTTTTATCTTTTAAATCTACTTCTTAAAAAAACATTTTTCCATAAAAAAAAATTATCTTCTCGATTCTTGAACCATAGATTATATCATTTCTCCTTTATTTTGTCTTTTCTTGGGTTTAGGTTCTACCTATTTCTTACAAGTAAAATTTTATAACAAGTGGATTTTCAGCAATAGATCTCCTCGTTCTCTTAATTTAATTGTCTTGGATTATTTTATATGAGGCACGATAAAAAATATCATTTATTGTAATCCTGTGATAATGCTGGAGAACTGTATGGCAAGGGTTCATAAGTTTATCTCCAAATTAAATTAGAATGGCCACCCATGACGAACTCACTCGGAGATGCGAAAAATGTTTGAAAGTTCAGGATAGAAATTTTCAACATTTCATAAAGTAAATTATTTTTCTTCCTAGGTAAGCCGTTTAGCATTTTTACAATCCAAAAATGTTAAATTGCCAATATTTCGCATATACAACCTTATACGAAGTTACCCTTATTTTCAATGCTAAATAAGATAACATTATAACAATAGGCAGTTTACGTTTAAAAAAATTTGACTTTTAACGATTTTTTCAAGTTAATATTTATTATTAGATTTTGATCACCCTGCATTTACTTATTATCAAAATATCAACACAGTACACTAAGGTAGATCCCCTTCTAGAAGAAAAATAACCCTAATTAATTCATAAAGGCTTTAATATAAGAAAAATTTATAGTTATGTTTAGGCCAGCAAATGCAATTTTTGGCATAAAATTTAAAATCTATCAAAAACAGTTGGACCTGCAAAGAATCTAAAAATGAAATAGCATATAGGGTATTTTATCTAAAATATGCAAGAAAGCATCAACTTCCTGTATAATGGTAAGTGCCACCATCTTGAAAATAATTTAGCCGAATTACCCACATCGACTTTAATAAACTGCAAAATTTTAAAAATTTTGTCTACTTTTAAGAAAATCTGTCGCTGCATTTCATCGTGGGACACACTGTATAGATTTTAAAACGTAATTTGGAAACACGACCTTCTATTTTTTTCAAAATATCTAGAAAATCAAACCAGTTAAAATCCATCGGCAAGAATTAGTAAATTACTAACATAATTGTTTAAAATGTTGCCCTTTTAACCGTCTTTCCATCTCGTGTAGTTTCAGAGATTCCAATTTATTCTCTACCAATCTAGTATACCCAATAATTACATATATATTTTTTTCTTTTTTTCGAGGAGGGGAAATCTTGCATAGACACCAACACGAAGTGTGAAGGTAGTGCCGGATTCCTACCGGCTAAAACTCCCCCCTGGACTGAAGGTCCCCACGGCCTACTTCGGTTTGCTACGGTGAAGCCATAGCCCACAGAAGTGCTCAGTGAGTGTCCATAGGTTTCCGGGCCTTGGCCTTTTTAAACCTTAGGTCATCACTCTTTGGTGTTTCCGCTCCGGGTGCCGTTGCACTCATTGCATCGCACCGCCTTACGTATCGCATACAATGTAAGGTTGATCTCTTCTCATTCATTCCGTGCATCATTCATTCATGCCTGAAAAAACTTTTCTGGGCTCCTTTTGTTCCCGTTGCTATCGGTGCCGCCCTTTAGGTTGTCCTCTGCATACCGGTCTTTCTTCTTACCTCCCTTTTTTGCTTTTTCTTCTTCTTCTTCTTCTTCTCATATACTTCTCTCTTCTTCTTCTTCTTCTTCTTCTTCTTCTTCTTCTTCTTCTTCTTCTTCTTCTTTTCTTCCTTCTTCTTATTCTTCTTCTATCTTCTACCTGATATTCTGTTTTTCTCCATCTCCTGCATTCTGTGCCTAGAGTTGCATTCTAGGTCTTTTATGTTTTCTTACCTCATCTGGGTTGTAATCCACTGCCTGTTTTATTAGTGGATTATCATACTCTTCTGCTTTTTGGAAGACTTTTCCTGCCTTTTGTCTTAGGACCTCTCTTAAAGAGGTCCAGCTCAGATCTCGACGTATTTGTTCGTTCCTGATAAACCACGGGGCGTCTACAGCCATCCTCAGTACTATATTTTCCTGAGCTTCCAGCCTTTTGATATGTGAATCAGCAGCGTAGCCCCACGCTGCTGACTCGTAGGTCAATACTGGCCTAAGCACTGTTTTTATTAATGTCAGCTTATTCTTTAAGCTCATTTTGGTCTTCCTGTTGAGTAAAGGGTAGAGTTGTTTTCTCACGTTTTTGAACTTTTTTATTGTTGCAGTGATGTGTTGTCTCCAACACAATCCTCTGTCTATCGTCACTCCGAGATATTTGGCTTCATTTGTCCATCTGACGTTTTCGCGATCAATATCTATCATCTCGCCCGGTGGTATCTTTCTCTTCGTCAGGAAGAGTACTTGACTTTTCTCGGCGTTTACGCCATTTTCCAAGGTATGAACCAGTCATTTACTGGGTCCATTTCTTCTTGCAGATATCTACTTACCATCATTGGATGGGTAGATCTTGCCATTATTGCTGTGTCGTCAGCGAACAGGGTCATGTTCGTATTTCTGGTCTTGGGGATATCATGTGTGAAGATAATATAGAGGTGCGGTGAGCGTACGGACCCCTGTGGTACTCCTGCCTCTGGTCTTCTTCGGTGTGATGTTTTTTGGTCCACCTTGACTATGAACTAACGTATTTTACACATGTTACTCTTTAATATTTAGATATATCACTTCTTAAAATATTTTTCACTATTAGGCTAAAATCTTGTGCAAGATAAGATTAAACAAAATGCATACATTTTAATATTTTGATGTTCATGTTTTTCTTTTTTAAATAAATAGAAAATTATGTCCCATGTTGTTTTATTTCCATTTCAAATTAGAATTTCAAACCGTCTTTTCCAGTCTTCTTTAACGACTTGTTTTTCTATTTTTATACAGTTCTTTATTCTATCGTCACGTGGCGCAGTAAAGAACCAATTAAATTATACAAAGAAATATTTAACTCGATTCTTTGATGTTTCGTTTTAATGGAAATTTCCAGCAGCTGGAAATTTTGACTTGAAGGCTTAATTTTGTTAAGATAATTTATTAAACAATTCTATTATATTCTTTGTGTTTGCATCATTAAGAAAGTATTTTGTGTGTTTCTAAAAGGTCTGTACTAAATACTAGCACATTACCTTAGTCTAAAAGTCGATAGCTGGTGAAACAATAACTCGGGGAAAAATTAATTTACGTTTTATCAAATGGGCAAAATTTTAGCAAACATTCTGTATGAGCTAATTACTTAGGCCATTTATTAAACCATATAAATTTATTTTTTTTAATGCCAATTATAATTGCTGTAGAACCATGTTTTTTCAAAATTTGGTGAATTTTTTGAAAAAGTTGGCAACTTCGCATTAAAATTCCAAACCAGTTATGCTACAGTAAAGATAGTTTTTGGAAGAATTCAAATATGCAAAAATATAGAGTATATTCTATTAAAGAGAACTATTTTTTTAGTCCCACACTGTCATAAAACGCCAAGTATAATTAAAAATATTTTTTGATTGTATGAATTTTCAAATGATACATCTTTTTTTAAACCACTTTATAGATTACTTTGTTACACTATTTTGCTGTCTAGTATGTCAACAATTTTTTAGTCGATCTTGTAATCAATTGGGTAGTTAGACATAGATAACATTTTAAATTATTCAAGAATATTGAATTCTAGTGAAACAAATTGAAGAAGATTTTCTCTAAAATTTGTCTGTGATACGAAGAGGTTATATCTGTAATAGACAATAAAATATTCTCTCAATTGGCCACATCCAGAAAAATTAATGTACCGGCGAATTAAATATAACATGTTTTTTGATTTGTTGAATATATAGCCAATTTTAGGGGTTATTTTTGTATATCTCTAATATATATAAAAAAAGAAGTCCGGACTGGTTGCAGAAGCGGATCCAGCCTCTCTCCTTTGGGGCGGTAGGTGATATCACAAAAGTACAATATGGCAATCGAAAGCAAGTTGTCGACGGGGGGGGGGGGGGGGGGAGACACCAGTAACATTCCCATTTCTAGTGTACAAGGCAGGGTTGGGTCTATTTTTCTGAATTTGAAGTTCTTGGAGAGGAGGGGGCGATCAGAAGAAAAAACAAGTTGCAGACAGGGGGGAAGATGCAAGCAGCATACACACTCCTAGTATAAGAGGAAGAATCGGGTCTATTTCCCTGAACTCAAAGCTCTTGGGGAGAGGGCTATTGCAAGAAAAACAAGCTGTCAACGGGGGGGGGGGGAGTGCCAGAATCGGTTCTATTTTCCTGAACTCATGACTTTTGGGAAGGGAGGGGCGATTGCCAGCATATACATTCTTATACTCTATTCAAGAACTAGAGAGAGTAATAAAACTGTTACCGAAATCTCCAACATACCTGTTCCAGTGCCGCAGGTAACTGAGGACTGCCGTAAATCTAATTATATTTAAATATTATAAACTTTTATAAATTTACTGCAACAATAAAATTTCTGATAATTCAATTTAATTTCTGTCAGTGAGCAAAGTACACCTTACATGGTGTCCTTAGTGATTTATCTTGTTTGTGCTTGTTTTTATATAATATTTCAGATTAGTGAGATACCCAAAAGATATGGCTTCCACCTCTATATTTATTACAAAATCGTTAAAGCAAGGCATTTTTTCCTCAGCGAAAAAGTTATTACGATGAATGTTTATGATGCCTTAATATATCAATATCTAAATAATAATGTTAAAAGCTCTGATGAGATGTATTCCAACATGACAGGAGTTGGAAAATCTACTATGTACCGAATACTGAAGGAGAAAAAACGACTGAAATTTTTAGTACTTCCAAGCCACATTCGATCACAGGCAGACGAAAAACCTCGTTGGAAAAAGAGATGAAAACTGCAATAAAAGAAATTGTACATACATTTTATTATGAGAAGCAGATCCCAACCGTCGACAGAATTCTAACTAAAATCAATGAAGATCGGAATTTACCTGAAATTAAAAGAAATGAGCTCTGGAAATTGCTCACAGAACTTAATTTTTGCAAGGAAAAACCAGATAGGAAATATATTCTTATAGGTCGTTCGGAAACTCTCTGTTGGAAAAGTAAATATGTTTCAAGTAAAAGGTAGGGTTGCTAAAAATTACACTACTTACAAAATTAGTAATTTAACTGAACCTTTGAAAGATTTGTTTGAATAAAGTTAGTGCGAAAAATTGGTAAAAATCCATATAATAAAAGAATAAAAGAAAATGTGAAAACTCAATCTCATGATCGGTGAGATAGAGGAACCAATTATAATTAATTTGAGCGAAGATAGCGTCACTGACTTTGATTACGAATTAGATACGTAATGTTTACCAGCGCAAACACAATTTATTGTTTACATTTTTGTTTTTGTTGTATTTTATTATTTAATGTTGTTTATATATATTTTTATTTTTATATATATTTTTATTTTAGTGTGTTCCACTTTATATATATTTAATTCCAATTAGCCGTAATTTTTTTATTATTTTACTATTGTATTTGTGTCTTTTTCTTAAGCGTGTAGAATTTATTTTATATTTTTGGGGCGATGGGATTTCCATATAATAAAGTAAATTAAATTGAGATGTCAGTGCAATTCAAATAAAAATAAGTAGGTGTAATTTTAACTAAAACATATAAAAATTAATTACATTAGAATCCCTTTTTAGTGTTGCTGCAAATGGTTTAAGAAATAAATAAACTGAAACGTCAAATATCCTAAAAAAGTTTTTATTTAATAATAAAATGACCGATAGCCCCAAAAAAATTTTAATATTATATGGACGAATTTATTTTTTATATATGTTTAATTTCTTGTATTTTTGACAATGGGTATTTTGTAAGTATTTAAATTATAACTTTTTTTGAGAGAATAAGGCTACGTTTTAGTCTAAATATACCTAAAACGGTTTCTATGCCAAAATTAAAAATAATAAAAATCAGTTGTGATTTGTGTTAAATATGTCAAAATTATCTATATTTTCTAATATGTGTGAATTATTAAGAAATCATAAGACAATAATATGTAATATAATGTTATAAAGACGTTTCATTTTAAGTTTATTACCGAAATCATATTCTATGCCATAAATACTTAGTGATAAAATAAACCTTCTTCCGACGCCTATGAGAAGAATCCTTTTTAACACTTCACACCTCCAAGTATCTATTGTTATCTAACCCAAATAGTCCATTATTATAGGCCGGTATTTTTAATTAGAGAATTTCTAACCCATTCTTATGAAAAATATATGTGTCTAACAGATTTTGCCAAAGACACCGGACTTGAGAACACAGGTAGTTTGCGAAGAAAAAAAAGGGATAAAAAATGATTTATTACTCTCTCTAGTTCTTGAATAAACTATAGTGTACGGGGCAAAATCGGGTCTATTTTCCTGAACTCACAGCTCTTGAGGGGGGCGATCGCCCCCACCGCCCCCCCTGGATCCGCGCCTGACTGGTTGACTGACTGATCGATCAACGTACAGCCTAAATGGTTAAAGATATTGACTTGAAATTTAACACAAACATTCGTGATATGGTATAGGTTAACAATAAGAAAGGATTTTGCGAAATCTTTATTAGAAAGGATGAAAATGATAAACAATATGTAAAATTACATGATTTTCGGGATGATATTACATAGCACTCAACTAATTCAGTCGAATAATTTTTTTTTTATTCTAAGTGCTGAATATATAAGCGAGACTTTTCTACAATCTATAATCCAATTATTTATACGATAAAACCAATTTTACTGGCGAAGCCGCGAGGGGTAAAATGCTAGTCTGGATATCTAGCTTTTCAAATTATTTTATACTATTACGTTAAAATATTTTTAAACTTTATTTTTACAAAATAAGATGAGTTTGTGTCTCTTTTCTCATTAAATAAAAAACTGTCTCCCACATTGTTTCATTTCCATTTTAAATAAGAGTTTCAAACATTAATTTCCAATATCCCTTATCGACTTGTTTTCCATTTTTATACGACCGTTTTTTTATCGTCACGTGGAGCTGTGAAGACCCAATTAAATTATTCAAAGAAATATTCAACTCGTTCCGTTGATGTTTCGTTTTAATAGAAATTTCCAGGAACTGGAAATTTGAACTTAAACGCTTAATTTTGCCTTAAAGATCGTATCAAATAATACCATTATATTTTTGTGTTTCTAAAATTACACACAAGCAATAACAGTTTATACGTTTTATATGAAATTAAAAATATGCGCTACGAAAACTAACAAAGTAGGAAAAAATATTTATATTACCGTTTCAAAACATTTTGTTAAATATAATATTCTGTTAAACAAAGTACCCTCCGGCTAGTATAATTAGTATATGTATTGTTTAAAAACAGATTTGTCCGATGAAATTTTAGTTTTAATTTAAAACTTTATTTCACTAAAATTATTGATCTTACATATTTATTATCATTATGTTGTGTGTCCAGTACGTATATACAAACTTTAGAAAGAAAATTTTTTCCAACTAGCTATGAAATATATTTTTCATCATTTTTCAATACGAAATAACTAATATTCATCATTCATCATGGGGAACAAATTTCAATTTTTTTTTTCCTGAACAAAGCCGATTTTTTTGGATTCAACTACACCCAAATTACTAAAAAATACCTATTAAAAATTTTATTTGAACGTGAATTAAATGTTACAAAATTTGTAATGAACATACAAAATACAGATAACAATATATTGTTGGTTCAACAAAAGCAATTAATTAGCACAATTTTATCATTGAATCTAAAGTTTAGACACTCATTTTGCGCTTCTTATCCTGCCTTCTAAAAGCAGCCTCTGGGTTATCTCTTGGAATAGTTCAGCAATAGTTGGCTAACATCTCATAGTTCCATTTCCTCTGATACCTTCTTTCCATGTTTGAAATATCTTGGTAGAATCCCTCACTGTGTTCGTCACTTACCCCATCACAACTTTCAGGAAAGTAGTTCAGATAGGAATTCAAGAAATTAATTTCCAAGGACATATTACACTCTAGGTTTTGGTAGCATGAAAGAAATTGGGCAACCAGATTTTTATAGTTTTCTGCTTTTATGTTTCCCCAAAAATTGTTGCAACCATTTTAAATTCATTCCAAGCGTCTTTTTTCTTGCCTTCAAGTATGGAATCGAATTGCGCATCTCGGAAAAGTTTCCTAATCTGGGGACCTACAAATATTCCCTCTTTAATTTTAGCAGAACTGAAACTTTTCTTTTAAATAACTAAAAGCACGGCCTTCCTTGTTCATGGCCTTCACAAAATTTTTCATAAGTCTCAATTTTATATGAAGTGGCGGTAGTAAAATCTTTTCTCGGGAAACTAATGGCGCGCTGGTTATATTTTTCTTTCCTGGCTGAAAATACTTTGGTCATACTAAGGTCACTTAATTCACTTTGACTTATTTTGTGGGAAGTTCATAGACTAAATTGGAGCCTTGCAAGGTTGATGGGCATTTCTGGTACATTACCGTTTGAATCCATTTGATCATCATCAGAATCAATGGTATATTCTTGAGGTGGATTAGGTACAGGCAATTCGTCACTATGGAACACCAGGCGTATGGTATATTGTAAATATGGATACTGTATCGCAGATTTTTTTAATAGTAGATAACGAAACAAGTCCGGAAATTGAAATAGGAAGAGGAGTGAGACAAGGGTGCATTTTGTCACCCCTACTATTCAATGTGTACAGTGAATCGATTTTCAAAGAAGAACTGTTAAGGGAAAGTAAGGGAATATTAATAAACGGAGAGCTGTAAATAACATAAGATTTGCAGACGACACTGCTATTATAGCTAGCTCCGCTGAAGAAATCCAAGAATTAGTGAACAAAATAAATAACGTTTGCGAGCAACGCGGATTAAAAATGAACACCAAAAAGACTAAATATATGGTAATAACTAAAAAACAAAACATGCAAACAAGCATAAAGTTGCGAGGTGTGAATTTAGAAAAAGTGCAAAAATACAAATACTTGGGCACATGGATAACAGCAAATAATAAACAAACAACAGAAATAAGTGAACGAAACAAATAACGTTTGCGAGCAACACGGATTAAAAATGAACACCAAAAAGACTAAATATGTGGTAATAACTAAAAAAAAACATGCAAATAAGCATAAAGTTGCGAGGTGTGAATTTGTGAATTTAGAATTTAGAAAAAGTGCAAATACTTGGGCACATGGATAACAACAAATAATGAACAAACAACAGAAATAAGAACGAAAATAGAAATGGCAAGAAGTGCGTTTGTAAAACTGAAAACCATTCTGTGCAGCAGAGACATCACTTTAGAACTAAGAATGAGAATTTTAAGATGTTATGTATTTTCAGTGCTACAGTATGGGTTGGAAGGCTGGACACTAAAACAAGAACACATAAATAAACTGCGAGCGTTTGAAATGTGGTGCTACAGAAGGATGTTGAGAATATCTTGGACGGAGAGAAAAAACAAACGTAGAAGTATTGCTAGCGATGGACAAAAACTATGAAATAATTAACAATATAAAAATAAAGAAACTGCAATATCTTGGACATATAATGAGAGGCCAGCGATACGAGTTGCTTAGATTGATCATGCAGGGTAAAATAGAAGGAAGAAGAAATATCGGAGGAAGAATAATTCCATGGTTGAGAAATTTGAGAGAGTGATTTAATTGTGGCTCAGTGGAACTTTTTCGAGGAGCGTCAAATAGAGTGAGAGTGGCAATGATGATATCCAACCTCCGATAGGAGATGGCACCTGAAGAAGAAGAATAATGAAACTGTAGCCAACTGAGACTTGTACACAACAGATTGTTAATTAGTACAATAAAATAAGTAAGCTTTTGCTATTTTGGTCTCGGAAACATTTTTGCTGATCCCTAGTGTAAAAAAAATATTCGCTGTTATACTGATTAAATCGGAAAAAATATGTCCTGCCTACTCTTTTTTTTTTTGTTGTCTATATTTTTGGTTCCTTCCTACGTAACATAGAATATACATAAAGTAAAATCTTTCAGATTCTTCTTATCTTTCGAAATGAACTTGAAAAACTTTTTATTGTTATGCTTTACATCTTTGCATAACGCCACTTGTCAAAATGTTTATAAGCCATATAATATTATGCTTTTAACTTTTCCGATGTTTTGAATGATAATGGATTTTAAATTGCCTTTTTGTTTTCACTTGGGATCTCCATACTCAAATTTTTTAATATTTTTAATTTAAACTCTAAAATCAAGCTAAGCGTATCACACTTGCGAAGATTGTGTTTAAATAAAACGCCAATTTGACCACTCGGGAAAAAGGAACACACAATATGTGAAATCCAGGTACAGAATATATGTCAATATTTTTTTTTTCATATTATAATTAATTAGGTACTTGAACAGAGATAAAATTTTAAACTACCCTGGAATATTAAATTCTAATGAAATAAATAGGAGAAGATTTGAATCTAAAATTAACCTGTGACTATAAAAAGTTATATATACAACAGCCATTAAAATATCCTTTCAGTGGACACATATAGGAAAATTAATGAACAGGGGATTAAATATAATACGCTTATTGACTTGTTCAATATCGTATCTAGGTATATTGCGTTTCAATTTATTTTATACTATTATTCTAAAAGGTTTTTCAAAATTTATTTTCCAAAATTAAATGGGTTTGTGTCGTTTCTCTCACCAAACAGAAAACTGTTTCACTCATTACCATTTTTATTTACAATTTCACACATTTATTTCCAATATTTTCCATCTACTTATTTTTCAATATATTTTTATACGGCCGTTTATTCTGTCGTCACGTGGAGCTTTAAATTATAAGGGTTTTTTTATAGAGGTATAGAAATTTAAGTTGGCAACACTTTTTTAACTGGCGGCCATTTTGTCAGCTGTCAAGTGATTTATGTTTAGTTTGGTTTGGCATTTCAACATGAATAGACTGACGCCTGAACAACGCTTCCAAATTGTGCAAATTTATTTTGAAAATCATGGTTCTGTTCGAAATACGTATCGCGCACTACGTTCATTTTACGGTCAACATAATCGTCCATCAGAGCAATTAATTCGATTAACTATGGAACGTTTTCGCACCACGTTTACTCTAAAAGATAATACGCATCCACAGAGACGTCGTACAGTGCGTACAGAAGAAGTCATTGCTGCTGTAGAGCGTAGCGTACAGGAAGACCCGAATCAGTCTATCCGCCATCATGCACAGGAATTGGATATGTGTCCGTTCACTTTATGGAAGATTTTGCGGAAAGATGTTGGTTTGCGTGCTTACAAAATCCAACTCGTGCAAGAATTGAAGCCACACGATCACGTAGCAAGGTGTAGATTCGGTGAATGGGCCCAAAACAAGATTGCCGTTGATCCCGATTTTCATAAGCGAATTTTGTTTAGCGATGAAGCTCACTTTTGTTTGAATGGATACGTCAGTAAACAAAACTGCCGTATTTGGAGTGATGATAATCCTCAAGTGTATGTTGAGACACTGTTACATCCAGAAAAACTGACTGTTTGGTGTGCTTTATGGGCTGGTGGAATCACTGGTCCGTACTTCTTTAAAAACGATGCTGGTCAGAACGTTACAGTCAATGGTGACCGTTATAGAGCCATGATTACTGACTTTTTCGTTCATCAATTGAGCAACCATGATGTGCAGGAGCTGTGGTTTTGACAAGACGGCGCAACATGTCACATAGCTCACATGAAATTGATTTATTGAAGGAAACGTTTGGTAACCGCATAGTTTCACGTTTCGCACCCGTGAACTGGCCTCCAAGATCGTGCGACTTAACGCCGCTAGACTATTTTCTGTGGGGATATGTGAAGTCGCTAGTCTACGCCGATAAGCCTGAAACGATTGATCACTTGGAGGACAACATTCGCCGCGTTATTGCCGATATACGACCACAAATGTTGGAAATAGTGATCGAAAATTGGACCTCCAGATTAGATTACGTCCGAGCCAGCCGTGGCGGCCATATGCCAGAAGTCATATTTAAATTATAATGCCAGAAGGTTATCTTTCGAATAAAGTAAATTTCATGTCAATTTAAAAAATTCATCTTTGTTTTATTCCATTTAAAATTTCTATACCTCTATAAAAAACACCCTTTACAAAGAAATATTCAACTCTTTTTTTGATGTTTCATTTCAATAAATTTCCAAGACAAGGAAATTTTAACAGAAACTCTTAATTTTGCTAAGATATCATATCAAAAAATACTATTATATATTTTGTACCTGCGTAATTACGCACAAGCAAAAAGGGTATATATATTTTTATAATACACATTCCCGTTTTAAAATATATTTTTAAATATAATATTATTTTAAACAAAACACCCTAAGGCTAATTTAATTTATATATGGACTGCTAAAAACAGGTATGTTGGATGAAATTATTGTTTTAATTTAAAACTTTATTTCAATAAAATTATTCGTATTACATATTTATTTTAATTATGCAGGGTATCTCGTAAGTATATGTCAAATCTTGGGCAGTATATAGAAGACCCAAAGATAATCCTGGCGTCAGACACAAATTCAAATGGGGGAAACAATTGCCTTCCTCAAGAGCTTTGAGTTTAGGAAAACAGACCAGATTCTGCCTATGATACTAGAAATATAGACATATTTATACTGCTGACATCCCGCCTCCGTCGACAACTTGTTCTTTCTTGCGATCCCCCCCCCCCCCCACAAGACCTTCAAATTCAGAAAAATAGACCCGACTTTGCCTTTTACAAGAGAAAGGGCAATGTTGCTGGCGTCTCTCCCCTTCGTCGACAACTTGCTTTAGCTTGTCAAACTGTACTTTTGTGATATCACCGCTCCTCCCTCCCCAAAATAATAGGCTGGATCTCCTTGACTAGTGTTTCATAAAGTTCTCAAACAGGCACATATAGCGCCCAAAAGGATTTTGAGCTGATTTACCACTTAGCTTGTAGCTTTTGATCATACTTGTGTACTTCTGATGACACCATTAGGTGGTCGAAACGCTTGTTTAGAGAGAAACCTAGCTGTATTTGCAGGAAATGAATTATCTGTATATTTTTCCCTTAACTATCTTAAGAAGAAGAACGGTAACATTTTAAACAAAGCTTAAACATGTTTGATATTTACGTATTTTTAAGTATGATTTCTTTTACAAACCAGAAAATTAGCCAGTTATTTTATTACATTAATTTTTTTTGTAGTGCTATAGTAGTGAAAGTGAAAGTATGTAGTGGGTATAGGGTTTTCCTGTTTCCTGGTTTTGAATAATACGTTGTGTATATTTTCTAAAATTTTATACAAAATAATTTCAAATGTAGCCAGACAAGATAATATTTCTTTTGTATCAAGGTCTATGTCTCATAAATTTCCTGTATAATTGAATATATTATACTGAGTGGTCTAAAAATATTGAGAGTATTTTATTAAAATAAAGAAAATAATTTAAAAGATATAAACTTTTATTCAACTTTTCAGGCAATATGAGCCTATGTCAAATTTGTCGTTTGCCTCATGCATTCACCTATATTGTTGTCAACTATATTTTGGAATATGACAAGTTATATATCAGAGTAAGACGAAAAGTTCTCGGCCTGACCTAGAGATGGCATTTCAGTCGGCGAAAATTTACGTTTCCTGCCTGCGTGCACATGTCATTAGTTCGTCGGACAAGCTTCAACTTGTTCGCTTAAGTAGTTTGTATAGACGAGTCTTTGCAGTACACGTCTTGCTTATGTTTTGTTAAAATGGATAAACTTGAATATCGGGCGATCATAAGATTCTTCGTTTTGGATGGATTAACTCGTAAGGAAATTCATCCGAAGTTGACACAAGTTTACAGGAACTCTGCTCTTTCAATATCAGCTGTTAAAAAGTGGGCAGCTGAATTTAAACGTCGCTCGAAGATGACCCACGTGAAGGACGACCAAAAATTGCAACCACGCCGGAAACTATCGAAAAGGTGCACAATAACGTGTTGGACGATAGGCGAGTGAAGGTGTGTGAGATAGCTGAGACCGTGGGAATATTGGAAGACAGGGTGTGAAACATCTTGCACGAAGAATTAGGGATGCGAAAGCTCTGTGCAAGGTGGGTGCCGCATTTGCTGAATGCAGATCAAAAGCAAATGCGCAAACGGCATTCGTAGTAATATTTGGACCGATTCAAGAGACCGATTTTGTGCGGAGATGTGTCACCATGGATAAGACACCACTACACGTCGTAAACCAACTAGCAGTCGAAGCATTGGGAAGAAGCCGGTGGTTTAGCGCCAAAGAAAACGAAATCGATCGTATCTACCGGAAATGGGAAATCCGCGGGATTTGCGGTACGATTTGCTCGGCCATCCCCCCTATTCTCCTGATTTGAGATCCTCAGATTTCCATCTCTTCCCACACCTGAAGAAATTTGTTCCTGGAAAGCGCTTCGCTTCTAATGAAGAAGTTGAGAGGATCATAGATGAATATTTTAAAAACCTTCAAGACTTTCACTTCCGGGAAGTAATATTGATGTTGGAGAAACGCTGGACGAAGTGTGTTGAACTTAAAGGAGATTATGTAGAAAAATAAAATCTTTTTTTAACTGACAATCGCAGTCTTTTATTGTCAGGCCGAGAACTTTTCACCTTGCCCTTGTATATATATATATATATATATATATATATATATATATATATATATATATATATATATATATATATATATATATGAAGTAAAATGCGAAACAGGAAATACAAACTTCTCTCGGTCATATCCTTTCTATGTTACAGGTTGCACAGTTAGAATAAATTGTTATAAAATACAATTTATCCTATTCCACCACCATTGAGTTGGTGGCCTACCTGTACCACCATACCGAGAAGAAAGTCATAGCTTACCCTCCCCGCCACAGTGATATGGCAGAGGTCCACGTTTCGTCTCTCACTGTACTCATCAGGGTACCGACATGCACCTGGCTGTGCAAAGGACAGATCGGAAGGAAGTATGCAACACTGAACGCGGGGGCGGAGGTATCCGTGAAAGCCGTATAAACATATATACACCACCAGGCGAGAGGTCGGCGAAGCCGCGTTCCGTGTTGCATACTTCCTTCTGATCTGTTCTTTGCACAGCCAGGTGCATGTTGGGTTTTTCCCTTGTTTTTGAAACGTTTAATATTCAAACCACATTGATGAGTTACTTATTAATTATAAGTTAAGTTAATACTCTAACTGTTTAATTAATAATTGTATAGATGTCCTGAAGAAAGGATAAATAAATTCTCGAAAGCTTGACAGAATCAAAAAAGTTTTTTTTTTCTTACTAAGCTTTACAAATTTGAACAGATTGCATCCCCAATAACCGTAGTTTGGACGATATTTTAAACACCCACTATATTATTGAACACGCTCTATTATTTCAAAAGTTTTTTTTATTGTCAACTTTAATTCTGACACTTGTCAAACAGTTCAACTTGCCTTAACGACTTCTCAAACTAAACTGTCCATGAAAGCCGATCTAGAATACATACATAGAATAGTTACGATCAACTTATGTTTAATTTCATAAGTTTCATAATTGATTAGAGCATGAGAGAGATTATTAAACTATAAAAAAATGTTGTGTTGAGCTTTTCATCGTTACTTTATTTTGGAGAAAAACTTTGAGGAAAGGTGTATGGCAAAAGATAAATTAAAAAACATGTAATAAATGTGATGCAGTAAAATTTCGTTAAGAATTTTTATAGATTAACCAGATAACATATAAATAAGAAAAAAGTTAAGATCTCTAAAATTTTTAATATCTGAACTAATCTGAATATACATATTTATAAAAAAAAACCATAAAGAATTAGCTTTTAATCCTGAAACTAATACAACATTTTAAATGATTAATTAATTTAATTTAGAAAACATAACTTTTTCTAAAATAAGTTATATTCACAACAAGCCCTATGAAATTTTAGGAATGATATGAAATGACCCTCCTAGCTCTATGCAGTAATCCTTTTTAGTGAATTTGTGACATAATTCTGAACCTATGAATATCTTAGGGATACTAATTTTCTAACAATGATCCCTATTTGCGTGTACCGTTATTAAGGTATTTGTGAAAATCTCGAAAGGGTTTAATAAACCATACCTCTTCGTTTGCAGGATTTCAGTAAAGTCTTAGTTGTGTACCTTAAAGAAAAGAAGATTTTTATACGCAATAGCCGTCATAGCGAGGACATTCGTGAGCCGCTTATATCAATTTTTAATTATTTAGAGATTCGTTTTTTCTTATAATAGAAATTTGTTTTGGTGTTTATCTTAATTAAACAGTTAGAACAAAATGCTTTATTAATGGCATAGCTTTCTGATATTATATATCGGTGGATTACTGTTATTAGCTCTTCAAGCTCTCAAATAGTCAGCTGGTTCTTGCCAATAATGGCAATGGCTCTAATATATAACTTATATACACGGCATTAGCATTTGATGAATGAGATTACACCGCAGGTGGAAACGGGAATCGATAGCAGCCTTATGATCTTTTATAATATTTAATTTATTTTGTTCTTTTCTCTTGCATTTTAATTTACATAATCGACAAGCAATATTTCATTTAGACAGTTATATTCAACTGAAAAGTTACATGGGGAATTATTTTCAACTAAAAATTAATTCGTTAAAATTGTATAATATTTAAAATATAACCAACAATATGGTGAAAATTTAAATGTTATAAGTTTGATAATTTCAAATTTTTAGTGGACAGAAATAGAAGTGAGGCGTGTTTGAAAAAATTGATGGTCCCTCCCTTTAAGTGGGACATTGGTATATTTTTTTCGCTGGCTCCATTAATTGGGGTGTCGCTGATAACGGCTTCAAAATTGTGATTAGACATTTTATATAATTTCAATTTCAAAAACTCAGTATATTAGCACTCACTAAATATACTGTTTTTTTATTATACTCCTCGATCAATACGGATCCAGATCCAACAAAAACAGTAAAATAAATAAGAAATGTGGGATCAGAAGTTTTGCCGGAGATATCGTTACATGAAATAAAAAGAGCACTAAAACAGATGAAGGATGGAAAATGCCCGGGCGAGGATCAAATTACAACTGAGATGTTAAAGATGGGCGGAGACAGTCTTGAAAAAGCGATACAAACACTGATGAATAAATGCTTATACGAAGGTAGAGTACCAGAACAATTGTATAACGCACAATTCGTACTTCTCTTCAAAAAATATAGAAAATTAACTTCCTATCAGTTTATTAAACCACCTATATAAACTATTCACTCGCATCTTGACAAATCGCCTGACTGAAAAGCTTGACTATTACCAGCCTGTGGAGCAAGCCGGCTTTCGACGTGGATTTAGTACGATAGATCATATCCAAGCCCTACGCACAGTCCTAGAAAAAAACGAGGAATATAACATTCCTATACACCCGGCATTTCTAGATTTTCACAAGGGCTTTGACTCTATAGAAACATGAGCGATCTTGAAATCACTTAATAATGCTAGAATTGACGCCAGTTATAGATAGCACTATCATACAGAACATATATAAAAACGCAACTATACAGGTTAAAATCGACGAAGACACAAAAACCGAAAAAATAAACGTTATAAGAGGTGTGCGTTAGGGAGACGTCATCTCTCCGAAACTATTTAGGCTAGCTTTGGAGGATGTCTTTAAAAAACTAAATTGGGATGAGAAAGGTTTGAGAGTCGACGGTTCTTATCTTAGTCATCTTCGTTTCGCCAACGATGTTGTTGTCATGTCTAGCAACCCAGAAGAGCTAAAACAAATGCTTCAAGATTTCAATGAAGAGGCGAGAAAAGTGGGACTTAAGATGAACTTGGGGAAAACTAAGTTAATGAGCCCTGACGCAAATGTACAAATAGAAATTCAAAATGAAATCATAGAGAATGTCCAAGAGTACATCTATTTAGGCCACGTCATGAAACTGGGCAAAGAAAATCAAACGGCGGAAATAACAAGGAGAATAGGGCTGGCATGGGCTGCCATTGGAAAGTTGCAGTACGTATTAAGAGATAGAAACACATCAATCAACCTTAAACGGAAAGTGTATAATACGTGTTGCTTGTTGCTACTTACAGCATGGAAACGATAACACTAACCAAACAAATCGCAAATAGGCTCCGAGTCACTCAACGCTCTATGGAGAGACAAATGTTAGGAATCTCGTTACGGGATAAAATAGGAAATCAAGTAATAAGATCAAGAACCAAAGTAGTTGACGTCATTGAACGAATATCACGACTAAAGTGGCAATGGTCGGCGCATATAGCTAAACAACATCCCGATAGGTGGACGAGTAAATTACTGCAATGGCGACCGGTAGAAATGAACCAAAATCGTGGCAGGCCACAACACAGATGGGTAGATGATATAAGACAGTTTGCTGCAAAAGACTGGCTCTAGAAGGCGAGAGACAGATCCCAGCGTAGGACCATCGGAGAAGCTTATGTCCACGAGTGGACGTCAATGGGCTGAGAAAGAAGAAGAAGAAGAAATATATTGAAGAAGAATTGTTACTGTTAAGTTACATTCACGAATTTATGGGAGCTTTAAAGATTTAAAAAAAAAACAGGAGTAAGTTAATATTATTAATGAAATAATAAGATAATATAGAAGAAAAAACAATTAAGTTGAGCAGTAATTTATTAGATTTTCTAAATAATTAATCATGAAATTCTGATATATATATATATATATATATATATATATATATATATATATATATATATATATATATATATATATATATATATATATATATATATTGTTCAAGCAAATAGTGACACTGTGATTTATATGTTATTTGATCTTAACGAGTATTATAATTTAAAACTAAACTTTTCTAAATCTTCTGTTCGATAGTAAACACAAGGCAGATTATTTTGGCAATAGTTTTCATTTGAGTTTAAATTGAATAAAATTTTTCACAGCAAATTCATTGAGAAATCTGGGAATCGTATTAGATATGACATTAGGATCTAAATTTCATTTAAAAATGCAATGTTTAGCATTAAAAATTAAATGCAATACTTTAAAATCATAGTAAAAGGATGCTATGTGAATCTATGATTATTTCTAGTTTTAACGACAGCAAGTTTATTTATGAATTTGTGTTGACAAGGGAATAGCATATCGGTTATTGACTTATTAAATGAGTCTAATTCTATTAGTTCAATCCGTACACAGAATGAGAATTATTAGTTGAATCGCAAAACAAGTAATTTTTTTAAAAACATCCTATTTTTGGTGGTTAGGTAATATATGCATTTCATTAAAAAAATAAGTTTAATAGAATAAATTATATTTTTCATTGTATCACCGTTCAATTTTTTACAAATTTTCTAATATACACCTCATTATTATTTATTTTTACTATCGCATATTTCCGCTTAGTGGAGGTGTCACGGTTCAAATTCCAATTTAAGTTTACTATGGCTAAATCAATTAATTTCACCTTTTTTGCACATATTCAAGTTATGGTCAAATACAATATCATTATCTTTGTATATTTCTCATAAATTAGTTGAATAACAAATGGCATGTTTCGTGTGTCGATTAACTGCATTTTGTTTTTACTTCAAATACCCGTAGTTCTACTTCCTTTTCAATTTCTTTCCCAGTTCGGTTATTTTATTTTCCTGAATTTTGGTTACATTCTTCCTCTATAAAGTATGGTTTTATGTGATATCGAATTATCACTCTTTGACCACTATTTATGTTGTTAGGCTTTGTAGTCACTAGATTGTGGGTGGTTATATTTATTTATGTGGATGTTAAATATACTGTTACCTTTTTCTAGTTAAATCTCAGTCTTCATGCCTAATATGTGTCTGTAATTTTTCCTTTCGTCCTTTGATATGGTAGTTTTTTTAACATTTTTTTGATCAATTCCATAAATTTGGCTACGTTTATGATTTAGATTAGGTTTTCTGACATTGTCGAATTTGCATTGATAGAAATTACTTCTGAAGGTGTGTTTTTTGCTTTATCTCATTTTGAGATGTATTTATATATATATATATATATATATATATATATATATATATATATATATATATATATATATATATATATATATATAAATATGTAGATAAGTTTTTGTCCGTGCAATTTAAAATAAAATAGAATAAAATATTGGCGAAGCGGACGTGATGTGATGTGATGATGGTTTGTACCGACTGCGGTGGCCTGACGAGTCGCATATTAGGACGAAACAGCGCTGTCGCCATCTGTCGGACCCGGAGTTATTCCATACGTTGGAGTGCTCCGCACTTTTTAATACGAGAATCATGTAGATTGACAAATTTTCACGTCCGCTTCGCCAATATTTTATTCTATTTTATATTATATATATATATATATATATATATATATATATATATATATATATATATATATATATTGAATCCGTTGTGTAGTAATCTTCATAACTTAATTAATTTTCCCCATTTTTAGTTTAATTTTCATCCCTATCAATTCTTCTCTCTATTTTACTGTCGTTATAAGGTTTCCATCAATATATCACCTATTGATAAATATTTCAATTGTCTTTTTTTGGGATCTCATAAATTTCTAGTTCGTAACTTGCGTACCATCGTCATTTCAGGGCGACATCTAGTCTGCAGTGCTCCAGAACTTTCAGAAAATCAATAATTTTGCATTTGGCCGATAATTTATTTTTTATGTAACCGGCGTCGATAATGACTGGCGGGAAATAAATTTCTGTACTTTAAAAATCACTAATCAATTGCTCTTTTGATTTTTAACAGAAAATGTTAATGAATAATTAATTTATTTATTTAACAGATTTATTTCAGCCGACTGTTTTTACCCAGGAACTCGTATAAGTTTTTTAAGCTGCCATTCCTTTTCAATTTTGGAAATTTTTGAAAGAAGGAACATAGTGTGTACGCATGGGTCTTTGATATAAATAAAGCCGATCCATTTGCCTTGACCTTTACTTCCCTTTTGAAAAACAACTAAGAGCTATAATTTATCTGGCCTATCCTTTGGAATTTTGTGGTGAAGAATAGTTAAAATTATTTCGGTAATGGAGTTTAGTTGTTGAGTTACCTTATCTTTTACCTGTTAGTGAGCCGCGATGTTGTATGTTAATAATCTAAATAATTTTGTAAATTTAAGTTTATTTCTTTTTTTGTAAGACATTGAGCAATTTTCCGGTCTTCCAACCCATAATGATGGCATTTAAAGGTTTTGCGTTATGTTTTAGCGTCAATAGGTACTACAGTTAGTAACATATTAAATTTTATTTAATCTTTTTATACATTATAAAATATTTTCAATAATATTTATTATAATTTTCGTCCCTTAATTTATTTCAATTTATTTTTTTTTGTTTTAATTTATTTCGCAGTTTAATAATTACTAAGTATTAAGTTTCATAACTCTAAATTAAATGATCATTACTTGAAGCTGAAAATTTCAGATTATTCAAACTGAATATCTATTTATAGCATATCAAGTTTAATGCTCTCAATACAGCGCATCTATATTTAATGTAAAATTTCATTAATTTAAATACCAATAGAATTGTAGTTGAAAGCTAGTCCCTAACATCATGGAAGGTTTCTGCATCCAACTTTTACCTTGTACCTGATGCAGTAGCGCCCTGACTAACCCACCCTTACTCTCCGGCATAGAAGTTAGCTTGGCATATTTGGCGCTGCTTTTAACTTTCGACTGTGATTTTGCTATACTATGTATTTTGATAATACACCTATTACTGAATTTATCTTCATTTCACTATGAGGTTTTGATGTAAACTACCAGTGTAGATTTTTTTACGTCGTTTAAAATATGAACACAAAATATGATATTTTTCATTTTCCTTTAAAAGTTCGTATTTAATGAATATATTATTTGAAAGTAGTTGGAGATAAAAGAAAATTTTATGTAAATAGCTTAATTATGTAATAGCACTAAGTATTAACGTATTTACTGTTGTGATTACCTAATTGACGTTAATTTGGCACAATATAAACACTAATTAAAACAACAGCCAAGCAAACCTTGATTACCTACGTTTTGCTATATAGCGCAAATAAAATGGAATAATTTGCGTTTAAAGGATTTATTTATGTACTGTGTGAATACACAGGCTGCTACAATTACATAATTTACGCTCTAAAATTAATTTGAAAATATAATTTTTTCTAGGAAAGTGCCTAAGAAATTTTTAAATTTTAAATTAAAATTAATATTGTAAATAAAACACAATATTAGATCTGTAGGAGATACTTCTTCTCAAATTGGGTAAAATAGTGGGAGATGGCATTGCTTATATTGGCCTTTTTATTTAATTCGATGTACGTTGCTTTATAAGTTTACTTTTCCTGTTATTTGATGTATTTGCCTACCTTGTACTAATAAGAACCGTTGAATTTGAAACGCATTTGCAGGAGGAGATAAACTGGCAAATACATCTGTCGTGTAAATATAAGCTTATTATAATTGGGTTTTCTTACATATACTTGCATTTATATATACCAGTTGCAGGTATATTGCATTCATTATTAAAATTTAATATAATTGAGAATTTTTGAAACATATTTTTGCGTAATTTATTGCAAATAGTATAGTGTCTATATAATTTCAATATAACCGCATTTTAATTTTCATAACAGTTGAAAATATGATCATAAATATTTCCAAAAGTTTTCCTTTATATTGTGGTTTATTAAACATATGTATGTGTTGCTAATTCAAGTACAGAAATTGGTATTCTTAGGAGGGTTTTTACTACAACGTGGTTATGTGGGTAATCCTCTAAATAAATGCAAATATTCAAATACGTTAACCCTTCGGTACATATTAAATATTTTCTTCTTTAATTTAAAAATTTCCAAAAATACCTCAAATTCCATTTTTTTAGGCTCTGGTAGTACTACAAATGACAAGTGTCAAATTGGTAGATAAGGCACTGTCATAATAAGATATAGTATTTAATGAAAATATTCATATGTGTGGGGTTTGCTAGTCCTCCCCTGTGCAGATGGGACATCAGACGTCCGATTCTGTAAGGATATTTTTTGGCGTTCCCTTTCCTTATCTCTTTTAGGGCAGTGACATACTTATGTGTTACAGACTGAACAAAGATGGAACACCCTTATTATGACATTTTCTTTTCCTTTACTTTTATAGAATCGCTGTTCATATCTTAATCACGTGATAGCTCATATTCAAATTAAGTTGCGAACAGCATGAAAACTGGTGACGAAAAAAATTTTACTTTGACATTTTTAAAACAACAAAAACCTGTATAACCATTTCCTACTCCTTAATAACAGCCTAAGAGAGAACTATAAACTTAAACATGATGTACAGTAAAAGTAGTCCTTCCTTCAGTCAACTATCACTGCCATTTTGGATATGATGAAACAGAGAAGAAACTTGAAAGTCCATGACAAAGAAAAATAATATTGGGATTTACACAAGAAAATAGGAAGGAAGTTAGAAAGGCAAGAATTATGTGGCTGAGAGAAAAATGCGAGACATAGAGTGCCTACAGAGAATGCGTGATACGTAAGAGTTACATAAATAAGTTCGAGAACTAATTAAGAAAAAGTTCGGACATAAAGATAACCTCTTAATTAATTCTGCAAACGAAACTTAAATAATTACTGAGGTCATGTAACATATTGTTTATATATTGAATGGTTCAAGAAAAATAGAAATAATATAAATACAGTAAGGCTGGTTTTGAAATATGACCTGTTATAAGAACGTATCTACAACACACGGAGTCCGTTACGAGAGAGTTGAGGGAAATATCACGAAAATATACCCATCTGGCCACAGAAAAAAACAGACGAATCTTTTTATTGACATGTTGTTTGACCCAGGAAAATGTTATTGTTATTATTAAATTAAAGGAAATAATATAAAAAAAAAACTTTTTAAAAATGCCTTAAGGTCTGAAGGCGAATATATATATATATATATATATATATATATATATATATATATATATATATATATATATATATATATATATATATATATATATATATATATACTTATCCAGAGTAACCTTATTCATAAGCTCTTATGTCAGCAGTTCAACAAAATCCCCATTTTACCATCGTGCTTTTGTGTCGTGTTTTATTCATATGTTCTTTTGTTTGGACGTTTTTGTCCTGTACTATTTGTCGGGTCAGTGAACTTTCTACATCCAGTAAAGGACTTTAATAGTGCCCTTTGAATAAATTTTGTCTCTACTAATAGTTTTGTAATTATTAGTGTCTGTAGTAGAGAAGCCAAGTTTTATTAAATTGTCTCTCCAACCATTTAATATGACTTGTGTTAATTTAGCACCTCATTTACAATGGAAAATAAGACCTTGTTTAGGATTTTATAAAAAATACCAAATGATCAAGTGGAAATTAAAATTGTTTTAAGAAATATATTAATATAAAATTCTCTGGCATTGTGATTTCACAGAGAAGTATATACACTTCCAAAACAAAAGTACAATATATCTTCTAGGAGAAAATTGGTTGTTAAATAAAATTTATTAGTTGCAACTAGTCGCATTTGAAAGTTGGAACTTGTCGTATTTCTGAAACAATTTAACAATAACATTCAAGAACAATTGTGAAAACTCGGTAAGACTCACTCACCTTCTGTGCGCTCAACACCTACGCGTGCTCTAGTCAGTTGCTCTTTTGGAATTATGAAATGGAAGTACATAAGAAAGCCTGCAGAAAATCAGAACACTCTTTACAAAAGGTCATAAATATCATCCTCGTGGTTCTACTGAATGGTCAATATTACGAAGATACTACAGAGGGAGAAGATTGGTTTATATTGACAACAAATTAAATCAACAACCTGCAAACTTACGCTAATATTTTCACAAGCTAGCAGAGTTTTCTTTGTTACGCAGAGGGTAGTATATTAGGCAGATGTCACAACACCGCTACAGCTGAGGAAATACGAACTAACTTCGCATTATCAACTGGACTAGGATAAGCTACAAACTTGAGTACCGAAGCTCTTTCATAGACAAAAACTAAATGAGCTTAACCAGGGTATGTTATGTCGATGTCGATAAATTAACGTCGAATTACTGATTGGCGTCAGGGTAAATGTGTTCCAAACTCGAAGGCTTCCCTAGATCAATTCATTTTAACGAGAAACCATCTGAAAGGATTTCTTGATTCAGAGCGGCCAATGCCGATATGGATATCGAACATCGGAAATAATCCAGCAAATAACAGAAAGATGCCAAGCATTTTCTGCATTAAATTTTAAGGAGAGACACGAATCAACTATTGAGATTATTCACCAAGGGTTGGCTGAGAAATTCAAACTATCGTGGATATAAAAAGTACTATACCATGAATACAGCACGTGTATTACACTGGAGAAACAATAAGTTCAAACCGAACTTGGATCAAACTTTGCTTACAGATCACACAGTTGCACATAACAAGCCCGACCTTATTTTAATGGATAAAAAATCCAATCGAGCAAGACTAATAGATGTCACCATCCCTAATAACAACAATTCAAGGGACAGACATAATGAGAAAATGGCAATATAGAGAGAAACAGATAGACAAACGCAGACAGTAGGGAATGAGTACCGTCCTGATAACCTCTATAATTCTCTCAACAACTGACGTAGTCTTCTGCTAAGTATCAAAAGATTGAGCATTACTGAACACCTGTATAAGGAACCTAAACTAGCATAAGGATATAGGAAAGACAGTGCTATTTGAAACCACTTTAATTGTCTGGAAGTTTATGGGAAATGCAGACGACCATAACATCACCTAATACCTGACAACATGGAAATGGTGTCCTCGGAGCCCTATCCTTAGAATATCAACGTACAATATACCAGAGATAAGTGAATGTACCCCTGGAGGGGGCGTAAGAGCCGCTTCACTAAATCTAATGATATTAACTAATTTATAATACAGATTCATCAATAACGTATCATCATATTGTTCATTATCAATCAAAATATACAAACATAAAAATATATCAGGATGTTTTTTGGATGAGAAATGGGCATGTTATTAATCCTACATTATTATGCCGTATTTTAAAATTGAAATGCATTGCCACAGTTCGGTACCATATTTCAGTATTGGGTGCCCCGATAAAACTTTGGTAGCATAGCAAGTAGCATATTTTGATGATATTCTGTTAATATGTTCTTTATAATTTAAATGTTGATTTAGGCATTAAATAATTACAGGTTATTAGGGCTTACCTATACCACAAACACAACTTTAAGGCTCATGAGAAACTGTTGTCAAGCTGGTCGTCAGGCCTCTTGTATTTGAGTTCGCGGATTACCGCACACACGAGATTAATCGCTTGAAGGTTTTTAATTAAATTAATCGAAACAAGTTTCTAAAAACACTTAAACCTATTTAACAAAAAATAGATAAAAAGACAATTAATCTTGTCGACCCCAATTTTGATACGAATCATAAAATAAAATCCAATTTTAAATAGCTCTTAATATTCCCGAAAATAAATGACAAATCAGAAATAATACCTTCATAAACGAACGTATGTTTCGTTTATGAAGGTATTATTGAAAACATATTTCAAAACATAGCTCTTCGAACGAGTTTCAAACTGTACTTATATTATGACTGGTTAAAAGGCATTACATAACTTTCCTCCCCAGGACACCTCGCCGTGGTTCCCATTAGTACCTATCTCGTTCTGATTCCTTTCTCGAATGTTTCGATCTTTTGTTCGTAGAGAGCATTAGCCCTCCTATGTTTTGATATATATTGCCCAATTGGGCCTGAATAGTATAAATTAATAATGTATTAAGCAAAATGGTTAATAAAACTATGCTATGTCTTTCTATAACTAAAAGAAAACGAAAATAACTCGAAAAAACCCTATTCACTCTTTCAACAATTTTAAAGGTGTTTAAATATTTCTTTCTTTTGGATAGAATTATACAAATTCTTTGGAAATATAATCAATCGAATATATCGATTATAGCAATTTTATATGGTTATTCTTTTGTTTCCTAATAATATACAATTTAGAAAAATTTTAAAGGCTTTTGGCCAGGTCACATGTTAAGATTGCCCATGTACTTGGCTCTTCGGTTTTAATTACCTAACTCGAAGAGGATTTCTTAGACAAATTTATTTAAAAATTTTAAATTGGGTACAACCTTTTCAGTTTATGTCACCATAAATTGTCTAGAATTATATTTTTTTAAGTAAACATTTATACGACCCAAAAGTTATAAAACTGGTTAAGTTCGATTACTAATTTATTCTTTCCTTTATGGAGAACTAATTTTGGGTGGTAATATAAAATATACTCTATCTCAGTTCCCATGGTTAAAGTTCATATACAAAGTGACTATTCAATTCTTTCATTTAGTGGAATATATTTTACATCAAACAATATTTGATAAGATTAATCATAATTAAAGTTTGTCCATTACAATAACCTATTATTAAGAAATTTCTTCTTTAAGTATGCTATGTTTAGTTCATATACCCTTTTTTCGGCCCGCTTTGTTCTTCAACAATACTTCGGACTGGCGCATTTTCCCTTTCTGCCATAATATTTTTGGAATATATTCTGTCTAGACCAAAAGTCATCACTGTACACAATGCAACGACGTATCATATTCTTTCCGGTATCCCCAGGTTGCTTGTATTGAGTGCAAAATACGATTCCGGTTAAAATTAATTAAGCACCTTCTACACAACCGACAACGGGATCTTGTTTAATGTACACAACTCTATTGTGTGATACAGAATCCTATGCCGTAACGTCCTGAATACAGGATTAAGGCCGTTCTCGAATTACATTGCTTGAATAAGGATCCTGACTTTATCCCTGAGAGACGCGTAATTAATGGTGTTCAATTTATACCATATGTCAAAGGCCGTTGCATGTTGTGACAGTTTACCTGAAAAATATTTCATTTAAATTTACTCATAGCCATTCCATTTATTTTATAATTCGTTACTAAATTAATGAATTATTAATTACCTTCAAAAGCAGCTCGAAAAAGCGAAAAATTATTTTATAAATTGTTAGTTTTAATTGAATAATTTGGAGTCGGTACCAAATTATTATATAGATAAAAATATCAGTTAACAAAAACGCTACTACAACCTACAAGTCCTATAAATACAAACATACATACCCATATAAGACTATGTAATGATCTGTTCTGTTAAGTTTGTGAACTAAGATCGTTTTTTTTAAACTGACTTTATCTGCGATTACTTTTTTACTATAGGTAGTTTTTATCTAGCGTTGGTAGATATTTATTCAATGAAATTTTTTTCCTAATTATGTGTTTTTAATCTCGTTGTAAAATAATGAACAGCATCTGGATGCATTTAAAACAGATATAATTAAACCACTGTTGCAGACCATCTTTTCTTTAAGTATAAGGCCCATCAGCCATTCAACCATGCTAAAAATTTTAATTTATTATGTTAGTAGTATTACAAGATTTTTTCTAGTATTTATTTATATTATTTATCCAAACCAAATATCCTAACGGGAGATAATTCGATCTATATATGAAAAACTATATAGAGGAAAAGTTTGGAAATTTTACAATATACTAATGTCGGTGGGTTTTTAATATTTTTAGTAACATGCAAACTATAGAACAACGTAGTGAACCACCTTTTCGATAAGTTTTTTTTCATTTAAAATGACTGCAAAACCTGCACAAAGATTTAAAATACAGAAAAAGCCTATTTTAGATAAAGATATAACTGTTAGTATGTATAAAATTTTACCTATACTGTGATGTGTTTTGTGTAACACCATTTGGAAAACAATGGTATATATGTTTGTTGTACACTATTTAAGCGTGAACAAAGAGTGCAAATTAATAGCCTTTTACAATTAGTCAGCTTTGTGAAGCGGTGTTAAACATAAAAAATTTGAAATATTTAAACAAAATTTTTCATCGTGTAAATTTTAATTTATACCGATTTATTTAATTGTTTTCGTTCTTCCCTTTCCGGAAAATAATGGTGAACAATATTTAGCTGAAAATACAGCGATATAATCGATAGGTTTCATAATATGCTCTATTCCTCTGCGGCTTAATAAAATTATAGCGAAACTATAAAGCGACGGGGATTTATTGGAAAATTTAACTTAGTTTCATTTGAAATGGAGTATATATAAATTATTGATACCGCTATCGAGTAATTGTATTATAAGTAGGAAATTAATAGTGTTTCACTTGCGCTAACTGTACTGCAGTTACAGTTTACATATTTCAGGTTACATGAGATGATTCGGATGGAAATTTCCTGTCGTTAAATAGATAAAAATAATAGGAAAAAATTGAAAAAAGCATCATGCTAGGAAATATCTGTATAGATACAGTAGTTAACTTACTACCTTGATGAAAAGAAACTATACTATAAGTATTTTTTTTGTTAAGACCTGTCTTCCCTGCATGAATGAATAAAAGACAGTGGTAATCTAGGATCTTCTACATTTAGAGCTTCTTATATATCAATTATGATGCCTTTGATGATCTAATTAGTTTTATTACCTGAACTTGTCTGGCCCCCAGAACGGGACACTTCTGGCAAACATTGAATGAATAAATAAATAAGATTGATGATACATATTCATCGAAGTTTAGATCTCTTTGTGCTAATTGCATCACAGCATGACCGCAAGTCATTCGACGGTGATCGCTTTTCCGAATCCAAGCAACCTCGTCACCTGACCATGCCTGACTACTTCGAGTGATATTATTATATCCTCAAAATATTTCTTGAGTGTGGAGTACTCTCTGAGAAACTAGTAAACAGTCTTGCTCCGGACACCATCTGAATACTGGATAATTTGCCACGTTAATCTTATGGAGATAGCCTCGTATGTAATAATGTTCTCTTTGGCACGTCTCATTTCATAAGCCTCCATCCAGTATTCAATATATTTACTTTTCAGTAACAGTTTGAGGTCGTATGGTTCAGCCGCAGACTCCATCTTTGCTAAACGATCAGCTTCCTCGTTTTCGTGTATACTCGAATGACCCAGAACTCACACGAGTCTGATTGTGAAGCTACGCGATGCTACTACATTGGATCCCAGAGCCAATATTGCAGCCTTATTATCTGAACATATGTTAGTTCCTATTTATCTTCATATCTCTCTCACAGAGTTAGCCCCATTACAGAATAGCATAAATTTATGCCTGAAAGACTATTGTGTGCTATCCCAGAGAGAAAGCTCTGTGACTCCACTGATTCTACCGAACAATTCGGCTACAGCTCTTTCATCCAGTAAAGATACGCCTGTAAACCACGAAGATCTGATTTTGTTCTTCCATCCAATGCCCTCTCTTTGGTGAAACTATCTAAAAAGAGCGGTTTGGTTTCAAAATACTTCCTCAATCAGACAGGTAGACGCCAGTTCCGGCTTTAATATACCCCATGCAACTGAAGCGATAAACGGATTCATTATATCCACCAATACCCTAGTGGGGACAGCCATCAAAGCACTCGGAATCAACAGTATCAGGCTTTTTTTAGATACATTTTGCTCACTTGGTTATCAAACTAATGAAGGTGGCAAGCAATAATCTCTTATCAATAATTTAGTGTTACTCTGACTGGGCTCGTTCTCAAAATCACAGTAGTTTGGCGATATAAATTTTAATTCATCCAAAACCATCTCATCTCTGTAAGAATAATGAGATATTTAAATAGAGATGTCGAAAAACTTTGCAAATATTCAGTTTATTTTTATAATAATTTTAATGCTGTAATAATGAGTAAATCACATAAAAACTTCAGCGAAATTCACTACGAAGTTTTAAGACTGAAATACGCTCTACTTGCCATGACAAATAGATTTTCTAGTCGGCCAATTTCAATTATTTTGGTGATAGTCTTTCGTTGAAATTATTATTTAACTTTGGTAATATATATATATATATATATATATATATATATATATATATATATATATATAATTTGATAATTAATAAACGAACATATAAGTTTTATAATAACGTAAAAACAAAAAACATAGAACATAAACAGCAAAAATATGTAGCATTACCGTACACTAGTGAGCTGTCAGAAAAAATAAAATACATTTTAAAAAAGCATAATATTATCGTATGCCACAGGTCACAAAATAAATTAAATGCATTGTCCACAAATTTAAAAAGTAAAACTCGTCTAATGAATAAATCAAATATAATATATTCGATCCCTTGCACAAATTGTCCCAAAAAATATATAGGCATGACGAGCCAATTACTGAAGAACAGATTAAATGGCCATAAATATACGAAAAACGCCTCAACAGCATTATTAAACAAACACACACAGGACGAAAAACACACTTTTGATTATAACAGTACCATTATAAAGAACAAAGATATGAATTACCAAATATTACAGATAAAGGAAATGATTGAAATTAAAAAAGATAAAAACACTGTTAACGACAGAACAGATATAGGAAATTTGACCCACATTTACGCAAGCCTAATTTAAACAAAAATATTAAGTATTCGATCCGGTCAAATATGAATCAAAAATTGAATATCCTCTTAAACATAAAACCAAACATATACCTAATTTGTTTTTTTATGCATTGTAAAATATAAAAAATTTAAAAAAAATAAAACATATTCGCATTCCACGTATCCTCAGTAAACGATGTAAAATTTGAATCTTATTTAGTAACAGAACAGTAAAATGTCAAGGTGTGTACCGGTAAAATTAAATATTTTTAAAAAATTTTAAAGTTTTGAATAATGTTTTTAAGTGTCTTGTTTGTTTTCGAAATTGTAAATATGTTTTTTTATATGATGTATTTTAATTATATATTTTTAGGAGGAAAGAATTTTGAAAATGCCTTGAATAAAGGGTGAAACGTCAATCGTTTTGTATATTTATTAAATATAGAACCTAAACCCAAGAAAAGACAAAATAAAGAAAAATGATATAATCTATGGTTCAAGAATCAAGAAAATAAATATATATATATATATATTGAGGCATCTCAGGAAAAAGTTATGAGATAGAGTTTGATATATACTTGAATAAAATTAATGTACTCCATAAATCTTAATTATATTTAATATAAAATAAAAAAGAGAATTTAATCGGCTGTAACATATGTACTTATTCATTAATCTTATTTTTTAAAATAAACGTTGTATTCTTTCTGGATTAAATTTTAGTTTTATGCGAATATCTTATTTAGCAATGTAATATTATTGTTGACAGACATCAAACCCTCACAATATTAAACTTATTTGGCAACTGAAATCCCATTAATTTTCTAGTTAAAACAGTGTTATTTAGAATGGTATCAATAATTTATTTGTCCTCCATTTGAAGTAAAACAAAGTTAAATTTTCCAATATATCCTCGCAGCTTCGTAGTTTTGCTCCGATATCATAATGCCGCATTGGAATAGAGCATGTTATAGGGAAATAATGGATTAAATCCTCGTATTTTATTGCGAATAATACATATGAAACACCTAGCATCTGTATGGTAATAGAGAAATAGATGCAAAGTAAAGGAAACTAAATTGTCAATTTAATACTCTCTAATTATTAGAGGATATTATTATATTTATTTTTCGAAGACTTTTTGTGAATCTGATTGCATTCATCAATATTGCATATTTTTAAATTAAAAATGAAGTAAGCAGTAAGGTACTAGTTAATATATTTTTTACCAAAATAAATAAAATGTTCGAAATCAGTCTCCATTTACTATCTACGTAACTATCAACGAAAGAAGAGTAATTCTTCCTTTGGGAAAAGTCTTAAGTATAAAAAAGCATTATAAAGGGTGTTTTTATAGAGGTATAGAACTTTAAGTTGGCAACACTTTTTTAACTAGCGGTCATTTTGTCAGCTGTCAAGTTATTTATGTTTAGTTTGGTTTGGCATTTCAACATGAATAGACTGACGCCTGAACAACGCTTCCAAATTGTGCAAATTTATTTTGAAAATCATGGTTCTGTTGGAAATATGCATCGCGTCCATTTTACCGTCAACATAATCGTCCATCAGAGCAATTAATTCGATTAACTATGGAACGTTTTCCCACCACGTTTACTTTAAATGATAATACGCATCCACAGAGACGTCGTACAGTGCGTACAGAAGAAGTCATTGCTGCTGTAGAGCGTAGCGTAGAGAAAGACCCGAATTAGTCTAACCGATCACCTAGCAAGGCGTAGATTCGGTGAATGCGCCCAAAACAAGATTGCCGTTGATCCCGATTTTCATAAGCGAATTTTGTTTAGCAATGAAGCTTACTTTTGTTTGAATGGATACGTCAATATACAAAACTGCCATATTTGGAGTGATGATAATCCTCAAGTGTATGTTGAGACACCGTTAAATCCAGAAAAACTGACTGTTTTGTGTGCTTTATGGGCTGGTGGAATCATTGGTCCGTACTTCTTTAAAAACGATGCTGGTCAGAACGTTACAGTCAATGGTGACGTTACAGCCATGATTACTGACTTTCTCGTTCATCAATTGAACAACCATGATGTGCAGGAGCTGTGGTTTCAACAAGACGGCGCAACATGTCACACAGCTCGTACCACAATTGATTTATTGAAGTTTCACGTTTCGGACCCGTGAATTGGCCTCCAAGATCGTGCGACTTAACGCCGCTAGACTATTTTCTGTCGGGATATGTGAAGTCGCTAGTCTACGCTGATAAGCTCGAAACGATTGATCACTTGGAGGACAACATTCGCCGCGTTATTGCCCATATACGGCCACAAATGTTGGAAAAAGTCATCGAAAATTGGACCTCCAGATTAGACTACGTCCGAGCCAGCCGTGGCGATCATATGCCAGAAGTCATTTAAATTATAATGACAGAAGGTTATCTTTCGAATAAAGTAAATTTCATATCAATTTAAAAAATTCATCTTTGTTTTATTCCATTTAAAAGTTCTATACCTCTATAAAAAACACCCTTTATATACTTACCATACAAAAGTGAAGCGACACATTCGAAAATGTTTACAAATTTCTATTTTACAGTATGTGTACAGTGTGTCCACGGATATGGTACCGCACTCTATTAACTCCAATATTTTTGATTCGGAGAATAGTCATTCTTAATAAAAACTTTTATTTGTATTTTGATTTCAAAAATAGTGATTAAAGTGATGATAACGCATACAAGGTATTCAAAATATTCAAAAAATTTAGAATTAATCTTAAACAAAATATTATGTGTAATTTGATACCTCAAAGGAGAGGAATTTTTGATTATTAATTCCAAACTTTATTCCTACACAATAAAGCTTACAATCATGTGAAAAATATTATTTTTAAACTTGCATCCCCTACAAATTATTGAAAACAAAGCATAGGGGGGTGTCAATCTAAATTTAGAAAATGTAGGCTTAAGAAAAGCAGTGTGTTTGAAAAAAAAATCAAAAAGAATAATAAACAATTTATTCATAATAGTTGTATAAAAAAATGTTACAAAGTGTCAAAAATATTACAAAATTGATTATACATCAAACCAAATAGATATGACAAACTACAGGGTTAGTTAGAAAACTCTGACATATTACATGTCGTAAAATTAAAAGTTGCAATTATTTAACTAAAAAAAACTATTTGTACTGACCCTGTAGTATGTCAAAAAAAATAGATAGGTTTCATTTCTATAATTTTTGAAAATTAATGTTATATTTAAAATTAACATACATTGTTTTAATAAAATATCAAGAAGAGAAGAAAATTTTAATAGTGCATAACGCAAGAAAGAAAGTGTAGGTGACACAAGAAAGAAACTTGGTCAAATCTTGGCAGAATACAAGAAAATAATTTTACATTTTATGGATAGATAACTGTACGTTAAAAACATAATAAAATATTTCCAGTAAATGCTGTTACTTCAAGGCAAGTTAGCTAAAGTTACTTTAAGGTAATTTGTCTTGTACAAAGACACAATAAGATACTAAGGTAAGATATAAAAAGATAATTTAAATGAATCCTCTACTTCAAGATAATATAAGTAAAGGCATTTTTAGATAATAATTTTCTGCAAAAACACGATAAGATAATAATTCTTGAACTTCTCAAATCTGGAATAGACTAACAGTTAGAGTCTAAATCTAGAGATAAGCTTCTAATAAGCAAAAGGAAAAAGATATGAATTAAGACTCACCTCCAGTGCTCCTGACGAACTAGGTTGGAGCTTAAGTATTGTTTTCCATATGCTTTGGCCCTAATGTTCTTTGTAGAGTCTTTCTCAGCCAAGTCCCCTCAAATAAGCATATTATACTCTGAGGAATATTGGATGACACGATAGCTGGTATCCTTTAGATACATTTTACCCAGGAGGAGAGGCGCTAAAAAATATGAAACTAGGCATTACAACACGACATTAGGTTGCCAAAATGCTCCAGTAACAGGTGGTTTTAATAAAGAGAATAAAACCAGCAACAGATATTTACGATAATTTTCATGTCCACGTCTTAAGATGATCAACCATTAATTAAGAAAAAATTGCTGTAAAAGTCACATTATTGTTAAAAATCAAAGGAATTTATGCTCTGCAGATACATTAGGACATACTTTAACAAAAGCAAAAAGTAATTTTTATCTCAGACAAGACAATTTGTTAAATTTGAAAAAAAAAATAAGAGAACAAATAAACGTACCTCAATTTTTTCGTAGTCAGCTAAGGATGACATCCAATTTCAAATTCCGGCTCCCCACCACATGGAGACAAAAGACATTTGACAGTATTTTTTTTTAATTTGGTAAAACAAAACAAGCGAAACTAAAACAAAAATCACCAAACTAACAATAATAATACAAATTCTTTAATAACTAAATACGTTATAAAAACTTAATTTTCTTTTTTCTTTTCACTATAACTTTTTTAAAACAAAACACTGGAAAATGCCAAGAAATAGTTCCATGGATTACGTCACCTGCGATCGATAATCACCTGGCTATATCCTGCGCGTGCGGCAGTA
Organism: Diaprepes abbreviatus; assembly: GCA_034092305.1. Classification (NCBI taxonomy): domain Eukaryota; kingdom Metazoa; phylum Arthropoda; class Insecta; order Coleoptera; family Curculionidae; genus Diaprepes; species Diaprepes abbreviatus. The sequence continues at coordinate 1,717,612 of JASJET010000216.1, read as the reverse complement.
GTCTTACGAGGGTGACGGATTTGCGAAAAAATCCGTAACCATTTTTTTTGACAAATTTTTCTTAACTAAGTTATTCCAAAATAGAGACGAATTTTAATTAAAAAATACAAAAATTAATTTGACCTGTAATTTCATTTTTTAGGTAATGTTCTGACACCTTAACAATAAGTTTGAAACAAAAGGATAGTTATTCTACATGCTGACTTCCTACTAGTACACATTATTTATTTTTTTTTTTTTCAAATTCTTCGTAGATATATGCAATCGTATATTCATTTACAGTTGCAACAGCATTCAAATTTTTTTCCTTAGTAAGTCAGTGTTGCCACTAAAATCATTGCCGCAAACCCTTTGCTTTAAGTGGTCCCATAGGTTTAGATTGGGCGTCCGAGTAGGCCAGGTCATTGGTTCAAAATAATTAATCTACTGATCCTGGAAGAGAACATTTAACAACTTTGTCACATGTAATATAGAGTGAGCAGGATATCCATCTTCTTGAAAAATAAAGTTTTTTTAAACTCATAATCCCCAATTCACTGACGTGGTTTAACTTTAAAATTGTTCTAAACTGACAGCTGAGGCTCTAAGCTGACCAAGCAATACTAAGTTAAGCAAGTTTTAAACCTTAGAATTGCAAGCATAAAAATTCATTTTCTTTTATTACTGAACCAGGAAAAACGAAGAATTTTAAGTAACTATTTCTTGTATATATTTCAGGGTTTTTCGCTGGTTCTTATCTTTAATATCCCCACATATAAGCATTTATTTCTTGACATGTGTAATATAGATTACGACAATATCATAAGCAATCTATCTACTGGCGTTAGAACAAAAATAAACCCGTTCATTCTATGATCATAGATGATCATCTGGATTATACCGCAACGCTTTACAATAACAAAAAGTTAATACGTTACTAATAAATAAAGAATAATACTAAAGTTTGCCTCTCAGTTGGTGAGACTGCCAGTTGTTTAGTTTCTCTGCTCAACAGCATAGGCTCTATTTTAACATCAACAGGTACTCGCAGAACCCTAACAGTAATAATAACAAGTAATCACATGCCTTGTAGGGAGGACTCCAATAATAATTCAACCCATAGGGTGGATATCCCTGCTAATATAGAAGGGCGGACTAACCAGTAAGGTGGACCTCGCAGTTATTGGAGGGGGGACTAACAGAATTCCTTCGTTGACACATGTAAACTGCCCAAAATCCCTGTCTCCAGATTTATCTCGGTAAAAAATCCATAAAAGCCAACCACGCAGAAGTTATGGTAACTCAAGAACTCAACAAAATTACCAAGATAATAAACAATTTTCCATCTCAAAATCCCAAAAAATGGGCAAAAATAAATTGAGATGGAAGTCTGCAGCTGCCTCAGCCAAATCAAATCAGGAGAACGTTAAAAATAACATAAAACAGCCTCCACTTATAACCAAGACCCTGTTTGCGCACCACGCTGCTCCCGTTACGTACGTCCAATTGCCATATTTGAAAAAAATGACAGCTAAAAAAGAATGACACTGGTAACAACAGTTGGCTGAGACCACTTTGTAACATAAGCCACATTAATCATCAGCATTTTCCGCTCAAAAAAAAAAAAGAAATCGCAATAGTTAAAGGAATATGTTTCGAATAAAGGAATAAATTTCCTGCAACCCAAATCACATACAACTCCACTCAAATAGTAGTGGACAGGAAAAAATAAGATCTATCTCAATAAAAAAAGGTCACAATAAATTCAGCATCGATTAGAAAATAATTAAGCACACTGTAATTCTCTAATTCAAGGAAAGGAAGTAAAATATTTAAAGAAAATGATATTGTGTTGCCCATAAAGAGAGTATATGTAAAAATAAGGTAAAATTAACTAAATTAGCCATAGTGAACTTAAGCGAAAAATTGAACCTGACAGGACACTAGAAGCGAAGTGCAGATAGCAAAATTCAAGATTTGAACCACCGATTGCACGCGTATTTTAAAATGTTTAATTTTATTGAATATCTTTGTATTATGCTTTCAATATGACGTGGTAAATTTTAATTTAAAAAAAAATTGACTAGAATGTATGACTTTAATTTTGAGAATATATGGAACTAAAAATAAATTCATGAATTATTATGTAATACACTGTAGGGATTTTAATGTAGAATAACTATAGCTAATAAAAGGGAAAAGTAACCAAAGATTTCAGTGTTTCAGAAAACTGATGAAAATGATAAAATGGTTGAAACGTCCTAGCAATAAATTCTAATAATATTATAGAAAAAATATTATTTTCTTCGTAATCAGCTTTAAGTACTACATTTTGAAATACACAATTTGCATAAATCTACATTAAAATTATGAAGAGTTCTGAAATTATTTGGCTTCGAAAAATATATGTATTTAGCAAATAATTTATAAAATGGTCATTATTTTTTCTTTGTGCTTAATCAATTGCTTAAATTTACTTAAGCAGCTGCCTGGTATTATTTTAATAATTTACCAGACAAATTAATTATAAATAATCTTTTAAGGGCCCAATATAAAATGTGTTAATGTATTTTAATTAATTAATTTTTTTATTACATCACTTCATAATCTTTATGTTATCATAAAAGTAAATGCGTCCATCTGACCTTTTTCATTCTAAATTTTAATGTTATCATCATGCCGCAATGAACCTTTTTATACGTGCTTCCGACTATAAAGCTATTATTACCCATTTCAAAACCGTTTTGCCTTTAAATGACGCCTCAATAGAAATATTATCTGAAAATTGGATTTTGACATTTCGAACAGGACCGTAGTCAAGAAATGCTTTTAATAACATATAATGGAAATTAGTATAAATGTTAATAAGGTTTTTTAAATTGGTCTGTACTGGAAATATTTTTATGGAGTCACATTAGAGAGCTTTTCTGAAAATTTTGTCAAAATATCTTACATCTATAAATAAAGGTCATAAATACAGGTCATATTGTCTGTATCCATTTCCAATTCAGGATCCCTAATTCTATTATATATAGTTTTATGTCTTGTTATAAGCATTTGTGCTGTTTGTATTGAGTTGTATAGTCGGTGGAGTCCCTTTTTTGCCTCTGAATTACTAAACATGGTGGAGGGAGATCTAGAATGTACTCCATTGCCGAGGTATGGGTCAGTTTCGTAGCCCCCGTAATGCTCAAATAGGCTCTGTATGCCGCCAAGCTTGGTCATAGTTGTCCTTTGCATTATCTTGGGCCACCAAAACAATGCAACATATGCAATGGCGGATTTCACCACACTGCTGTGTAACCAACACCCCATCTTATGTGAAAAACCTAATCTTTGCCCACATAATCTTCTAACAATCATAAGGTTTGTTCTATTTTCCACGTGATTGTTTTAAGTCAACCTAGAGTCTAAGATTACCTTTAGATATGGAAAAGTGGTATTGTGTTTTCTGTCCTACCTATCTTTGTACAACTTTTAGAGCCAGTTGCATTCTTTCTCTCATATTTCAATTGAATTTATCTTGGGTAAAGATTACCAGGATGCCAGGGGCGTGGAGAGGGCCAGGAGATAATCCCGCACACATTGTAAGAAACCAGATTGATTATATATTAACAAACAAAAGATTTAGGAACTGTATTAACAGAGTCACAACCTATCCTGGAGCAGATATTGGATCTGACCATAATCCCGTGATTGCTGATAATAAAATTAAACCTAAAATAATAAAAAGTAATAGTCAATACAGTAAATTTGAGATAGCGGACACCGATAAAGAACTGCTTACAAAGGATCTGAACAACTACATAAAGAATACAAGAACTGACGACAACGTAGAAGAAATTTGGAAATCGTTTAAGGAACTAACCAACAAACTAATGACTGAAAATACTGCACGGAAGAACAAACCGAAAAAACAGAAATGGATGACAGCAGAAATATTGGACCTCATAGAACAAAAAAACAGTCGAAAACAAATCGAGTGGAATATAAAAGAAGACAAAGAGAAATTAAACAGAAAATTCGGATAGCCAAAGAGAACTGGATAAGAGACAAGTGTATCGAAATGGAAGATCTAGAAAGGAAACATGACACATTCAACATGTACAAAATGGTCAGAGAAATAGCAGGTCTATATAATAAAAATACCACTAATACCCTTGTGGATCCTGATGGTAAAATTATCTTTGACGAAAAAGAAATTTTTGAAACATGGGTTAAACATGTGAAAGAATTATTTGATGATGACAGACCGAATGAACACAACTCCGATGATCTCGCTAATATAGACGCTAATATAGACATGGGACCGGAAATTCTAAACAGTGAAGTTCTATCTGCCATAAGATCTGCAAAAACCAGGAAAGTCACCGGGCCTGATAATGTCCCAACCGAGCTGTTACAAATGATCCATGAAGAAAATATAGGAATCTTGGTCAAACTGTTTAATACCGTTTACGCGACCTGAGATATACCGGAAGATTGGCTGAGATCTGTATTTGTCCCAATCCCAAAAAAACAGCGAGCAAAGCCATGCATTGAGTACCGACTAATAAGTCTAATGAGCCACACTTTGAAGGTCTTTCTCAGAATCATCCACAGCAGGATAAGATCTAAATGCGAAGCAGATTTAGATGAAACCCAATTCGGATTTAGAAACGTCCTAGGTACTAGAGAGGCTTTATTCGCTCTAAATATGCTTCTGCAAAAATGCCGGGACCAACAAAAGGATGTATTCGTATGTTTTGTTGATTACGAGAAGGCCTTCGACAGAGTACAGCACAGAAAACTCATAGACATTTTAAATAACGTAGGGGTAGACAGCAAAGACGTAAGAATTATTAAAAATCTATATTGGCGGCAGAAAGCAACAGTAAGGGTAAATGGAAAACTCACAGAAGAAAGTAAAATTCTGCGAGGTGTCAGACAGGGCTGCATACTATCTCCACTGCTTTTTAATATATATTCAGATAAAATCTTTAAACGGGCTACTCAAGGACAACGAATGGGAGTACAAATCAATGGAGATTATATAAATACAATACGATATGCTGACGACACTGTTATCCTAAGCGACAAACTACAAGACCTGCAACATCTTTTAAACTGTGTTAACACTGAGGGTCAAGAAATGGGGCTCAACATAAATATCAAAAAGACAAAATTAATGGTCTTTAGTAGACAACCTCATCCTAACGCTTCAATACAAATAGAAGGAAAAAGTATAGACAAGGTGACTCATTTAAAATATCTTGGATGTTATATCACCAAAAATCTAAACCCAGATAAAGAGATAAGGTGTAGAATAGAGACTGCTAGAGCAACTTTTCAAAAAATGAAACCACTTTTCTGCAATGATAACCTCAACCTAAAACTACGACATACATGATAAGATCATACGTCTGGCCAGAGATCTGGACAATTAAGGCTGCCACGATTAATCGGTTGGAGGCTCTCGAAATGTGGTTACACCGGCGAATGCTGAGAATACCTTGGACAGCTAGGCAGACCAACGAAATGGTACTCAATAGGGCCGACACAACTCATCTACTATTAAACACTCTGAAGTGTAGAAAAATCTCATATCTTGGACATATATTCAGAGGGGAGCGATATAGAATTCTAATCATGATGGGTAAAGTAGAGGGAACTGTTCCAGCTGGCGCAGGACCGTGAAAGACTTGCTAATGTAATTGCCAACGTCAGGGGGACCTGATATGGCATTTGAAAAAGAAGAAGAAAGATTACCAAGTCATGAGCATATCCTATTATCTAGTGTTCCTCCTTACTTAGAATTCACAAAAGCTAATCGATTACCAGCTGCCAAAGGAGTTGAGAGAAGACTCCTCCTTGTGGATATTCCCGAGTGACTGGCGCCATAAGTGTTTCTCCAAGCAGTTCTGTCTAGAAGACTCATAGCACGTTTTCTATCCACGTGCATCAGATTTCTTCTAAATTGATGTTTCCTTTTGCCGTGGTGATGGATATTCTCCGTTTTCCAGCGTGTTTTTCACTTTTCTGAACAGTTCATGGAGTGCTGTCTCCGAACTATATAGTTATTGTTTTGGCATTAATATTCTTTCCCATATGAATTTGTGCATATCAATGTACGGATAAAAGTGTTGGCTTGATTACAAAGTTCTATAAAGCTGTCTCTTCCGCCACGAGATGAATAATGATTCTTGAAAATATCATTACTTGTTTCTAATAGTAAATAATAGCATTTATTCAAAATAGCAGGATTCAAGAAAATTCTTTAGTTATCTATCTATTTGTGTAGATATAGTCTTAAGTTTCGATATTTCTTAAATTGTGATGCAATATCCTAATATTCCATAAACTTAAAAAACCGATAAAGACACCGCAAAAATGTTGAATTAAGGAGAAGCATATTAATTAATATACATCTGATTTAAGTGTGAGCTTGTTAGCAATTTAGAAATATTTTTACATATACAAACACCAGGACCTAAAATTCTGCCGCTCAATACTTTAAAAAGTCCAAGTGGCACCTACATGTTAAATAGCATATATTTGAGTATGTTCTATATTACTCTTTTATCTTAAAATTAACACATAATACAGAAAATTATTCTGAAATGGAATTTGAGCCAATTTTATTTACAAACTAATTTTGATGCTGGCCTTTTCGTCTCTATAATTTAATGTTTTAATTAAAATTATTTTACTCGTTTACCGCTATAAACTGGGCAATATTTTGTTACCGTTTTATTAAATATTAATGGTTATTTGATGACTTATTCCCAACGGTAGTAGTTTTTATTAATTAAAATATAAAAGAAAATTAATACGGAACAGAATAGTTATATCAGATTTACAAGCCAAAAGGCTTCGCACTCTCTCCAGAGATTATTAACTCATACCAGGTATACAAAAACACCAAAAGTATAAAGCTCTGTAGGGACCAGGCGCGGATCCAAGGGGGAGGCGGTGGGGGCGATCGTCCCCCCCCCAAAAATCTTTGAGTTCAGGAAAATAGACCCGATTTTGCCTCTTGTACTATAGTTTATTCAAGAACTAGAGAGAGTAATAAATAATTTTTTACCCTTCGCAAAATACCTGTGTTCTTTAGTCTGGGGTCTTTGGCAAAATCTGTTAGACATATATATTTTTCATAGAAATGGGTTAGAAATTTTATAATAAAAAATACCGGTCTATATTATTATGTCCATTATTGGACTATTTGGGTTGGATAACAATAGATATTTGGATGTGTGAAGTGTTAAAAAAGATTTCAATCCTTGTCATAGGCATCGGAAAGAGGTTTATTTTATTACTAAGTATTTATAGCATAGAATATTATTTCGGTAATAAACATAATATAAAAAGTTTTTATAATATTGTTTTATTTCTTATGATTTTTTAATAATTCACATACATTAGAAAATATAGATAATTTTGACATATTTATCACAATCATAACAGTATTTTGGCATAGAAACCGTTTTAGGCCCATTCAGAATTAAATGTAGCCTTTTTCTCCCAGAAAAAGTTATAATTTAAATACTTATTAAATATCCATTGTCAAAAATACAAGAAGTTCAACATCTATAAAAAAATAAATTCGTCTATATAATGTGAAAATTTTTTTGGGCTATCGGTCATTTTATTATTAATTAAAAACATTTTTAGGATATTTGACGTTTCAGTTTATTTATTTCTTAAACCATCTGCAGAAGTACAATTACACTAAAAGGGGATTCAAATGTAATTAATTTTATATGCTATAGAAAATTTAAATAATAAATTGTGTTTACGCTGGTAAACATTACATATATAATTTGTAATCAAAATCAGTGAAGCTATCTTCGCTCAAATTAATTATAATTGGTTCCTCTATCTCACCGATCATGAGATCGAGTTTCCACATTTTCTTTTATTTTTTATTATATGGATTTTTCCAAATTTTCTGCAGTAACTTTATTCACAAAAATCTTTCAAAAGTGCAGTTACTAATTTTGTAAGTTGTGGTATTTCTAGCAAATCTACATTTTACTTGAGAGAGATATTTCCTTCTTCAACGGATATTTTCCTGACGATCTAAAAAAACAAATTTACTTTCCGGTTTTTTCCAGCAAAAATTTAGTTCTCTGAACAATTTCCTGAGCTAAATTCTTTTAGTTTCAGATAAATCCCGATCTTCATTGATTTAAGTTAGAATTTCGTCGGTGGTTAGGATCTGCTTCTCATAATGAAATGTATGCAAAACTCCTTTTATTGCAGTTTACACCTCTTCTTCCAACGAGGTTTTTCGTTCGCCTACGATCAAATGTGGTTTGGAGTATTAACAATTTCAGTCGTTTTTTGCTCCTTCAGTATTCGGTGCATAGTAGATTTTTCAACTCCTATTATGTTGAAACACATCTCAACAGAACTTTTAACATTATTATATAGATATTGATATCTTAGTGCATTATAAATTTTCATCGTAATAAGTTTTTCGTTGAGGAAAAAAGGCCCTGGTTTAACTATTTTGGAATAAATATAGATGTAGAAGCCATATCTTTTGGGTATCTCTCTAATCTCGTATAATATATAAAAATAAGCACAAACAAGATAAATTACCAAGGACACACTGTAAGGTGTACTTTGCTCACTGACAGAAATTAAATTGCAGAAACTGTATTGTTGCAGTAAATTTATAAAACCTTATAATGTTTGAATATAATTAAATATAATTAGATTCACGTCAGTTCCCAGTTATCTGCGGCACTGGAGCAGGTAAGTTGGAGGTTTCGGTAACAGTTTTATTACTCTCTCTAGTTCTTGAATAGAGTATAGGAATGTGTATGCTTGCGATCGCCCCTCCTCTCCCCAGGAGCTTTGAGTTCAGGAAAATAAACACGATTCTGCCTCTTATACTAGGAATTGTATGGTACCCGCATCCTCTCCCCATGTCGACAACTTATTTTTTTTATGATCGCTCCCCCCCCTCTCCAAAAACTTCAAATTCAGTAAAATAGACCCGACTTGCCTTTTACACTAGAAATGGGAATGTTGCTGATGTCCCCCCCCCCCCCCCCCGTCGACAGCTTGCTTTCGCTTGCCATACTGTACTTTTGTGATATCACCGCCCCCCCCCCCCAAAGGGAGAGGCTGGATCCGCCCCTGGTAGGGACCCTGTCCATATTATCGGGTCTTAAGTGGCGTGGTCTTCTGTACTTTCTACAAACTTTTGGACGGTCTGTGCGGTTGCAAGTAGAACTGTTTTTTGAATCCGTTTATACAGATGCTCACTAAGGCCTAGTCCCTTGATGTCCTGCAGAAGGTTCTTTGGTATCACTCCAGTTGTTGATAGTATTATGGAAATCGTGTGGATACTGTTCATTGCCCACTGTCCTTCGGATTTGCACCTCCAGATCTCTGTATTTCGCGATCTCCTCATTGTATTTTAGTCTTAGGTTGTTGTTATTAGGTACAACAATGTCAATCAGTGTAGTTTGTTTAGGAATTTTATCTGTTAGTATAATGTCTGGCCTATTATGAACAATTGTTTGATCTGTTAAAAACGGTAGGACCCAATATAATTTGAACTGGTTTTCTTCAAGAATAGACTCCGGATTGTATTTGTAGTAAGGCACTTTTCCAACCTGCAATAGTTTTAAATTATCTGCTAACTCTTGGTGGAGTATCTTTTCTTATGCTCGGTTGCAGTAAACGCTTGGCATCCTCCAGTTATGTGCTGGATTGTGTCTGATATTTGAGAGCCATATCTATATTGGTCATTTTCTATTGAGGGGTTTCTGATGATGAACTTCCTATAGTCCTTCGTCAGAATAACTTGGTCTTGGATAGCTCACAAGAAGCCTTCCTGTTCCGGAAATATTTGTTCTGAAATCACCCAGTATTTCGACGCTGAGCTGTCGACATTGTCCTGGATAAACTGATTTGGATGCCGTCCATTTCTGTACCCAGGCTTGTAGCTTCTCTAGGTCTGTTCGGTGGTGAGGAGCAATATCCCGTTCCCTCAGCTGTTGCAGCATTGAATCGCTTGCCTCGCATATTGCACGATGTACTGTGGAAGAGTCCGCTAACCTTAGTTTGAACGTTGTAGACAATGTTGAAGATTGACTAAAACGTGGTCGGACTTGCATTGTTTTTATTTTTATTTATTTTTATTTTTACGATGTTTCAATTAGGTTATATCTCTAATCGTTATCAAGTATAACCTGAATGTTTTGTCTTAAGACTACGAGCTTATATAGGGACCGTGTCCGTTGAAGTGCAAAGTTTCACTTCACTGTACACACCTCAAAGATTTGATGTTACAAAGTAGTGGTTGCCAAAGATTAGGTATCTCAACACTCGGTTTACTGAAAATTCCATTATTGTGTTTAATGTATGCTGCTTCTATAAATTTTCTTTTTTTCTTATTGGGTTCGATACATATTGCCGCAGCCTCAGACCATTTTATATGGTGTTGTTTATCCCAGGAGTATTCTGTAATACCTGATCTCGACCTTCCCCTTTTTGTGTATGAGTTTTATGTTCCTTAATTCTAACTTCTAGTCGTCGTTTGGTTTCTCCAATATACATTTCACCACACTCACATGGAACTTTGTAAACGCATTCTTTCTTATCGGTAATTTTAGGTTTTGTTTTTGTTAAATGAGCTCTAAGGGTATTTCCTGATTTAAAGGCTGTTTTTATATTATAACTGCTGGCAATTCGTCTTATTTTCTCCGACGTTCCCTTAATGTACGGAATTAGGAAGAAGGAATGTGTTTCTTGTTGTCCAGTGTTCATTGTTCTAAAATTATTTATAACATCGTCAATTAGTTTGAAAGGATAACCATTCTGTTGTAAATCGGATTTAATATTTGCTACCTCTTTTTCCAACGATTCGGCATTATTGCATATAGATAGAGCGCGATTATAGAGGTTGCGTATATTTCCTCGTTTTGTTACAACAGAATGATTATAACTATGATTAAGATATTGTCCAGTATGTGTTGGCTTTCTGTATACTTAAGTTTTAATAGTTTCGTTTGAACGGTTCATCATGATATCTAGGAAGGGCAATTGGTCATTTACCTCTTTTTTCATGGTAAACTTAATTATAGGTCGAATGTTATTTAGATGTTTCAAGAAATCATATTTATTCTTCCGAATCCATAGATTTTACATATAAACTTTTGGAGAATAGCTGCATATTGTTGCAAGTCTGACTCATCGGTGATTCATAACTTTATTGAAAACAGATAAAAATGTGTAAAAATAATCGTTAGACTTCTAGAGTGGGTAAAAAAGTCGTCAGCCGTAGGTAAATATGTTGCGCATCGAGGTTTCTGCTCGCGCGCGACCGCTGCTTTCATATCGCAGTCTGACGACTTTTGCGACAATACTGTGCAATCTAATCTCACGATTATTTTTGCGCATATTTATCCATTTTCTATAACAGATATCAATTTTAGATGGCTATAAATAATTTCAAAATTTTTTTTTCTTACGCAGTTACAAATCGATCTGACGATTAAGGTGACATCGATAATGGGTCTGACGATATTTTTTATGTTTATCCAATAACAAAAAATGCCCTGCTGCAATATCAGCCAGCTATAAATAATTTAAATTTTCCACCTTTTTTTTCATTAATAACGATATTGTTATTAAATGCGACGCAGTCGCACGGTTCGACTTTTCTTTTTGTTATTAAAAACCACGTTCCGAACGAAACGAAATGAAATTGAGCTACTAAAAATAATAATTTTTTTGCCCCTGAGCTCGCAGACTATTAATAAAGTAGAGACACGTCATGTTTCTTTATTTAAAACATGTTTTTAAGGTTGAAAATACAAATACTCTTAGTACAAAGTTTTCTATAAACTAACTTAATTAAAAAAAAATCTTTAATATCTCCTTTATCATGCCAGTAGTATTAACTAGTAACAAAGATTTAAATCGATATTGCAATTTAAATAGACATGTTGGAAAATTCCATTTACGTATTTATCTGTTTAGTTTTGCGTTATGGCTTAGCCTTAACTGCAATTGATAAAAACCGTGTGCAACCAGTCATCAAATCAACATTATTATTTCATAGAACAGCGGAATCGAAATTGATTATCTGCAAAATATAACCCATTTTGCTGCAGCGTATATAATAAAAAAAAATGAATTGCAGGGCACAAATAGGCGAATAGGAATCTATAATTTACAAATGTAAATGTACTAGTGAAGTAATTAATCATAGAATTTATTGTATTATGCGTTGTTACATACAGTGCGGTGATTGGTCATTTTGCTAATAATTTAAGACAAAAATTATTTTCAGAAAATTATTTTAATCGAAAGTTTAATCTAATACTCTTATTGTAAATATTTTTGATGTCTTCTCCCAAAATACAACTATCATCGGCAGCAGATTTAGTTTGAGGAAGGCGTCATAACGCTTTGAGGAGGTATTAGTTAGAAGAGACTCACTAAACTTGTTGAAGTGACGGAAGGTAACTTTAACATCTCAAACATCCTGGAAGATGATGGTGTGTTATATGTAGGCCATTTTGGATACGTAATGGTCGTAATATTGGATCTCGATATTTTCCAAACTAAAAAATTGAGTTAACCACCGTTCTTAAGGTAACCCTTCGGATACCAAAGTTTCTATATATTTATTTGAAATTTCGAGTATTTATGGTTAATAAAATTTTCCTTCAGACTTCAAAATTTCAGGCACCTTGCCATTCATAGTGAAGATAATTAGTATAAAATTGTAATACTTAACACACAGCTAAATTAGAAAAGCTGTAGTTACTGTGACATAATAACACAACTCCAAAAAAATTAAAAATATTTTTCCTGAGATCTGTCCTACATTATTAAATATAATCAACCGTGCTGAAACCGAATCCGATATCCAAATAACCCCATCACCTCAGGTTTTTTCCAACCCAAAAGAACTCCATTGCTCCAAAACCCAATAACTGCCAAATCTCTTAACCCTAAACTTCAATAACCAGTGAGATAGAGTCTTATAATAATTCAAACCGCGAAATTCAGTATGTTTGAAACAGCTATGGTTGTCAACCTATTAATTCCATAACCCAACAACCTCATAACCCCCAAACTCCAGAATCAAATAACCTCGTAATCTCATGATCCAGTGAGAAAGAGACTTTTACACTTTCAGACGTGTGTCGTATTTAATTGAGATGTTGTTTTGAAAACGAATTTTTTCGTGTATTTGTGTCCAGGGCACATGGTTGACAGTAGGCAATGGAGTTGATTCATAATTTGGCAGAGAATCTGGATAATGATGTTCATGCCATCATGGCAAATACACGAAAACAATGTACGATACAGAGAGATAGATCCACAGTAATGGCGGCTTTTCGGGATGAAAAAGCGAGTTCACATGCGACTGCAGCTTTCTAAAGGTGTGCATTATGGCCTCTAAAAGTAGGAAGCTACAAGACGTAACATAATCGATAGAACCTCTAGTCAACATGGACATGACGATCAGAATAAATCAGACCATCTCTGTTATGTTTGGAATAACTGATGTTGATTGTGTTGTACACAAATATTTTTTCGCATCTGATATATTAAATCAGGTAGAAACTGCGTGTCACATGCCATCTCTCCGAATTGCTATAACAAGTTAAAAACATGTTACAAGAAAAAGGACCATTCGACTTTAAAATACTTAACACAAGTCGTATGGATCTTGTCTGAATGAAGAAAGCATTTTTTTGCATGACCTTCACTTATGGATTCATTACAAAAAATAGATCTAAAATCAAGTATAGGTATATACAGCTAAAGTGGTTCCAGGTGCCTTAATTCTAATAAATCGTGGCGACACCGACAATAGCGCCTTAAAAATAGAAGATAAAGGAGACGTAAATATGGAGATTAGTGGAGCAGAATCGGAAGAATTAAGTGCAAGCGACGAAGAGCAGCAAAAGAGAAAGAAGATGCCTCAAAATTACATTTGAATGTCTCAAAAAGAGAGTTAGGATTTTCAAAAGAAGCTCATAAACTTCTAGCTTCAAAGTTGAAGAATATCCCGAAAAAAGGTACAAATATTTCAGTTTATAGGAATAAACAGCACGAGACAAAATGAAATATTAGGAGAATCAGCACCAATGCTTCTTATGCTTTTTGACAGTAGGGTTCGAGCAAATAATTAAAAAAGAAAAAGAGAAGACCAAAACTAAAATCACTATAGCCTGGATCCTCAAACATTATTTAACCGTCTCTCGTAGATGAATCGAAAATTTTATTTACTCCATTGGTTCTGAAACTTGGCTTAATAAAACAATTTGTGAGGGTCTTGGATAAAACTGGAAACTGCGTCAAATATATAATGCAGAAAGTGCCCAAACTTAATGATACCAAGCTAGTGGCACCAATTTTTTATGATCCGCAATGCGGACTTTCTTCAACGATGACAGTTTCACAGCCCACTTGACGGATACAGAAGAATCTGTATAGACCAATTCCTACGAGGTTTTTCAGAAGTTCCTAGGAAATAATGAAAGTCAGGATTATGAAAAATTAGTGATTAGAAACTATCAGATTTTTGGGTGTAATATGGATATCAAGTTGCATTTTTAGGCTCACATATTGATTTATTTCCAGACAAATTCGGTGACTTCAATAAAGAAGAGAGAGAGAGAGAGATGTCATCAAGACATGAAAGTATAGAGAAGCTCTACCAAAGAACATGTGGTGTAAATATGATGGCAGACTATTGGTAGAATTTGATATGAGATGTAAGAATAAACAGGTCGAATCGTAAGCGATCTACACTTAATAGATCGTTCGAAGAAAAACAAGTGCGTTTCCACAAACGAATAAGCGACAATGGACAGATTTAGCACTTGATTCCCTTTTGAGACATATATAAAACTACTCACAAGGGGATATTAAAACATACGAGAGTTGTGTTGTGTCCAATTATCCCATGGACCGAGACCATCTTTTGGTGACTAAAACCCCATAGCAAGTACCCACAAATAGATAAATAGTTGTATTATTTATGGATGGACAACGTCATTGCGATATTAGTTTTTTTTTTAATCCATAGCTACCGTATGTTTTTATTAAAGTAGATTTCATAGTTCAGTACAAATATCCTGGGTTTTGTTTGGATAATCTGAGGAGTCCATCTGTAGAGACTAAGTCGGCCCGGAGAGACGATTTTATCAGTTTTAAGCTGCAGGTGACTTTCGGTAAGACTAACTTCAGAAAGTACTGTTTTTGTATTTTGTAATAAGTAAAAATATATTTATTAAGTTTATTAAACCAACTATATAAACTATTCACCCGCATCTTGACAAATCGCCTGACTGGAAAGCTTGACTATTACCAGCCTGTGGAGCAAGCCGGCTTTCGACATGGATTTAGTACGATAGATCATATCCAAGCCCTACGTACAGTCTTAGAAAAAACCGAGGAATATAACATTCCTATACACTTGGCATTTGTAGATTTTCACAAGGCTTTTGACTCTATGGAAACATGGGTGATCTTGAAATCACTTAATAATACTAGAATTGACTCCAGGTATACCACTATCATACAGAACATATATAAAAACGCAACTATATAGGTTAAAATCGACGACGGCACAAAAACCGAAAAAATAAACGTTATGAGAGGTGTGCGTCAGGGAGACGTCATCTCGCCGAAACTTTTTACGCTAGCTTTGAAGGATGTCTTTAAAAAACTAAATTGGGATGAGAAAAGTTTGAGAGTCGACGGTTCTTATCTTAGTCATCTTCGTTTCGCCGACGATGTTGTTGTCATGTCTAGCAACCCAGAAGAGCTGAAACAAATGCTTCAAGATTTCAATGAAGAGGCGAGAAAAGTGGAACTTAAGATGAACTTGGGGAAAACTAAGTTAATGAGCCTGATGCAAATGTACAAATAGAGATTCAAAATGAAATCATAGAGAATGTCCAAGAGTACATCTATTTAGGTCACGTCATGAAACTAGGCAAAGAAAATCAAACGGCGGAAATAACAAGGAGAATAGGGCTGACACGGGCTGCCTTTGGAAAGTTGCAGTACGTATTAAGAGATAAAAACACACCAATCAACCTTAAACTGAAAGTGTATAACACGTGTATCTTACCTGGTGCTATTTACAACATGGAAACGATATCACTAACCAAACAAAACGCAAATAGGCTCCGAATCACTCAATGCTCCATGGAGAGACAAATGTTAGGAATTTCGTTACGGGATAAAATACGAAATCAAGTAATAAGATCAAGAACCAAAGTAGTTTACGTCATTGAACGCATATCACGACTAAAGTGGCAATGGGCGGGGCACATAGCTAGACAACAGCCCGATAGGTGGACGAGTAAATTACTACAATGGCGACCGCGAGAAACGAACCGAAATCGTGGCAGGCCACAATGCAGATGGGTAGATGATATAAGACAGTTTGCTGGAAAAGACTGGCTCCAGATGGCGAGAGACAGATCCCAATGGAGGACCATCGGAGAGGCTTATGTCCAGGAGTGGACGTCAATGGGCTGAGAAAGAAGAAGAAGAAGTTATTAAAACCCAGCCCATATAAGAGCTAGCTGACTCAGACACAATAGATATTTCAAAGAATGGGAATTAACATCTCTATCTTATCCACTTTAATCACTTTTAGACAATTCAATATGTAAGTTATTAAGTAATAAGGGTTACGATACCAATATTGAACTACAAAATTTACTTTAAACAATATGTACAGTACTTTTTCTAAATCATTACAGTGACAACAACATTGACGCGTTGCCATGCGAAATATTGATGGACGCGATTACATGCATTGAGCTAAGAAAACTTCGCCCGCAACTTATTTTCACGACCCCAAGTTCCAATTTATAAAAACCAAACCTCCTTAAGCTTATTCTTTTATTTGAGGTAATCAGTGGATACATACAAAAAAGTGATGAACTCGTATTATTATTTTTCTTTTTTATTTCACAAGGTAACAAGAGTAACTCAAAACAAAAAACAGTGTTGAATTTATAAAACATACTTATTTTTCTAAACTATTAAAAATATAAAACAAATATCTTTAGATAGAATGTCTCGTATCCTTAAACTAGAAAGAAAACCAGGAAAAAATATTAATCTAGGTGGACTTTCCAGTTTTACTTTAAGCAAATTTATTAATAAGAATTTCAATATCCAACTGCTTCAGAAAGATAAAATAAGATAAGATAATTTATTAGTAATAATATACATATAGTACTTTTACAAGCCAAATAAAAAAAATATTAAAATTTTGTCAATTAATTATTATCATTAATACGAATAAAACATTACACGATATTGATGCTTCCTTAAGAAGAAAGTTTTGGTCAAAAAAAAGCTAAGAGAAGCTGACAACAAACAAAGACAATATTACAGATTAAAATTAGATTCGAAATACTCCTCGAACGAAAAAAACGCGTCCAGCACAAGGTAGCTCTTGATTGGTTTTTTGTACCGATAGAAGTTAAGAGCTTTAATTCTAGCTGGCACGCAGTTGTAGAACTTTATTGCAAAATATCTTGAACCATTTCTGGATCTCTCAAGCCGGCCAAAGTCTGGTACAAGATTGTTGCTGTTTCTTGTTGGATAGTTGTGAATATCTTCGTGTGATCTGTATAGATCACGATTTTGTTTAACGTACAACAAACACTGCATAATGTACACACAAGGTAAAGTTAAAATTTTTAAATGTTTAAACGAATTTGGACAGTCTTCTCTATAACCAAGCCCAGAGAAAATACGAATGCGTTTTCTTTGTTGTCCAAACGCCTTATCAGTATGACAAGAATGACCCCAGGAAAGAGTAGCCTAAGCCAAAAGAGAATGAAGTTACTGTGATATGCTGTCAGAAGAGTTTCTTTGGAAGTTACCCGTATAAGACTTCTGAACAGGAACAGTTGTTGGGATAGTTTTTTTGGGAGATTAACAAGGTGTTGTTCCCAGGTTAATCCTGCATCTAGGTGTACTCCCAAAAATTTGACCTACATTGCACATTGAGGAAGAAAGGACTGTACAATTTCACTGTTATTCCTTAGAGTAAAATTAATACTTTGTGATTTGGAGTTGTTCAAGGATAGGCGATTGGCTCGAAACCATTGAAATAATTCTTTTCTGAAGTTTGGTAATTAAGTCAGATTCTAGAGAAAGAATGTTTTTACTTCGCTCCTGATTCATTTTAGATCAGAAGTAATCCCTTAGAATTTATAAAACGATCTCTCGACTGCAGCTACAGAAATCGTTATAGTTTGTATAATACTTAATGATATATTCATGTTTTGGAATGAGTAGATTAAAATATAAATATAATGAAATATTTAAAAAATGTTTTTTTCGTTAATAATGGTATTACTCGGCACCTAACGGTATCTTTAAGGCTTTGTCATGGTCATGCTTCTTATGACACTGCTCATGTAAACGGTGCATTTCTGTTTAAGATTTACTTGATTGAATGTAACTACCTATTTTTATTTTATCTAATTGCTCAATCCCCTGAAGAGGAAATAACTTACTGAGGTTTATAAATGACGGTAGTACATGCAGGGGCGGATCCAGCCTCTCTCTTTGGGGGGAGCGGGGATATCACAAAAGTACGAAAGCTATAGCAGGTTGCCGACGGGGAGGGGGGGGGGTGGGAACACCAGCAACATTCCCATTTCTAATGTAAAAGGCAGGGTAGATCGGGTCTATTTTTCTGAATTTCAAGCTCTTGAAGAGTGGAGGGGGGGGGGCGATCACAAGAAAAAACAAGTTGCCTACCGAGGGGAGCAGCATACACATTCCTAGTATAAGAGGCAGAATCGGGTCTATTTTCCTGAATTCAAAGCACTTGGTGGGGGAGGAACTATCTCCAGAAAAACAAGGTTGTCAACAGGGAGGGGGGCAGTGTCAGCAGCATACATATTCCTAATATAAAGTGCAGAATCGGGTCTATTTTCCTGAACTCAAAGCTCTTGGGAAGGGGAGGGGCGATTTACTGCAGCCATAAAATTTCTGATAATTCAATTTAATTTCTGTCAGTGAGCAAAGTACACCTTTCAGTGTGTCCTTAGTGATTTATCTTGTTTGTGCTTGTTTTTATATATTATTTGAGATTAGTGAGATACCCAAAAGATGTGGCTTCCACATCTATATTTATTCCAAAATCGTTAAACCAGGGCATTTTTCCTCAACGAAATACTTATAACGATGAATGTTTATGATGCCTTAAGATATCAATATCTCGATAATAATGTTAAAAGCTCTATTGAAATGTATTCCAACATGACAGGAGTTGGAAACTCTACTATGTACCGAATACTGAAGGAGAAAAGAACGACTGAAATTGTTTGTACTCCCAAGCTACATTCGATCACACAAGCTGTAATCAAAGAAGTTATATATACATTTTAATATGAGAAGCAGATCCCAACCGTCAACAAAATTTTAACTAAAATCAATGAAGATCGGGATTTACCTGAAACTAAAAGAACTGAGCTCTACAAATTGCTCAGAGAACTTGATTTTTGCTGGGAAAAACGAGATAGGAAATCTGTTCTTATAGATCGTCTGGAATATGTCCGTTGGAGAAGGAAATATCTCTCTTAAGTAAAAGGTAGAGTTGCTAGAAATAACACAACTTACAAAATTTGTAATTAACTGAACTTTTGAAAGAGAAACCAATTATAATTAATTTGAGCGAAGATAGTTTCACTGACTTTAATTATGAATTAGATACGTAATGTTTACCCGCGTAAACACAATTGATTATTTAAATTTTCTGTAACATAAAAATTAATTACATTTGAATCCCCTTTTAGTGTTTAATTTTAATTTGCAGATGGTTTAAGAAATAAATAAACTGAAACGTCAAACATCCTAAAAATGTTTTTAATTAATAATAAAATGACCGATAGCTCCAAAAAAATTTTAATATTATATTGACAAATTTATTTTTTTATATACAGTGCCTTCATTTCAAAACGAACCATCCTTAATAACTTTCTTAAATAGAAAAATTTTAAAAAAAGAAAAAACACGTCAATTTAGATATACAGGGGGAAGTTTAATTTTGCATTTGTTAAAAGTCTGTCAATCACCTCCTCACCTCCAGCTAACCTCACTTTGATATGTCAAATGGGAACCCCCACCTTGTGACACATCATTGTAAGCAGCATAAAATTGTCTATCCAACCGTATAAAAAAAATTAAATCGGTTGACGTACAAGCGAACAGTGTGCAAAAATGTCTTGTAATAATGCATAATATATCGGCCTCGAACTTTAGTATGTCAAATGATTACCCTATAGTGTGATACATCATTTTAAAGGGCATACTATCTCCTATTTAGCCAATAAAAAAAAAACAAAATCTGTTGATGTACAAGCGAATAGTAAGAAAAGATGTGTGGTAATAATAGACACCTTATCACATTAAACTTTATTATGTCAAATGGCTACTTCATAGAGTAAAATATTATTTTAAATTTAAAATAAATATTTTTTTAAAATAATAAACAGTTAAAATATTTGCGAGAAAAAAACTAAGCCTGTTTTAAAATTCATCGCAAAATTGATTGCAGTCTAATCAATCTAGTGTATTTATTTCAATGATATTTTTTGCGGTATCTGATAGGTACAAGAAATCACTGCAATAAATAAAATTTTTAAGATCTTTAAACACCAGTTGTTTATTATTGTTAAAATTGTCATTGTGACGCCTAGTTGAAACGTGAATATAAATGGTGTATACGCTAGCCGAAAGAATAGAAATAATTTTTCTCTATGGAGCTGAAGATCGGTGCGCTCGTAGAACCGCCAGAGCATTTAACGAGAGGCATCAAGACAAAAACGTGGGCCATAAATATGTACTCGAATTGGTACGAAAGTTTGAAGAAACGGGATCCGTTTGTAATAAAAAATATATTGAGAAAAGGGTTGTAGATGAAGCATGCCAAATCGAGGTACTAGGACAGTTTGCAATAGATCCAACTTTATCCATCTCAAAGGTCGCAGATTTAACCAACATTTCTGCTGGCTCTGTGCATAAAGTTTTAAAACAAAATAAGTTTTTTCCCTACAATATTCAAATTCTTCAAGAACTCGGAGAAGACGATTTTGATAGGAGAATTCAATTTTGCGAATTAATGTGCCAACGAATTGACGAGGACCCCCATTTACCTAAGAATATCTGCTTTAGTGATGAATCAACTTTTTTTCTAAATGGACTGGTTAACAGACATAACTGCAGATACTGGGATAATGAAAATCCGCACCTTTTCCGAGAAGGGCATACTCAATATCCCGAAAAAATTAACGTGTGGGCAGGAATTTATGGCAATGAAATCATCGGGCCATTTTTTTTGGAAGATAATTTAACTGGGCAAATTTATTTAAACCTTTTAGAAAACACAATATACCCTGCCATTGTGCAATCTTTAGAAAATCAAGTGGATGAAAATGCTGTTATGGTACTAAATGAAAATAATTTGCATTTCCAGCAAGATGGAGCTCCCCCGCACTACGCTTTGGCAATTCGAGAGTGGCTTGATGAACATTTTCCAGGGACGTGGATTGGCAGACGTGGTGCAATTGAATGGCCAGCACGGTCTCCAGACCTAACCCCTCTAGACTTTTTTCTTTGGGGGTATTTAAAAAGCAAGGTTTATAAAACCCCACCTGAAAATATTGACGATTTAAAAGATCGAATTGTTCGGGAATGTAGAGGAATTAGCAGAGAAACCCTTGCCAATGTTCGTGGGGAATTTCAAAATAGGCTTTTTTATTGTCTCGCTAATAACGGCGCACATTTTGAACATTTAATAAAATAATTTTCTTCAACTGAATAAAACTGAATAAACTGCTTATATTTAACACACATTTTTGCATCCTAATTGCCTATAACGTCTATTAACTTAATTTTTTTTGACATCGTTGGATAGCAGATCGTACGTCCTTTAAAATGATGTATCACACTATAGGGTAATCATTTGACATACCAAAGTTCGAGGCCGATATATTATGCATTATTACAAGACATTTTTGCACGCTATTCGCTTGTACGTCAACCGATTTAATTTTTTTTATACGGTTGGATAGACAATTTTATGCTGCTTACAATGATGTGTCACAAGGTGGGGGTTCCCATTTGACATATCAAAGTGAGGTTAGCTGGAGTTGAGGAGGTGATTGACAGACTTTTAACAAATGCAAAATTAAACTTCCCCCTGTATATCTAAATTGACGTGTTTTTTCTTTTTTTAAAATTTTTCTATTTAAGAAAGTTATTAAGGATGGTTCGTTTTGAAATGAAGGCACTGTATGTTTAACTTCTTGTATTTTTGACAATGGGTATTTTGTAAATATTTAAATTACAACTTGGAATTTGTTGAGAGAAAAAGGCTACGTTTTAGTCTGAATGTACTTAAAATGGATTCTATGCCAAAATTAAAAATAATAAAAATACTGTTGTGATTTGTGTTAAATATGTCAAAATTATCTATATTTTCTAATGTATGTGAATTATGAAGAAACTATAAGAAACAAAATAAAATTATAAAAACTTTTTATTTTAGATTTATTACCGAAATAATATTCTATGCCATAAATACATAGTGATAATAAACCTCCTTCCGACGCCTATGACAAGGATTAAAATCCTTTTTAACACTTCACATCCAAATATCTATTGTTATCCTATCCAAATAGTCCGTTATTATAGACCGGTATTTTTGATTATAAAATTTCTAAGCCATTCCTATGAAAAATATATGTGTCTAACAGATTTTACCAAAGACATCGGAATAAAGAATACAGGTAGTTTGCGAAGAAAAAAAAGGGTAAAAAATGATTTATTACTCTCTCTAGTTCTTAAATAAACTATAGTATAAGAGGCAAAATTGGGTCTATTTTCCTGAACTCAAAGCTCCTGAGGGGGGGGGGGTTGGCGATCGCCCCCACTGCCACCCCTTGGATCCGCGCCTGATTACATGTATATGATGATATGACTATATTTCTTACAGTTACTGCTCGCCTTCGAAATTTAGTTAAAAAAAAATAATAAAAATGTTATCATAAGTAGCGATAAAATGCTGTACGATAAACTTTTCTAAACGTTTTCCAAAAATATTATTAGTAATATCAACACCGAATACTTACCTTTTTGAAAAGTTTAATTACATATTTTACCTTTCTATGTGACAATAAATATTTTTCTTTTGTTCCAGTTGCATCCGAGGCGACTACCTAAAACTCTATATTCATCTGGAGTCTGCCGAGATAAACGAATATACTCCCTGGGAAAGTTTATATTGCGGCCGAATGGTCGATATTCCTACGGTAATATATTCGTCCGGGCCAGGACTAGTTCTGGAATTTCATTCCGGACCTAGGAGAACAAACTCCAGCGGATTTTCTGGATTCTTCAAGTTTATTGATAGACGTAAGTTTTAGATTTAGATGAATAAAATAAGTACTATATGGAATTTGTGTCAAAATGGAAAGAAATATTAAAAAATGTAGTGTATTTCTCCGAAACCTTTATTAACATTTAAAAAATAATTGTCTATGGAAAATTCTTATTCCGGACCTAGAAAAGCAAACTCTAATGGATTTTCTCGATATTTCAGGTCTATTGAAGGACGCAATTTTAATTTTAAGTAAATAAAATAAGGTATATTCGATAAGTAAAACGAAAAGTTGGAAGGATTGTTGACATATTTTCAATACAGCAAATGTACTAATCAAATAATATTAAGTTAGTAATATATTAAACTAACATATTAAGGTAATGCCAAAGTATTTCAAAGGGAATTTTTGCTGACTGATATGAAATTGCTGATTTAAAAGTGCATTGTTATAAAACTATTGAACGAATAATATTTTCACGAACTGTATTCGTAGGTCTCACTGTAAAATAGTTTGGATGTAATCAACTATATTAATATTCCATTAAAGTAACAATATGTTTCAGGGGGAATTTTTGTTGAGCGATAATAAGTTGTCGGTATATAAAGAAATAGACGGATTTTGTATTTCAGTGTATATTTTTAAATTATTACTATCGGCCTAGCGCTTTCAGTCTAACTTAGATCATCCTCAGGGCTCAGACCCTAGAAACAAGAGAATATGGCCAGCAAATAAACTTACTCAGTACTCACCAACCACACTCACTTGTCAAAGGGCACACCTTAACCCTGCCAATTTGAGAACAGTCTCCAGTCGCCAGCGTAGCCTCCACAGAGAAGTCGTATACAATTTAAAATTTTTAAAAAATTTGTCACAAATTAAAATAAAACTAAAACATTCAACACACTGCGTACATTGACATTATTAAAACAATAAACCTTTTTAATAACAACCCAAAAGAGTGAGGTTATACCATACACAGTCATAGCATAATATAGCAATAAAACTGTCCAAAATTTAAAATTATATACAAGTATGTGTAAGCCTGAGTAGAGATTTTCTGAATGAGTTTTTTTTTTAATTTCTTGTCAATTGTATTTCAAATCAATAATTTATTGACAATGAGCAAAAAGAGAAAAAAGGGCAGAAAGAAAGGGCAGTAAAAGTTTATTAATCTACAGCGTTACTGTTATCGGCCATTCTGTGATATATTTCGAACACTTGGATTCAGTGGCGTGAAATGATTTCCATTTTTGTAAAAAAGCAACAAATTACACGAACATAGGCGTAGTTGGAATGTGTTAACTATTAATATATTTAGAATGAAATGTCTGAAACTGAAAAAGATGATTAAAATTATTATAAGATTGCACCCCACGCAATCACAGCTCCCTTACATTTAGAAAGTTTGGAAATGGAGTTGCGGTCATTTACGTTGTTCATTCTTACATTAAGGCAATGGTCGGCGTTTCTTTTTATCTCCCTGCATATTTCAAGATCCTCTCTGTAATCCAAGATTAGAGATATTACCCCTGGAGTGGTATAAGATTTTACTATTATGAGTTGGAGAGAAACTGTGTTTGGTAAAACTAATATGGTGACCAAACACAGAGGCCTGAGGTTTTTTAATACTTTTTCTAATTCGGACTGCTAAGGGTCTAATAGTTTTTCCTATATACGTTGAAGGGCAGTCTGGGCAAGAAAGTTGATAGACCCCACTTTTTTGGATATGAGATATCAATTGTTTGTTATTGACCAGATGGGAACTTAGTTGATTTACACTCTTAAATAAAATCTTCACATTTTGAGTGTGCTTTGCTAGAGTCCGTGTCATTTTATAAGAGAAGTGACTTAAGTACGAAAATGAAAAAAATTTCCCTTGCTGACTTTCATTGTAAGGAGTCGAGCTGTAAGCCTCTTGGGATTCTTTCTTGTTTTTAATTTTCTCTATATATTTGTCGATGACTGTATGCTCATACCCATTGTTTACGGTAATTTGCTTCAGAATATTGACCTCGTTGTTGTAATCCTCCGCTGACATGGGAATGTTGAGCAATCTATTAACATAGCAATTTATTGAGGCCATTTTATGTTGTAAAGGGTGGTTAAAATTAGAAGCAATTATGTGGTCTGTTTGGGTGGGTTTTCGAAAGATTTCTGGAAGCTGTGAGTGCGTGGGGTGCAATCTTATACTCATTATAAATATATTAATAATTGACACATTTCAACAAATTTTAACTACGCATATGTTCGTGTAATTTGTTGCTTTTTTACAAAAATTGAAATCATTTCACGCCACTGAACCCAAGTGTTCGAAATATATTACAGAATGGCCGATAACAGTAACGCTGTAGATTAACAAACTTTTACTGCTCTTTCTTTCTGCCTTTTTTTCTCTTTTTGCTCATTTTCAATGAATTATTGATATGAAATACAATTGACAAGAAATTAAAAAATAAAACTCATACAGAAAATCTCTACTCAGGCTTACATATATTTGTATATAATTTTAATTTTTGGACAGTTTTATTGCTATATTATGCTATGACTGTGTGTAGCATAATCTCACTCTTTTGGATTGTTATTGAAAAGGTTTATTGTTTGTGTGTTGGATGTTTTAGTTTTAATTTTAATTTGTGACAAATTTTAAAAAAATTTTTAATTGTATACGACTTGTTCTGCGTGGAGGCTACGCTGGCGACTGTTCTCAAACTGGCAGGGTTAAGGTGTGCCCTTTGGCGAGTGAGTGTGGTTGGTGAGTACTGAGTAAGCTTATTTGCTAACCATGTTCTCTTGTTTCTAGGGTCTGAGCCCCGAGGATGGTCTAAGTTTGATCGAAAGCGCTTGGCCGATAGTAATAATTTAAAAATATACACTGAAATACAAAATCCGTCTATTTCTTGATTTCTTCGGTGCACAACCTGTTAATAACTTAGTCGGTATATAAAACTCTTAAACGAGTATTATCTCCACGGATTGTATTCATAGATCTCACTGTAAGTTTAAATGCAATCAACTATATCATTAACACATTAAGATAACATATTATGAAAATTCCAAAATATTTCAGAGATAATTTTTACTTACTGATAAGAAGTTGCTGATTTAAAAATGCTGTATTAGAAAACTATTTTACCAATATCATTTCCATAGAATATTTTTATAGGTCTCACTATAGGATATTTTGGATGCAATCAACTATAGTAATAGCACATTAAAATAACATGATAAGATAAAGCCAAAATATTTCAGAGCTAATTTTTATTGTCAGATATGAAATTGCTGATTTAAAACTATTGGCCGAATATTATTTTCACAGATTGTACAGGGTGTCTCAAAAGAAAGTTCACATTTAAAAAATCGATTTAAAAAAAAGTCAGGACGTTATTGAAAAAATGCTTATTACATATTAAAATACATTGTTTGGAAATTTATTTTTTAAAAATGATATCGTCCAAATGTAATCCGTTGCGCTCACGGCATTCATTTAATCGAGCACTAAAATTGCTCATGACGTCTCGGCAGGTATTCTCCGTAATGTCTGCCATTTCGTTGCGGATATTTTCTTTTAATTGTGCCAGGGAAGTCGGTTTGTTGGCATAAACTTTTGATTTGACATAACCCCATAGGAAAAAGTCCATAGGTGATAAATCAGGACTGCGTGGAGGCCAATTTATGTCACCTTTCTTTGAGATCAATTTGCCAGGAGAAATTTCACGCACTCGTGGCAGAGACATGTTGGACGTGTGTGAAGTTGCTCCGTCTTGCTGGAACCATGTTCTTTGGTTATAGCCAGGAAAATTTTGCAGTTCAGGCACGAAGAAGTCGTCTAACATCTCCACATACCGCTCTGAAGTGACTGTTACTGTGCGTTCCCTTTCATTTTCAAAAAAGTACGGGCAATAGCGGCAATTTTTCTTGTTTATATGACCATTAAGATGAAAATGGGCTTCATCCGAAAAGAAGATGTTTGTCAACGTTGAAAAGCGTTCAGTCATCTGGTTTACGAAGTCAAGTCTTTGACCAGCATCCTGAGGCTTCAATTCTTGCACCAACTGAATTTTATAGGGGTTCAGTTTTAAATCTTTGTGTAAAATGCGGAATAATGATGACCTATGCACATTTAAAGTAACAGCACGCTTACGAATCGAAACGTTTGGGTCGTCACGAACAGACTGAGTAACACTCTCTACGTTTTCGACCGTTCTCGAAGACCTCGGACGCCCGGATTTTGGTTTATCTAGTGTTGAACCGGTCTCTTTAAACTTTTGGACCCATTTTCCAATAAGCCGAGCGCTTGGCGCATCATTTAAGTGACGAATATGTCGAAAATTGCAGAATTTTCTACGCGCTACAGTCGCCGAATTACCGTTTTTGTAAAACTCACGTACGCACAAAGCACGGTCCGCTCCCGAGAAACGCTCCATAGCGACTAAATTCCCAAGAGCCAGGCTACCGATTGACGTACCCCCCGCGCCGCTCGGAATAGTTGCGTTCACGCAATAAGCAAAACAAATGTGTACTTTCCTTTAAGACACCCTGTATTCGTAGATTTCTCTGTATAATAGTTTGAATGTAATCAACTATATTAATAACACATTAAAGTTACATAATAAGACCGAACCAGAATATTTTAAAGAGAATTTTTGTTGACCGATATGAAGTTGCTTATTTAAAAGTACCATATTATAACATTATATAAATATTATTTTCACCGATTGTATTTATGGGTCCCACTCGAGAATAGTTTAGATTTCATCAAATTTATTATTAACACATTAAAGTAAGATAACAAGATAAAGCCAAAATATCTCAGAGAGAATCTTTGCTGACTGATATAAAGGTGCTGATTTAAAAGTAATATACTATAATATTATTAAACAAATATTATTTTCATGGATAGAATAGTTTAGATGTAATTAACTAGATCAATAACATATTAAAATAACGTCATTAGGTCAAAGTATTTTGGTGAGAATTTTTGTTGACCGCTATGATGTTGAAGTTTTCTGAGGTACTTTTTCGAAATTCTAAATAAAAATAAATCAAACTAAGTCAATTTTGGATTATACCGTAGTTTATTCAGCTCAAAGAATTTACTACAAGTCAATTTTGGATTATACCGTAGTTTATTCAGCTCAAAGAATTTACTCTTGTAGAGGACGGATTGATCTTTAGTTGTTTTGGAATTTTGATTATTTTCATGAAGAAAAATTTATTCCTGTGACACAGATCAGCAAAGCTCTTAATCAATAGCTTTCTTAATGTATTATAATAGGAAGTTCGATTATTGTAGTACTTCTCGATATACACTCTTCAAGAATAATTCTTGCTTGGTCCTAAAAGACAGCATAAAGGAGCTTTCTGGCTTTTTTCCATTACCGTTATTAAACTAAATTTTCATTGGCAATTTGAACAAATGGAGATTGAAACATCATCCTCATAGCGTTTCTAAAAATTCACACTGCCTAAAAAACACATATTTCATGTTCAATAATCAAATATATAAACAAACAGATGGAGCTTTTATCAGGTCCTCACTTTCACTAGTTAGCCAATCTTTTTATGATATATTTCGAACACGAGGCACTGCAAAAAGCACGTTTAAAACCTAAATTTTAGAAACGCTATGTGGATGATATTTTTATAATATGGCTACATGAAAAAGAACACCTGGACGATTTCCTAGTATACCTGAACAATATCCACCATAGAATCCAACTAGCGTTAAAAATCAAGCAAGAAAAGAAACTTCCTTTTTGGACCTGTTATTTACTAGGAAATTCAACAAAACCTTGAGTTTTAACGTATATCGGAAATCCACATATCCTGATCGGTATCTCAATGCAGAGTAACATCCCTCTCAGAATCAGGCAGTAGTCAACACACTAGTGTCAATATCTCTCCGCCTAACAGAACTCGACACAACCAAGACGAAATACACACATTTCAACAGCTCTAGAACGAAATGGTTTCTAACAATTAGATATAAAGAAAACCATAAAAAGACAAGAGAAAACCACAACAAAAATCAAAGACCAAGATCAAACAAGGAACAAGGCCATAATCCCATATATAGAAGGAATTGGGGACAGAATTGGAAGAATCTTAAGAAAATACAACATACAGCCCATATTTAAACCACAAAATACAACAGCCAACATCCTGGGAAATCCCAAAGATAAGACTAACCTTGAAAATCATGGCGTTTACAGCATTTCATGTGCAGATGGCCATCAAACATGTATGAGATAAACAAACAAGCGCATATTAGCAAGAATTCAAGAACATAAAAATAGCATCAAAAACAAACAGACAACCTCAGCTCTATTTCAACATCACCAAACAACCGAACACACCTTCGATTTCGAAAAAGCAAAAAAAAATTGCACCAGTACAGAACTACAAGGTATGCGTCATAAAAGAAGCTCTAGAAATCGAAAAAGTGGGACAGCTGAATAAACGAGACGATTCTTTACATATTCCAACATGGAAAATAATAATAAACAATCGAGAAGCAAAACAACAAAAATCAACCAATACACGAGAGACCAGCATACAAGAATCAAATATATCGCACTTGGCAGAGGGGAGGAGCTTGCGAAGCTGCTCGTCCAATCAGAAGGCGAGCTAGCTAAACAAAACACGAAATTCTTAGCGAGTAATGAGACGAACCCTATTTGAAAATGCCAAATGAGATTTTAGCAAAAGGTCGTGAAAACGATTTTTTGAACGAACGGATTAAAACCCGGAATACCCAAACCATTCATTCACCATCCGTGAAACCTACGATATAATATATATATATATATATATATATATATATATATATATATATATATGAAGTAAATGCGAACAGTAAGTGCAAACTTCGTTCTAACCATATCCTTTCCATGTTAGAGGTTGCACAGTTAGAACAAATTGCTAAGGAACACAATTTATCCTATTCCACCACCACCGAGATGATGGTCTACCTGTACCACCATACCGAGAAGAAAGTCAAAACTTACCCTCCTCGCCACAGTGATACGGCAGAGGTACATGTTTCGTCGCTACTAGTCTCATCAGGGTACCGACATGCACCTGGCTGTGCAAAGGACAGATCGGAAGGAAGCATGCAAATACTGAACGCGGCTTCGCCGATCTCCCGCCGGATGGCATAGAGTGAAATGGCCCATATATATATATATATATATATATATATATATATATATATATATATATATATATATATATATATATATATATATATATAGGATGGGCCATTTCACTCTATGCACCCAAATTTCTCCGTGAGTTAACCAAACACAGAAAAATGATTCAGACAAAAGTTGTTTAGGATGATGGAGGTCACCTATCTGTGTTGGTAACTTTGGCCTTGAGGTCAGTTTGTTGGGTTATTTCTGTTTTCCTTCATCCTCCAGGTACATTTATTTGTTTTTATGTGAATATGTAAATGTCTAAATGCAACGTATCTTGACGTTTAGCCTTTTGTTGAAGGCATTTAAAAAAAAATTGCATTTACATTTTTTTTCTTTTAAAACTGCCTAAAAGCAAAAATTACAGGTACGATGACGAAAACCTTAGATGTCGACATAAAAAGTTAAAATAATTAAAATAAGGCATCTTGCAAAGTAAAAAAATTTCCACAATTTCTAAAAATATTTAATTTTAACAAAATATGTAAATGCGTACCTTGAACCAGCAATTTTTATTTTTATATTAATAATAAAGGGTAAAATGTGTAATTTTAATTTCGTAATACTCGCTTTTTTTTTAATTTACTTTTTTAATTACTTAAGAATTCTGTAATTCTTTATAACTGAGAAATGAAATATTCTGAGAGGATATTCCTTTTTGTATTTTTTAAGAGGGTATATTACTGTTTAATGAGATTTGTGTAAATGGGGTGTAGGTCATTTATTGCATTATTTTCTTCTCTATGCTTAATTTGTTACAATTATGGTCCTGCCCAATTCTTATCGTTTTATTATAGTAGGAAGAATTGGCTGTTCACTGCATATGGTTATTTAATGCGGTCTTAGCATTTTTTATACATTTGTTTTTATTTAATCTATTTGTAATTAACTGGGTGGTCATTCCTATATATATATATATATATATATATATATATATATATTTGTACAGTCTTTGCAGGGCATTAAATATACGGCATAAAAGCGATTAATTTTGCGTTTTTTATTTTTTAATCTGGTAAACAATGAGCTTTTATTTGGGGCATTGCTGTTGACAGTGATATTTGTTGCTTTTGGAATATATCTAATTTTTTCTGACAGTCCGTTTTTATATGATCAGGCAATAAATTTCGATGTATTATTTTTTTAATCGGATTTGTGGAATATTAAAATCCGTATATCTGCTCTTGTAATCTTTTATTAACGCCACTGTGTTTAAAAGAATTTTTTTTAAAAGTATTTTTCATCTTTTTTAAATTGAAGATCTAAATTCAGAGGAAATCAAGGTGATAGTTCTGTCTTCTAGACCATAAATACCATGAGGGTTTGGTATACAACTTTGTTAAAATTTTATCATTTCTTCGGATAACAATCATCTAAAATATTTATCTTATTTTTTCCCTTTCCGATATGAATAGTAACTTTCGGTGAAAGCTGTTAAAGATTTTGAGAATTTACTTTTTTTTTAGAGGCAATATTATTAAAATAAAAATACCATATTCAAGATAAATAACTACATAGTGTAAGCGATGGTATACTACTGTTAATTGAGTACTTCGAAATTCATTACGCAAAATCTTATTTTTAATCAATGTTTTTTACCGAAAATTTGAATACTCTAGTTCAATTACGCAAAAAAAGTTCTGACCATAGAAATAATTTGAATATGTAAAGTTTAATTTAATTCTGCTCCTTTTACTGCAATAATGACTGTATTATTACGTTTCAAATAACGCTGTAGTATCTAGTTTTATGCCTCTATTATTGAGAAATTCACCAGTGTCTAGTTGAGTTTAAGATTCTTCGAACTTTAAATACATAAATATTTCGGTATGCGATTAATATTGGGGAATCTACTTGCATTTTACAAAGAAAAACTTATCAGCGTAAAATTATATAGGATATCATATAAACTATTTATTTTGAATTATTTTTTTATAAATACATAAATATTAACTAAGTGTAAAAGAGATTGATGACACGCTTATTAATATATAATTAATATACCTTCTTGTATGTAGATTGTAGATGATTTGAGATTGAAAATATTTATCAACGTTATAACAAAAATATTTTCTTTTTTAAAATCAACTTGACAGGGTTTGTTTACTCCGCAGTAATTTATGCTCATGTTCTTATTGAGTGTTTGCTTTTAATACTGCGGATCTAATTTCGATTGAAATACTTATCCAATAATTCATATAACAAAAATTTGATTTTAAATAACATTAGTTGGTATTATTGTAGAACAAATCGAAATATTTACAATAAATTATGTTTCATTGTAAAAAGGTTATCTTTTAAAATCCGCAATATTAGAGGCACCGGCAGTAATACCATCTCTTATCCTATTTTGTTAAAACTAAATAGTTACAAAAATTGTGTTTTTTATTGTAATTATTTTATTTTTCTTTTAAATTTTCATGTTAACACGTAAAATGTTTTTATAAATTTAGTTTTAGGTTTTTTTTTAATTAAAAGAAAATATGAAATATTATTATATTGAAATGCTCTACACAGCCAGAATGCGTTGTTTTTTATAAACACATATGAATCTAGTTCCATAAATATATAAAAAGTTAAGTATATATATTATAAACAAAATGCCAAAAAAAAAACCTTAAAGATAAGTGAAAGCACTTTTCCTCAATTTGTCGTAACGTTAAAGAACTCTTAAGAGAATAATTGTTGTTGCTTCACGTATCCGTCGAGAATATTTTTATTAGGGTCCAGTGAGTGTAGAGGGAGATTTATTATTTCGAGAGGCACGATACGTGAAGAGATTTGAGATTTTATTTCGAAAATGTGGACAAAAAGTTGCGCCATGTGTCTAGTTTAGATTTATATCGGAGCTGCTTTTGTTTTTCGGGCGATTCCCGTTCCTGTTATATTGTCAACGGGGGAAATTAATACTGCACGCAAAGGTTAACAATTGGAATTCGAAATATTTTGTCCAGCTGCTGTCTACATACATGGGTATAACACATTTTTAGTGATCGATTTTTTTACGGCAAAGCAAAAACTATTTACAAGTTTAAATATATGTAAAATACAGGGATATTCACGAAATATTGCGGCCAAAATAAGTGACTTTCAAAAAGTTTTACTTTTGCGATATATAGGGGGGTCAAATATAATTACTTTTTAAAGTAAGTTTTATATTATACAGGGTGTCTCAAAAGCTCCGAATGTACCAAAATTGTGTTTTTAAACGTAACCTTCTGTATATTGTTGCATTTTTGGATTCTCCGATCAAAATTAGTACCCATTTTAATGAGATTTATGGTATCTAAATCTTAGAGATTTTTAAATAATTTGAATTTTCACAAAATCTAACCTAATTTTCATCTTTCAAATACTTAAGAAGAATTTTATTTATATACTTGAAATTTATAATGAAGTGTAACAATAAATCATATTTTATATCCCAATTATAATAAACTTGCTATATTATACAGGGTGTCCAAAAATTAAAACTAATCAAATAAGAACTTTAAATGGCTATAACTTGATTAATTTAAATAGAACGCTATACTTTTTAACTTACCAGAAAAAATACGCCAAATAATCGGTTTCTGCACCATTTTGTAATTTTTGAATAGATGTTCTTATGTATCCAGTTGCCTATGGCATTTGGAAACGTCAGATAATTCATTTAATCTGTCAGTTTAGTCTGCAAAGCCTGTTGCTATAATAGCGGTACTATTTTTTGTAAGAGTGAAACTTCATTTATTTAATTGAATTATTTGAATACTGTTGTATTATTGTTTTGTCAAAATAAAGATTTATCCAAAAGAATGGCATATTGATATGATTTTTATCCTTGGATATTGTCCTCAAAATTATTTGTGGACTTCTTGAGTCTACGCTCAAAGGTTTCTTGAAGGAGACCATCCTAAACCAGCCGTTTTTGTGAGATTGTTAAACCAGTTTCGCGAAAGTGGAAGTGTCAATTATAAAAAAAAACCTGTTATAAGGAAGCCTGTCACTGAGGATGAAGAAAATGTTTTACTGTACTTAGTTCAATGATCGAAAATCCCAATATTAGTCAGAATTCTATATCCGAAAATACTAACATAAGCCGAGCAAGTGTTTCAAGGATTCTTACCAAACACAGATTTCATCCTTGTAAAATCCAGCTTTATTAAGAGCTTCACGGAAATGATTTTGACAACCGAACTGAATTCTGCTTGTGGGTGTTAGATAATATCGCAGAAAATGAACACTTTTTTGATAATTTTTAGTGATGAAAGTATTTTTCATAACAATTGTTTTGCGAATAGGCACAACTTCCATTACTATTCTGATTCAAATCCACCAACATCTCTTTTTATTTGGAGTTCATAGTTTTAATATTTGTTAACTGTTTTACTGAGATTTATGGATTTTAATAGTATATATTCAAATTATTTTATACATAATCAATGAATAACATTTTTTAACCGACTTCTAAAAGAAGGAGGTTCTCAACTCGTCGATTATGTATTTCTCTTTTTTTATGTATATACACCGATTACTCCGGAATGGCGCACCGATTTGACTAAAATTTTTTACGTTATGTAAAGGAAGTTGCTGCGGTGGTCCCATATTTTTTTGGAAAAAATTGGTGCAGTAAAATCCAAGATGGCGCTGACAATATGGTGGCCAAAAGAATTAATTTTGTTCCATTTTCTCCAAAATTGGTATGGGGAACTTTTCGGGGTCATACACAACGAATCTGAAATTATTTTTAAAAAATTCAATATAGCGGATCCAATATGGCGGACAAAAAAATTTAACTTTTTCCAATTTTCTCCAAAATTGGTATGGAGGAATTTTCAGGATTGCACATAACGAATCCAAAATATTTTAAAAAAATTCAATATGGCGGATCTAATATGACTGCCAAAAAATCAATTTTGAACGATTTTCTCCAAAATTGGTACAAGGGAGTTTTCGGGGTGGCACATAACGAATCAGACATTATTTTTTAAAAATTCAATATGACGTACCAATATGGCGGATAAAAATTAAGTTTGTCCTATTCTTTTCAAAATTGATATGGGGGAGTTTTTGGGATGGCACATTACGAATCTGAAATTATTTAAAAAAAATAAATATGAAGGATTAAAGATTCTACATCTCTTAATTTTGTCGAAAATCAATATTGGGGGATTTTTGTTAGTGTAAATTACGAATTTAAAATATTTTTTGAAAAACTCAATCTGGCGGATTCAATATGGCGTCCTAAAAATTTTACATTTTTCGATTTTCTCCAAAACTGATATAAGGGGGTTCTTCAAGGTGTAAACTATGAATTTAAAAGTATTTTTTCAGGCTTCAATATAGCGAACCCAATATAACGGACTAAAAATTTTACATTTTTCGATTTTGTTCAAAGGTGGGACTGAATCGTTTTTGAGGATGTAAATAGCAGACATAAAATTATTTTAAGAAAATCTTATATTTCAGATGCAATATGACGGTCTAGAAAATTTAAATTTCCGGATTTCATCCAAAACTGGTACTAGGGGGCTTTGAAGGGTTTAGATTTAGATTAGATTAAGACGTTAAAATTACTTTTTTGACATTCAGTATGGCGGATCAGATATGGTGGGTTGAAGATTTTACCTTATGCACATTTTTTCAGATTTAGCATCCGAGGGTTTACGTCTCATGTACTTTAAATATCGATATTGGAAGATTTTTGGGCCTATATTATCAATCTAAAATTTATTTGAAATTTAAGATAGTCGATTTACTATGACAGACTAGATATTTGTTTGATACAATTTCACTGGTATTTGGAGAACTCTAAAAATTTAAGAATTTTTAGTGGTTCATTTTAAGGTGATTTACAACTTTGGATAAAATGGGTACTTTTCTGCTACCTTGGAATCATTGCTAGGTACACTAATCTCGCTTAGTACTTAGTTCAAATAATTTATGGATATAAAAATAAAATTTTTATAAAAATATTTAACCGACTTCTAAAAGTATGCTAAAGAGTAAAAATTAACTATAAATTTTTATATGAAATTGAAATTTTTGAAGTGGGCGCCAAATTATTTCTAAATGAAATAAATACCTTCTAATATATACAATTTATGGTAAGAAAGCAATTACAAATAAAGAATTTTTAATCTGTTTATGCGAATCACATTTTGTCAGGTATTAGTTTAGCGCCGACTTCAATTTCATATAAAAATTTATAGTTATTTTTCACTTCTTAGAGCATTTTTTTATAAAAATTTTATTTAATATATTTAAATTGTTTTTTCTTCTAATTTTTTTTTAATTTTTTTTTGTTGATTTTTCGTCTGTTTTATTTTATTTTATTTTTATATTTTCGAAAGTTTTTTATGAATATGTATTTTATTTGTATTTTTTAAGCTCTTGGGCATTTTTCCTTTATTATATTTTTTGTTTCCTTTAGTTTTCTTCATTTTTTACCATTTATTGTAATTCGCTAAAATAAATTTATACAGTGATTTTTATACATTTAAGTTATTTGAGGACATGAGACTTTCTATGTTAAAAAGGATTTTTTGCAATAAATCATTGTATAAGGTTAAAAATACATTCCAAATTGGAGCTGAATATTAGTGACACACAGTTTGGCTTCCGGGACAGGGTGGGTACAAGAGAAGCATTATTTGCTTTTAATGTGCTTACTCAAAGATGCTTAGATATCAATCAGGACCTCTATGTCTGCTTCATAGATTACAACAAAGCTTTTGATAGGGTCAAACATGACAAACTGATAGAAATTCTCAGAAGCAAAAATTTGGCTGAAAGGGATTTAAGGTTGATATCAAATCTGTATTACAATCAGCGAGCGGCAGTAAGATTTGGACAGGAAATATCCGGAGATGTGGAAATACAAAGGGGAGTCAGACAAGGGTGTATATTGTCACCTTTACTATTTAAAACTTATTCTGAAGAGGTCATATTGGAAAGTTTTGAATCTGAAACAGCAGGGATAAAAGTAAACGGAGTTTTAATCAACAATATTAGGTATGCAGATGACATCGTAATAATAGCTGATAGTTTGAAAGACCTAGAAAAGATAATGAATAAAATATTAAGAGTTAGTGGAGAATATGGACTCTTTCTTAATACGAAAAAGACCAAGTTCATGATAATTAGTGAAAGCAACACCAATAATAATGAAACCCTAATGGTAGGAGGCCAGCACATAGAAAGAGTTAAGAAGTACACTTACTTGGGAACCCTAATAACAGAAAATAATGACTATACCGTCAAAATAAAAACCAGAATCGAGAAAGCACGTGCCAACTTTATTAGAATGAAAAAGGTTATCTGCAGTAAAGATCTAACGTTAGCCCTGAAAATACGACTGACTAAATGTTACGTATATAGTGTTCTATATTATGGAATGGAAGCATGGACACTGAATCGAGAGGCAATGAGAAGACTTAACTTTTTTGAAATGTGGACCTATAGAAGAATTCAGAGGATTTCGTGGGTGGATCGAGTTACGAACGCCGAAGTGTTGAGAAGAATGGGGAAAGAAAAGGAAGTCGAGATAACCGTAAAACAGAGAAAACTGCAATATTTCGGACACATTATGCGGGGAGAAAAGTACAGCATCTTACGGCTCATAATCCAAGGCAAAATAAGTGGCAGAAGAGGCGTAGGACGACGACGAATTTCATGGCTAAAAAACCTAATGGAATCGTTTGGATGCAGTTCAAAACAACTATTTAGAGCAACTGCCTCAAAAATTAAAATAGCTATTATGATGGCCAACCTCCGCAATGGAGAAGGCACTTGAAGAAGAAGATAAGATTTTAAAGAAGATTTCATTTCTCTGGCATTGTAAAACGTGATGTTGTAGGTCTCCTATTTCATGTTTTTTTGTCTTAAGCTGTCTGGTACCGAGTTGTTCCTGTCAGCTTCCTGATGTCATAATCTCATCTGAGATTCGGGCGCCTCCTTGTTCTCTTGACGTTCGTGCGATACCACATGGTTGTTCTAGGGGTCCTTCTATTGTCTGTTTTTCTTGCTGTATGTCCTGCCTTTGCCATTTTAGAGATTTTTTCTTTGAATTACATCAGTTACGCAGGTTTTCTTTCATTTCCAGTTTATTCTTTTACGACCCCTTTTAGTTATTCTTAACATCTAACAGCGTGGTCTCATTTATTCTTATTTCGACGTTGGTAATCAGATCGTTACACACTACTTTGTCTTCGTTATGATAACCCTTCTATTTGCAATCCAATTTTCATTTTGTGTTGTGGAAGTAGAGCGTGCTAGTTTCTTATTCGCGAAATGATTCTGATATAGGTTCGATTTTTCTTCTCCAGTAAACTCTAGTTTTATATCGGTATTAGGAGATAAAAGATTGTATTTTTGACCTTTGTTGGTAAGACCAAATTGCTCCTGCTAATTACTGGATATTCCTAAATTAGACAAAGCGTAGATATTAATGAAGGGGATATAAAAATTATTTGGAAACTTTTCTATATTGGTTGCGTCTTCGACCAGTTTATCTGCAATTTTATTTTCTTCGATCCCTATATAGGCTTTAATCCATATTAGTTTCATATTTTTGTTTTACATTTTCAAGTTATCAAGCGTGTTTAACATTTTAATTGTTATGTAATTGTAGCCAGCTTTAAGTTTACAATTTTTAATTGTTTCTAAAATAGGTATGATCAAATAACCTAAATTATTTGGAAATTTTTCTATTTTTGTGATAAAATGCAAAACTTATTTTATTATGAATTCAAGAGCCATCGGTAAATGAATATTCTGAATGACCCCATAGGGTGTTAATATTTTTATAAAATTCCTTTTTATACATTAAAGGATTAACATTTTAACAATCTTTGAGAATTACTTATGATATGAAATTAAAAGAGAATTGATAATAGGGAGCAATATTGGATGAGTAAATGTTGTTTTTAATGTGGGTTATCCAGGAGAAGATCAATGTAAGCAATGGAGATTGTTTGATTTTTCAGTAAATGTGGGTGAAATTTAAAAGAGTTAGAGAATAAATTTTATTTACTAAATTGTTATTCTTAGAGATTGATTTTAATATAAATTTGTAACAGCCTTAAAATTCATCAAAGAAAATATATGACGCAGCCTATTTTTTTGGAGTTATCATATATAAAATAAAAAAAAAATATTATAAGAAATTTTTATTTATATAGGAATGTTTGATGGCTGTCATAAAGTTAAAGACCTCTTAAGAGAATAATTGTTGTCGCTACACATATCTGCCGAGAATATTTTTATTAGGATATAGTGAGTGGGGAGAGAGATTTATTATTTCAAGAGACACGAAACGTGAAGAGATTTGAGATTTTATTTCCACAATGTGGGCGACATATGTCTAGTTTATATTTGTATCGGTGGTGTTTTTTTATTTTAGGCGATTCTTATTCCTGGTATGTTGTCGACGGAGAAGATTAATACCAAACGCCAAAGTTAGCAGTTGGAATTAGAAATATTTTATCAAGTTACTATCTATTTATATATGATGACTTCTGAAAATACAAGAGATTTCTTTCTCAGTTTTGAAATTTGATTCTAAGTCATCTATTTGAAAAGTTGAAAAAAATATACATTAATAGTACAGGTTCATCTGAAATCATCCTACAATGAAAAAAACTAAAAAGTGGATAATTATGGATATTAAAAAGTTAACAGACAGTTCAAAACTTAACATCTGGTAATTCTCCAGGTTAGTAATGAATAATTTGATTGCATATATTATTTTATTTATATAGTTAAATTATTTTCTTAGTAAGATTCTTACAAACCCATTTGAAAACCGAAATAGTTTTGGGACCTAAATTATATCGACCTTCTTTATACCCAATAATCATATAGCTTTCTCAATACCGCAATTATTAATGACATACCATCTTTAATTATTTCTTTTTACTCAGGTTTAATATGTGCATCAGCCGACGGCCGGCCTGGTTTCTTTCACGGTGCAATATAGAGTTGAAGATTAAATGTACATAGCATCGAAACGTTGTTTAATCTTGTATGATATATTCTTACCTTTATTGAAAAACTTAGTCATTGCACGATACTCAGTTTTAGTCAACAATCTGTCCATATGGGGTTTTGTGGTTTTAGCTGTTGACATAATTTTCTTAAGGACAATTTGGAAATTAAACACCACACTTGTCTAGCGGGAAGGTGATTTATATTTGTGCCGCTCCTGACTTGGAGAACTGACACTGATCAAATACCTGCCCACTCTGGATTAGATACTGGGTGGATTTAAGGTTCACTAGTTTTGGTCTGTTCCGGGTATTTCGTTCCTCTGGTACCATCCATATACGGGAAGCATTCACCTATCTGCCACCTGTAGTGGCTCCTGATGATGTGCTAATAGAATTAAGGAAAGAATAAGAGACAGGGGTGAAAGCTTTAAAAATATTGTAAAGAAGAAAATGATATACGTGAACCATGGAACGCCTTTAACATAAACCTACATTTTAAAGAGCAGACAAGGCTCACCTCACTGGACTACCACCGACTGTTAACACTGCTATCACAAATATACAAATTTCACCAAAGTAATCATGTATGTATGTGCATAGAATTGGGGTCTGTACACTGCGACCTGGTAAATCTATTGTGCCCCTCTACTGCTGCCAAGTCGTAAGAGTTATCTTATCGGCTAGAGCAGGTCCTTCAGTCCTATTCCCCTTAGGATGTTGGACAGCTTCAAGGTAGGTAGCTCCCCTTCTTCGATTTGGTGTGCTCGCAAGAACTGCATCCTGGGGTATTGAGAGCACTGCACTCTGAAAGGATATGAATAGAGGTTTCGTCCTCCTTCTTACAGAATATGCACTTTTGTCCTTCTTCCAGTCCGAAGAGTTTCTTAAGGTATCATTTCAGGTGGCAATGCCCTGTCAGAACTCCTGTCAAAACTCGGAGTTGGTTTTTACTTAGGTTTATGCATTCCTTTAATCTCTTCTGTTCGTAAAAAAGGAAGTATCTTCGCTTGTCTCAATATTTTCAGCTCCGTCCAACAATTAGATCTCCTTCTTCTATTTTCAGTTCTTCCAGCATTACGCTGCTACTAATTCCACAGAAAGACCCTTGTCCCAGAAATGATGTCTCAAACCCTTTCCTCGGGAGCCGGTCTGCTATTTCATTCCCCTCTATCCCGGTGTGTTCCGGTATCCACATGAGCACTTTATTATTCTTATTCAAATCATTTAACTCCTCTAGGTATTCCCAGATCATCCTGGAGCTGATAACTTGAGAGCTCACCGCATTGATGGCTGCTTGACTATCCAATATGATGATAATTGCTCTTGGCCGTGAGAGTTTTTTTTTTTGTTGAATTGAATACATATCCTTATGACATGTATTTCTGCCTGATAAATGCTTGGTGACTTACTAAAGCTCCGTAGTGTCCGGTGCAGGGTCCATATACTTTTATTCCAGTTCCCTCCATTGTTGTGGAGCCATCTGTATACCGTATAATGGATTTCTTGTTGAGTTTTTCAATGGTAGTTCTGTCCCATTCGCTTTGGTTACTCAACTTTTTCTTGAAGTTTTTCACAACATTTAATTTCTTTTTCATTTTATCTTGGAGCATGTTCCAGATTTGTTGATTTCTGGATAAGAGATTGGGCCTTCGTTTTGTGGCTCCATCTCTCATCATCCTATAAGTTATCCTTTTCGCCATACTTTCTACAAGTATATGTAGAGGTGTAAGGTTTAGGATTACTTCCATGTTGGCTATTGGGCAGGTTTTCATTGTCCCGGTTATACACTCACAGGGCAGTCTTTGAACTTTCGAGGGGTTAGCTCTCTTATTAGCCAGACTGGTTCTTTTGCTCCAGATCACTGCTCCATATGTGATAGTTGGTCTCACTCTTGCAGTGCACATCCACTGCAGAGTTTTTGGGTTTGGGCCCCACCTTTTTCCCGCAAAGTTTCTACAGATTATCATGGCTTTTGTAGCCTTGTTAATTACTTCTTTTTCGTACTTGTTCTAGAGGAGTTTGTTTTCTAGGATCAGTCCCAGATTTTTAACCTCTAACTTTCACTCAATAACATTCTCATCCATTTTGATCAACAATCTGTCCGCAAAGCCGAGAATTTTCCTTTATTTTAAAATTACATAGACGACACTTATCTCTCTTTTATTTATTTGTTAGCTTAAAAGACACGCAGCACTCTCTTAGGGAGATCGTTGGTGCATCACCTGCTTAAACTGTGAAAGCCCATGGTATGTTGGGTTGCCAATGCCGACCGATGCGTTCTCTGTCCTTTGAGTAGCATGCTTCGTGTATCGAATTTTCATTTATTTATTTCCTATTTTGCTATCGCACTATTACATGGCGGTTCTATACAACATTGTTGGTTTATGTTGATCTTGTGTTACTGAGTAATCCATCGAAATGTCGCTACTCGTTCTTGTTTGGTTTTTTTGATTATTAAAATAGTTGACAGGGCACGAGTGCCATATAATACAATAGCCTAATGAGCCCCATGTGAGGAAGAATCAGCGCTGTCGTTATTTTTCAGACTCGGAACTTCTCCATAGTCTCTGGAGGTCTCTGCACTTTTTAATACAACAGTAAAATTTATCAACGATCCGAGGATTTTCTTTTATTATATATATATATATATATATATATATATATATATATATATATATATATATATATATATATATAATAACTTTTGGATTTATCTAAAAATGTTGTGATTAAAAGTAAACCGGATTAATTTGAAAAACTGATTCGAGAAGAGTGCGGCAGTATATCTTCAAAAACTATAACTGGAATGCAGAATAATTTTGTGAATCACCTTACATATTGTCAGACACAAAAGGGTTTTTTAATCATTTACTAAATTAGTCTTCTTCTTTATCTATTTTTAATTATAATATGTCTGCAGTATAAGTAACCAGCTATGATTTTTAGAATGTCCGTATCTCTGAAAATGTTTAGTTCAGGCTCTAGTGACATAGTTATTTGTAGTCACATTATTACGCAGAATCCAGAAACTGAAAAATATACACGGTATTCAATTTAAAAAAAAAGTCGATATTGTTACTGCCTGAAAAGTGTATTAACGTCAACAAAAGGTATAAAATAAAATTGACATATATGAGATTTTTTCCAAAAAAAAAAAGACACAAAAGCGAGTAGTTTATCAACATAGTGTATCATATGGCGTAAAAGTAAAGAGCCATGTTTTCGTTAATTCGTCGGTGTCATAGGTCGGGATGTGAGCTTTATTCATAATAAAAAATGTATACGTGTGTCATACTTTTAATCGATAGTCTTTATATGTGAATATACTTTAATATAAACATTTATTTGATAATAAAAAATTTACAAGTTTCTTATTATCTTTTTTTGAAATATTGCCGCCGTTATTGTTATAACTGCATTACTAAGTCAGGTATATTGATTATTTAAACAAAAACACGAGAGAAACAGGAAACTAACTATTTTGCCCCGAACAATGTTTTCCGGACAATAATTTTATCCCCGTTTTGTACCCTAAATCAATAGCCCGTGTTTTGCTTTTTTATTGTCTTGATCAAGCTGTAAATTTTAAAGTTGTGGCCTCGTACAACAGCTCGACAAAACGAGCTAAACAAGAGTTGTAAACCTTGGTGGTAGTATTAATTTTCTACGTTGACAATATATTGTGTGAACGGGTTTATCCACAACAAAAAAATCATGCTCGGTATAAAT
Organism: Diaprepes abbreviatus; assembly: GCA_034092305.1. Taxonomy (NCBI): domain Eukaryota; kingdom Metazoa; phylum Arthropoda; class Insecta; order Coleoptera; family Curculionidae; genus Diaprepes; species Diaprepes abbreviatus. Next base: position 1,673,347 of record JASJET010000216.1, on the reverse strand, counting down.
CTGTACCTGATATATGGCGAGACTTTTTCATCCGCATTTTTCAAATGAAATTGGAAATCTTTTCACGTATCGCGCCTTAGACTAATAAATTTTCTTCTCTACTTTCTGTAGCCAATGAAAATATTTTTACAGGATATCCGAGGTAACTGTGGCTATTGTTGTGTTAAGTGTTGCACTAGCTTTGTGTGAAAATGCGACCAGGCTGTTTCGTTTCGTGATTAAATTTCATTTGTACAATATTGTTAAATTACATGCTGGTTTAAACCAAAGCCTTGAAATTCTAGCTAGAAAAAATACTCAGATATTTTTAATAAATAATTACTTATACTTTTCCAAAATTCACTATTACCGATTTTGCCATACTAGAAAAATATCTACCTAACCCTAATAGAAACATTTGATGTGCGATACTTGGTAATGTTTACTAGTGATATTCTTTTTGTATTGGTTTTAAAAGTGAGTGAAACTAAAATATTGCCATGTCATCAAATTTTCCAAGAAACTCATTGTCCAAAAAGTATTCATGAATGAATAATTGCTGGGAAAGGCTTTTAAGACGCAACCAATACAAATGTTTGCCTGGAAGTGGAAATAGAGGTTTTTAAAATCAGCATTTGAGAGCATCGCAAATTTCTAAGGCTAAAATATTAGAATCTATCCCAATTTACCTCAGTCCAAAAGTTGGTATTTTCGGAAATACAGAGTTTTAGAGTTATAATTTTTTAAGACTTTTTTGTAAATATATATATATATATATATATATATATATATATATATATATATATATATATATGTATATATATATATATATATATATATATATATATATATATACATATACATATAGGTTGACAACGTTCGACGTCTTCCGATACCTAATCGCTATCTATCTTCCTCTGTCCAGGGATTCTCTTCCAGTTCTCCATCCCTTATCTCTCGGTCGATCCCTTTTCTCCAACTAAGACTTAATCTTTCATGGGATTCCCACTCTAAGATCAGTTTCAGCAGTCTTTCCTCTGACATTCGCTGTATGTCTCCATACTATCTCAACTGCTAGATTGCAATTGTGTCTATGACTGAATGCTGCACGTTCATAATTTGCCTGATTCTATCGTTGGTAATTCTTTCCAACTTGGATCTTGCAGCTGAGCGCCTCCAGAAATCCATCTTTGTAGTTTCTAGTTTATTTTTGATTCACTCTTTCAGCGTCCATACCTCGCAGCTGTAAGTGATTATACTTTTGACAATCGTATTGTATATTAGATGTTTACTGGTGTAAGAGATTGTTTGGTCGCACAGTATACTGTTGAAGAGTGTGATGGTTCTTCTTCCTTGATTGTTTCTTTCTTCTATTCCTCTGTTCATACCTCCATCTTTTGTGATAGTTAGCACTAGATATTTGTACTTGTCGAAGTGTTTAATTACTTGATTGTCTTCCATTATCAGGTCTCTCTACAATACACATATATTCCGTTTTTCCTATGTTTATGTCCAATCCCCATTTCCTGTATCCTTCGATTAATGTCCTCGTCATATATTCCATATCTTCGTAATCTTTGCGTACTTGATGATCTGCAAAAGATAGTATATAAATGATATTGTTGTTGAAAGGTATGCCCTTATTTTTGCATTTTCTTTTCCAGATCTTTAGCGTTTGTTTATTTTAAATAATATAGAGGATAGACAACATTCCTGTTTGAGACTCTTTGTGATGTTAAAACCCTGTGAGGTCCTGCTTTCAATTTTGATCTTAACTGTAGAGTTGTCTTACATGTTTTTCACGTTCAGGTTTGTATTGTCTAATGCTTCCCATCATTTGTTTTGTGGAACACTATCGTATGCTTTCTTCAGATCTATAAACACGAAATATTTTTCCTGATTTACGATCATTTCCTTTTCTATAATTTGTGTAACGCAAAAAGGTGATCAATCGTTGACCCTCCTGTCCTGAATACCGCCTGTTCTTCAGTTTTCATGTCGCTATATTCTCTTGCTATTCATTTTTCAGTAATGTACCATATATTCTGTTAACTGTACTTGTAATAGCAATGCGCCTGTAATAATATCTCGACTTTCCTTTTTGTATATGGCTATTAGGGTCTCCTTCCATTCCTCTGGAATACAGCCTCCATTGAGGCAGTTTTGGAAAAGTTTTGTTAAATTTTCCCATAGTTTCTCAGGACCGTATTTTATTAGTTCCACCGGTATATTTCCTGGTCTTGGCGATTTATTATTTTGTAACTATTTACAAATTTCTTGTTGTTATTCGTACGGGAGAAGCTGACGTGCTTATACCTTGATTGGTCAGGTTGCCCACAAATTCTGTTCTATCTTCATTCAGAAGTGTTTTAAAATAATCATCCCATTTTCTAAGTATGATGGTTGAAATATATATCTTAATAATATCTTAATTTGTAATAACTTTTGTATTTTGGTGTTTTTTTAGAAATTCCTACTCCTGAACATCTTTTATCCAATCAGTTATTTCTAGTAGGTGTCACTTCAAGCAACCGTTTCTAAGATAATCGAATTTAAATGTGTTATTTCAGATTAAGACTCGTCGTAGCCCTCTTCATAACTTTATCTAGACTTAGGACGGGTCCAAGAAAATTTGGAATGTGTTTTAGAGCGAACAACAATAAAAACTTACATGACAGTAAGCTAATAATGATAATGATGCAAGAATATCACTCTCGGTGTCAACCACCATGTGCACCCAAGGACTCATTCATAAGCTCAGAAACTACATATGAACTTCTTGGTTGGAGCCTCAATGTTATCATTCGAATTCAGTCGTGAGCTCAAAATTACTCTCAAGTAAATAACTGTTCCCTTGCAATGAAGGATCCTACCCATCAATGTAGTTGTGGGGAGTCTTCCTGTTTTTCTGTTTTATGTATCACCTCCGCGTTGTCTGGGTTTATTCCGAGTCCTTCGTGGCATCATCGCTCCGCGGTCCAGAGGGCTCGCATTATTAGTTCTCCAGTTCCTGGATATCGCGAACAGGGTACAAAATGTCGGCATAGGTCTATGTGTACAAACCAGCCTCATTTTGTTCATTTAGCAAGCTATTTACTACAAGATTCCGCAGGAAAAGCGATAGAACTCCTCCCTGTAGACGGCCCCTTTTTGACAGTGATTAAATAGTAACACTGTTAAGTATTATGTATGTATTAATCTCTGCGTCAACATTGCTCTGACCCATGCAACTATCGTCGGTTTAGAGCCTCGTCTTTGTAGAGCATTATATATCAAATCGTAGCATGTGTGGTCAAGCGACCCTTCGATATTAATAAAGGTACCCAAGGTTGATCGACTATTCGATAGCGCATTTTTTGATTTTCCTGCCAAATAGGCAAATTGTAAAGGATGTAAGATACACTGCACCACTATTCCTAGAGATTATTCTTTTTCATCTTCCTCTTTTGCCTTATCTGTTTTGAATGTTGTCGGTTATCTTAGCAATTTTGTTACAGCGCTACGAAACAATTCCATGATGGTAACCCCATACCATTTTTGAATATTAGCCAACCAGGATATTCGTCTTCTAACGGAACTTCTGTTACCGTCAAATCCGGCTTTGGATAATATCCTATAAAAGACAAAACTTTTTATTTCGCATAATATGTCTAAAGAATTCTTATTTGGGATATTTGATTCTCATCCTATTTCATTCATATTGAATTTCATTCAGTAATCCTTGAAGATGCCTCGTACCATAGATAATAATTCTAACTCGACATGGCCTAATGCCAAGAACTTTCATTTTTAGTTCTTCAAATACCAGTTTGGAACGAAATTGTACCAAACAAATATATAGCCTGCTATAGAGAATTCGCTCCCTTGAATTATAAGAACTTAATTTTAGATTCGTAACCTAGACTCCCTAAAGTTCCCAAACCCCAACGCCAATAACGAAAGAACTTGAAACATGTACATGTTTTATTCTGCATATTAGGTTTAAAGAAATTGATTTAAGACCCATAATATAGTCTCCAAAAATCCCCCAAAAAAAGTCTCTACGGTATGGCAAAAATGTAATTTTCATATCCCCATATTTTATCTCTCTTATTAAATTGTAAAAAATTAACTTCAGTTTAGTTATCTAATAACAGTTTTGAAAAAATTTGAATAACTTAAAGTTTTCAACCCTTCATATTGAATCCGCCAATTTATATTACAAAAAAAAAAATTTTAATTTCTTAGATCCTCGAAAACCACCAATACCAATTTTGGACATAATCCAGAAATATAAAATTTTTGATGACCATTTTACATTTTTAAAAACTCCCCAGTACCAATTTTAAACATAATATAGAGATCCTATATTTTTATTCCACCATATTGGGTCCGTTATATCGGATTTTTCAAAAATATTTCTAATTTCACAATTTATATCATCAAAAACCCCGCTATGTCAGTTCTGAACAAAATTGAGAGATGTAAACTTTTAGTTCGCCGTATTGAAACCGTCGTATAAATATTTTAAAAATAACTTTAAATTCATACTCTTCACCCTATACAAATTTCAAACAAAATCAAGAAATGTAAATTTTTTAATCCGCCATATTAGATTCGCCATATCGAATATTTGAAAAATAATTTGAGATTCGTTATATACGACCTAAAACTCCTCCATACCATTTTCGAAGAAAATCCGACAAAATTATTTTATTTGTCCATCTTATTATTAGAGACATCTTGTATTTTACTGAACCAATTTCGGCCAAAATAACAGGGAACCACCGCAGCACATTCCTGAACATTATGCAAATACATTCAGGAATAATCGAAACAATGACGTAAAAAAAAACAGTCGAATTTAGAACATCCTTCTTTTAGAAGTCGTTTAGGAACATAAATGTCGAAATATTTTTCCGTGAGAATAAACACAACAAAGGATTCTAATGATCACTATCATCAACAAACTACAAAATGAATTTAGCCGTGTAAGGTTCACAAGAATCTTATCTTTCATTTTTATCACTTTGGTCGCTAATAAATTGACCGAAGGAAACGGTTAAAGTAATTAACTTGATACATCAGCACATAGTGCAGAAAACAAAAATTTCTTTAGAAATAAATTTAGATTCACCACGAAAATATTTGCCTCGAATACTCCCCTCAACAAAAAAAAAATGCTCTGGGTAAGAACTTCCACAACGTGTTTAAGTTATTAATTTTAGTATTCGATAAATATTATTACTGAAACTAAAAAAACAATAACCGCTTTTGTTATTTTTCATTGTGTTTTTTAAACAACATTATTTCTTTTTAACAAAATAAATTAATCCATGCGATAATATTAATGTAACAAATATGCTGACATGTTATTCCGACATGGAAGCAAATAGCTGGGAAAATTGTCTGATAAATTATTATTTTTAGGACTGAAATATTTTTGCATAAATGTGTTTCATGTATCAACAGTAAAATAATAAAATTTCCATAACACCGTGTATTTTCATCAAAATGTATATTGTCTTTTACAGTTAAACACTTTTTTTATAGGTGTAATATATTACACACCTAGGACAAAACAACCAAAGTGATTTTAATTCCCGTTTTAATGAATTTGATATTTCAAAAATAACATTAGGTATGACTATTAGAATGTCTTTAAAGCTGAAAAGATATGGAAAATAAATAATAAAAAGATAAAGGTAAATTAATAGTTAAAAGCTTGAGCTTTATAATATGTGTTAATGTGGCGCCCTAATGTGTTTTTGAGAAAAAATCGTTTCTCTGAAATTAAAAAGCAATATGGTTTTAGATTTATTTCATTATATGTTTACTCAACTGGATTAAATGGATGAGATACAGTAAGGCTAATAAAGAATCTTGGGGATCATATCATCACTATTTAAATTATTTGACAAAAAAATGTACATTAAAAATAAACAACTTTTCTTTATTATTTTTAAAAAACTTCAAATAGGGTAAAAATAATGAATTATTAACCAATTGCCAATAAAAATCGGAAATAATATATTGACCTACAGGTTTGGATCACTAGGTGAAAATCCACGTATAAAAACTCTGGCATCGAATTCATTACTACCATGTTTGATACGGAAATATTTAACATCGCAAAATATGCAGAATCTAAATTCTCAGGCATTTTGTTCGCAAGAATATCATTATCATTATCAATTGAATCGGAATTATTTTCTAAAATTTCTTCTTCATAATCGAAGGTTGTATACGTGGGATGGGCGATAATCCTATATAATAAGGACTCAAACTGATTACATATTGGTCTACAAGAGATTCAGAAACTGAGTAAAAAAGGTTACAAGACGTCTGAGTGCTGATATTAGGTCGGAATACAAACCTCTGATTGCCAATATTAATGTTAAGTTTAAAAAGATAAAGGAAAGTACTCAGTTGAAAAAGTTTAATATAGAAGATATAAAAGAAAGGCCTGTTAGAAAGAGACATCAACAACCATATGAAAAAGATAAATTTTACCAACAATGTAAACGACATGTGGAAATTATTTCATGATCTAATCTCAATGGGGAATAAGGAATAAATGTAAAATGGGCCTAGGTAAAGCCAGTTTGGATTTAGAAATGCCTTTGGTACTGGAGAAGCCCTGACCGCTCTAAATATACTTCTCCAAAAATGTCGAAATCAACGTAAAGACATTTTTGTATGCTTTGTCGACTATGAAAAAGCGTTTGATAGGGTACAGCCTATAAAGTTCCTAGATATACTAAATAATGCTGATGTGGATAGTAGGGATGTGTGGATTATAGGGAATATATATTAGCGTCAGAGGGTAGTGGTTCGAGTTAATGGCAAACTTACCAAAGAATGCCAAAATCAACGGTGAGCTAATAAACACGGCCGTCATGAATGATAGCTTGAGAGTCTATAACGACTCTCAGATTCCATTAATAAGGTTGGGAAAAAAATGAGATTCAACATAAATGCTGTTATAGCTAAATTTATGGTTTTCAGTCATCAACCATATTCAGACGCTTCGCTACTGATAAATAGACAAATCATTGAAAGAGTCTCCTACTTCAAGTACCTTGACTGTTATATTACTGAACAGCTTGATCCAAATAAAGAAATTAAATGCAGAATCGAATCAGCCCGCATAACGTTTCTAAAAATGAGATCGCTTGTTTGTAATGACAATCTAAATTTAAAACTTCGCCAAAAGATGGTTATATATTGCATCTGGTCAATATTGTTGTATGGAACGGACGTGTTGATATTAAAGACTGCCACGATCAATCGTTTAGAGACATTTTAGATGTGGTTAGATTAGACGAATGCTTCAAAAACCCTGGGTAGCTTTGCAGACTGATATGGTAGTTTTAGATCGGGCACATGCCACTTGTGAATTGCTGACAACCGTAAAATGCAGAAAACTAGCATATCTTGGCCATGTTCTCAGAGGGGATCGGTACAGAATTTTACAACTGATAATGAAGTGTAGGATCGAGGGCCGTGGAGGTGTTGGGAGGAAGCAGGCTTAGGAACATCCGAGAGTGTACAGAAATACACAGTGCTGAAGAGCTATTTAGAATAGCAGAGAACTGTGATAAACTCTCTATTGTAATTGTCAACGTTAGAAGAACGAAGTCAAATGATGGATCTTCTCTCTGGTATTATTGAGAATTACTGCTGCTCCTTCCCCTACCACAAGCTCCATTATGTCTACATCTATAGTCACAAGTTTTTATTGCATATTAAGTTTCAGCTAACTGATTTTTATAAGTTGAAAATACTCGGAGTTCATGATTTTCGTTCACAATTGGAGTTCTTTGGGTTAGCTCCAAAAATTAGCTGATTAATATCTTCTGGTAATACATATTCACTGTCCTTGTATAGTCGTATCTACATTTAACGTACTGTTTACCACAATTTTTGCTTTTGAATTAAGATACTCGCGATCAAATAACTCTATTCTATCGTGCTGCTTGGGCATTATTCGAGGAGCTAATACGGCTATGCAAAACATCTTATTTTAGTAGTTCATTAACGTATCCATTAATGTTTTATACAGAAGTTGAAGTTTGTATACTGTATGATGTGGGATAATGACAAAAACTTCTAAATTATGAATGTGGTTGTAATAGTCAACATCAAAGGTATAGGGGAATTTCTACAAGAATCTGTTTAAACCACGCTGAATGTAGCTAACTCAACTTTAACAAGAGTTTGTTTAAAGGTTGTAGAAAATGTTGAAGATGGACTAAAATGTGGTTGTCGGACTTGCATTGTCTTTATTTTTATTTATATTTACGGTTAAAATAAATAAAATAAAGACAATGCAAGTCCGACAACCACATTTTACCAAGAGTATCAGAAGGAGAATCTTTGATCAAGATGCCTGAATAATATTATCTTGGGGATATAACATAGTGACACAAAAATTTTAGCTGCACTTATGCTATAAACTAAAGCTATAATTGACCTTAGTTTTGCAGCAATCGAGGCTATTGTTTGCATTTTTCTTTTCTTGTCAATTGTCTTGAGCAATTGTCAGCCAGTTTCATTTAAGTTAAAATTGCGACCAGGAGAACAATGAGTGTCTACCATTTCAGCTTCTAAAATATCTATAAGCGTGTGATGTTTCCAACGGTTTCCACAACAGCAATTCAACTTTATACTGCTCTAAGGAATACATATTATTTTGAACATTCATTCGTCAAACATCCAGCCATGCACTTTCATAATTATTAGATTCCATAAGTATAACTATTGACTTTTTTTTTCCATTGAAGTGAAGGTAAGCATTTTCTGCGAATTAGCTTTTATGTAATTATGTTTAAAAAAACCTTGGGGATATTTCGCTGCCTTATACAAGGCAAATACGGACACAAAAACATTTTCACAGCTTTTTATAGTCCATAGCTTTCTAACGGTTTCAGCAATCATCTTTATTTGTTCAATATCTCATTTTTTTTCTAATGAGCCGGAGACCTGACACTACTACTAGGCATCTAAACTAATAGAGTAATAATAATTAAAAATTTGTAATAACATATAATATGTTCCCCGGGATCATTATGTCAACACCATTAAAGGATCATAATAAAATTTTTAAACATTTTTAGTAACAACGATATTCATAAAGAAGTCTCATAGCTGAGCATTTATCGCATATAGTTTTCGGAACAGAAAAGCCCGCAAATCAGTATATTCCAAAATGTACAAAATATTTTTGGCACAATGAAGCATTTCACTCGAGTAAGGATATGTTCAAACGACTGACGGATAGACGGATCTAAAATGATACTTATGCGCAATTAAATGTTACTACAAATAAGAATATCGATTATATGTGTTATTGTTTCGTCAATAAATCGTTTGCAATCTCTTTTAAATCCACAGATTACTCTATAAGCTAATACAATTTTAATATGCCAGAAGCATAGCATACTAAACTAATAAATTGACATTTTTATCCAAACCAGAATGTCCCCTTACAAGGCAGAGGGAGCTTCCCACATTTTTGTAATTTTGTACGAATATATATATATAGACCAGAGTTATTTTGAATAGAAAAAAAAATCATAGGTTACCACTTTTTGAGTTTTTGCCTATATCAAAACGGAAATTGTTAAGTTTTTTGCTTAATTCGGAAACCGACATAAATAGTATTTTCTTTACAGTTATTGCTAATTAAAGAAAGTTATTACTCAAAATCTAAATAAATAATGAAGCTTCAACTTAAATATAAGGTCAGATATAAGATCAGGATAATTGTTAAGATTATGATAAATAAAATAATCCTCTGAAAACAGGAAAAAACATTTATAACCAGATTTAGCAAAATAGTTAAGCTTTTAAATACCTTCCTTATTTAGAAAAACTTAGGATTAAAAATAGGTCAAATGTCTGTCGTTATGATAGGGTTCCATAGCAGTTATTGGTGTGGTTATATATTAAACTGACATCTCAGATACAAAATATTGAAAAAAACTGGTCTTAAAATTAATGAAACCTACAATTAGTGCTCAATCAAACCTCATAAAAATACAGGAACCAACCTGTTGTTCAAAAGAGCGAAACACTTCCTAGTTTTTTACAAGGAAGTACACTTAACTTTTTTTATTTCAATTAAAATCCATTTTTGGTTTACTGAAAGTATGCGCCTAAAAAATATTTTTGGCAATGTTAAAGCTAGAATGCTGTGATATACAAACAAACGAATAGATGGACAAACGGATAGATAGACATGACGAAACTATAAGAAATTGAAGCGGGCTATGAAACCTTAAAAACCTAGAGATTATGCCTCAATCAAAATTTTGATTTTTAAAAAAATTTTTCACTATTCCAGTGATTCATAGATGTCGTTCGACTGGCGATATTTTTCAATCTGTTGTCGAGGTCGGTAGGTGGCAGGTTGCAATATCCTACCGACATGCTTTGAAACTTATAACTCATATATCATTTATTTCCTGGGAATATTGCTCTTGGTTTCATACAGTTCCACTGACGAGATCATAAGGTAGTCGAAATGCGTATGGAGAGATAACCCGAGAGGTATTTGCAGGATATAAACTATTTGTATATATTCTTTCTTTTCTCTGTCTGAAAAGAAAATTACATATATAACAACTATTTTATTACGGCAGATATATTTCTTTATTTCTTACTGAAATTTTATTTTTTTTTAAAAACCCAAAAAGGAAAACAAACAATAAAACCAAAAAATTAACGGCGTAGAAGAACCCCCGAGTTCTTATGTGGAGTTAAAAGAATTTCTTCCTCGAAATGTACAGAATTGCTAAAATTCCCATCTTTAGGTTTATTCTGATAAAAATAACTCAATAAGCAAAAAAACAGGTAATAGATAAGATAACTAAAAAACTAAACTCAATTACCAGAATAATTTTAATTATGTTTCACCCTAAAATCCCAAGAGCTAAATAAAATTGAAATGAGAAATTTACAGCTCTTTAGCTGGTTCCAAAAAGCAAAGTAAAATATCAAAGTAAAAATGCTTCGACGTTATCCTTTCTTCGGGAGTGTTCAAAATTTAAAAGCGATGATAGCTCAAAAATAACCTTGGGTTAGCAACAGCCCGCTGAAATAAATTTGTTAAATATTGTTTAAATGTAAAATTGAATGTCCCCCAATAATTATTTTTAAATTAAATAAATAAATTCCTCGCTGGCAATTATCACCTTAGACTATATAAAGGATAAGTTTTCTTCCAAAATTTCCTTTCAATGCAAATTCGACAGTTATAGAAACCTTAACCTAAAAAACCAATGTCATAAACAAAGCAAAATCTATGAAATTGATCAAATTTGAAGAAAACTGTCATACTAAAGGGAGAGGTTACACTCGAATAGTAGGCAAGAAAGCCTAGAACTAGAAAAAGCTAATAGTAAATTCAACGACACAATATTTTATAACGCAGAGTGACAAACTCACGTTTTTTCGTCGAGCTAGTGCTAGGATCTTTTTTGGTACTGGCATCTATCCAGTTAGATAACTTAAGTTTCCTGAATCTGCTACGCGAAATTACAGAATATGTTATCAGCTAATTGATATTGCTAGTTCGCAATTGTCCATTGTTTTGACAGCTTGCTAATAATTTCTAATTAATAAACGCAAATATTATCACTGAGCAAAATTATATAAACAAGGCAAAACCAGCTTTATTTTCCGGAAAACAGGAAAATAAAGTTTAAAAAATTATTATCAAATAAATTTTATTGATATATACTGCAATGTAGGATAAAATAAATTGAGTCGATTAATCTAGAGAAAAATGATTTAGAATTAGCTTAAATCAATAAATCACTTGACATACTGACAATATATTGCAAAATTTTTATTTAGTACAATAAAAATTTAAATTAGGTCTCAATATTTTAAAAAATAAATTGGAGCGTATTCCCACAAAGCAAATACCGGGTGTCAACGAATCTATTAGACAAGTCATAATTTCTAGAGTATTATGTGTATCAAAATGAGAATTGGTACAGGTAAATGTTATGTGAAGAGGAGAGTTTTCGCATATTTTTCACTTTCCGGCCACTTCCGGTTTCACCGGAACACCCTGTATATTTTTACATCTTTGGATTTCTGAGATAATTCTAGATCAGAATGTGATATTTTAAAAACTTTTTACGTCTACTTCATTTTTTTAGGGCCACTTTTAAAATTCCATCTAGGTGGCCATGATCGGACGCAAACTAATCTAACGGCTTTAGGTGATGTCAAAAAAATACAATCGCAAAGTTTTAGTGACTAGTATGAAAGACAGGAATAAGACAAGTTGACAAAATTACGTTTTCATTTCTAACTATTAATTTTCAAATGGCGACCCCTTTTTGACAACTACTTTTCGAAAAAAGCATTCTTTGACGAATCTAACGGTACTAATTTATTTGCGATTGGATTAGACATAAGAACAGAAATTAAATATTATTAAGCAAAATACTGTCTTTTTTGGAAAACAAAGCACTCACTTAAGTAGATAATGACAGTGACATACGCTCTAAGAACAGACGTAAAAGTTTCTTAAATTTCGTTAAGTTTAGTTTAAATTTTCGTTAAAATAATGTATACTCAAAGTGAAAAAGCGGATATGTTATTAATATTTGGAGAGTGTCATAGAAATTCAAGGAATGCTGCCGAGTTGTATGCTCATAGATATCCGAATCGGCAACATCCAGCCCATCAGTATTTTCCGTATGTCGAGACTCGTTTTAGGCAAATAAGAAATCAAGAGGCGGAACAGAGGTTTATCATAAATGAAGAGACTGAGATTAACGTACTTGCTATGGTTGAGGTTGATAAAAGAGTTTCGTTAAGAAAAATTAGTCAAGAACTGCAGATAAGTTATGAATCAGCAAGAAAAATACTGAAAAAGCATGGATATCGAGCATTTAAATATCAGTTACATCAACATTTGTATACTGAGGATGGCGATAGACGGGTAGTGTTTTGTGATTGGCTGCTTCAAAATCATAGAATTAACCCAAATTTTATCGATTTTATTCTATTTTCCGACGAATCCCGATTTACAAATAATGGTATGTTCAATAAGCAAAATACTCGGTACTGCGCCCAACAAAATCAACATGAAATGAGAGAGGGCAATTTTCAAGAAAGATTTGGCGTCAATGTCTGGGCTGGTATCGTTGGAAACGGAATAATTGGGCCAATATTGTTTCAAGGTCAGTTAACAGGGGTTAGATACTTAGGTTTTCTTCAAAATGAAATTGAAAATCATCTCAATGATATACCTTTAGCAGTTTTACGGCGAATTTACTTTCAACAAGATGGAGCACCGCCTCATAATACTAGAAAAGTTCTTAATTATTTAATAGAGCATTTTAATAATCGAATTATTGCAACCAATGGTCCGGTATGGTGACCAGCCCGCTCACCGGATCTTACTGTGCTCGATTTCTTTGTCTGGGGATATGTTAAAGAAAGGGTTTACTATGGAGCAACCCCAGCTACTCTTGAAATATTAGAAGAAAGAATTTTACGGGCATTTGGAGGTATAACGCCCCAAATGCTACAAAACGTGTTGAGAGAAACAATTGAACGAGCTGAAATGTGTCGTGAAAAAGAAGGAATGCACTTTGAACATTTACTACACTAAACTTTTTAACAAATTCAGCTACTGTACTTTCAAATATTTTAAGTGCATCGTCTAAGTTATTTGTTTATTTTGTTAGTTTTTTGTTAATTTTGTTAAATTTTTAATCCAATTCCTGACTTTCATACTAGTAACTAAAACTTTGCGATTGTATTTTTTTGACATCGCCTAAGGCTCTTAGATTAGTTTGCGTCCGATCATGGCCACCTAGATGCAATTTTAAAAGTGGCCCTGAAAAAATGCAGTAGACGTAAAAAGTTTTTAAAATGTCACATTCTTATCTAGAATTGTCTCAGAGATCCAAAGATGTTAAAATATACAGAGTGTTCTATTTAAGAATTCAAAACCGGGGCCATTTCCGGTGAAACCGGAAGTGGCCGGAAAGTGGAAAATATGCAAAAACCTGTACCAATTCTCATTTTGATACACATAATACTCTAGAAATTATGACTTGTCTAATAGATTCGTTGACACCCGGTATAAACAAAAATCACTTTTATAATTTTTTTCCCTGGATACAATATACAGGTATTTTAGAAAAAGCAACCCACAGTTTTTCAAGTAGAAAATTTTGTCATTAAAATTTACCTAGAGAATGGTGCTAATACAGTAATTGAAAGTTAAGAAGTTATTAAAGCTTCAATATGTCATCGAATTAAGTCAAAGTCAAAAAGTAAAATCTGCCTTTTGTTACTCTTTATATTTCTTCTTCTAATACTTTCTCATTCAAAGAAAGTTACCGATTTCTATGGATCATTCTTTCCTATTTTTTTCTAATTTGATCTTTATGATCAAATCAAAGGATTTATTTCTCCAACATCAAAAGTATTTAAATCTTTAGACCTGTTTTACTATTTACCCTTATATTGTTACTAGTTGTTAATTGTTTTTATTTATAAATATTATTATTTTTGTTTTACTGAGATTGATTTTCATACTAGGTAAATGATATGTAATTGTCATTAGAGGTACTTAAGTCCCAAATCGAATCCTGATAGTACAACCGTACCAAACGCCAACCTGAAATTATTAATTATTATACCAGTCGTTCTCATTCTATTGTCATTTTCTTCTAATGCTTTTCTGAATATACATTAAACACAACCAAGAAATGAACGCAACCCTCTCTGACAACTTCCTTATTATCAATTTTCTCTGAAAAGTTCCCAGTCCAGATCTCTGCTACTCGCTACCAGAGGAGATTTATAAGAAAGATCGCTTCTTAATAATGTAAAAGAATCGTATGACTAAATAGATGGAGCAACAATACCAATCATCCAGGATAACGCCATAGCAAATTAACACAATAGTGACTGAGGCAGTTTTGAGATTTACTAAAAAATTCATAAAACTTATAAAGGGATCGATGAACTTCTAGAATGAATTTTAAGGCATTTTACCTTTCCTATATCCATGAATGCACAGCACAGGCTTGCTGATATCTACACAACTCTCTGGAAGACATTAAGCCTAGGGAGGTGAACCTCCATCAAGCGTCTAGCAAAAGGATTTCTAAGACTGATAAGGGACACCAAACTCTTTAGCTAAGTACAGGATAACAAGATTCAAAATATGTCTCTTTAAGCTGTGGAGTGAAGGCACATCAAGCCTCGGTTTATTATACACCATAGTTTTGGATTAATAGGCAATGCTTAAATGGCAATATTAAGCAAAATGAAATATATATTACGTCTAAAATGTTTTATCAAGAATTCAATATTAATGGCAAATATATATTAATGAATTATTAGATAAGGGGAAGGTATTTAATATTCAAACAAGCAAGCAGACCGAGGTTAGAAGATTGTTATCAATATGTAAATAATATTGATATAAATTCTATGATACACTAAAAGAAAATCTAGGGTAAATTGAAAATTTCTAATTAAAGTCGGTGGTTTCATTATGCTAATAGGGTAAAATTATTTGAAAATGACTTTTAAGATAAATTAGAAATAATGAATGATTAAAAAAAATTTATTTACAAATATATTTTTTGATAAAAGTATTATTAGAAAAATTATTATATTAACAATTTAACAACTTCTATTTTAAAAACCCAGGCTCCATACCTAGTACCTATTGTTCTTGGTGCTTTTTATATCAATATTATCTTTTCTGCTAGGCTCCAAATTTTCTCTTAAAACTTTGGAGGGGCAATTGTGTCTTTCATTCCCACACAAATTTTTGTAATCATCATTAAGCAGGAAAAGCTACTTCCCTAAATATATAGGTCGTCAAACTCTTTCATCTTTATTTATTTTCTGTCATTCCTGGATATATTATGGATGTCGCCTTGAACGTTGATAGTTTACAGTCCGAAATCTAGTCTGCAGATGTAATATCCTGTCGACACATTACGAAACTTGTATTTTAAGTAGACAATGATTTTCTGTAGATTTCGCTCTTGGTTCGTTACGTTTAAAGAGGGAGAACCAGAGGGAAATTTGCAGAGATAAAACATTAAGGAACAAAAGGATCGAAAGCTCTCTCTCTCTCTCTCTCTCTCTCTCTCTCTCTCTCTATATATATATATATATATATATATATATATATATATATATATATATATATATATATATATATATATATAAAGGGGAGAAGTAATCGCGACTGACTAGTAAAGAAACCATATTTCAAACTAGGGTTATTGGGGATGCAGTCTGTTTATGTTTGAAAGCCTTGGTAAGAAGAAAAACCCTTTTTTTGATTCTGTCAAGCTATCGAGAATTTGTTTATATCTTCTTCCGAACACCTCTACAATTATTAATTAAACAATTAGAGTATTATAATTATAATAACTTATAATTATTAAGTAACTCACCAATGTGGTTCGAATATTAAACAAGTACACGTTTAAAAAACAGGGAAAATCACCCAACATCAGCACATTTGAATTGAATTTAAAGGCATATTTTTGATGGAATTGTAAAAATTCTAAAAACTTCGAAAGCAGCCAAACGTCTTACTTGACTATTCCACCATTTTATAGTGACACCTGTCATGTGTCAAGCAGAAAGTGTAGTGGGGAAGATACGGATACCGTAAACAGTGGCGTAGTAAAGCAAAAGATTTAGCAAAAATAGAAAAATAAATTTAAGAAATTACTTGTTTGATATTTTTTACATAATATAAGAAAATTTAATATAAAACTATTCATCTGGAGATGGATTGTCCAGAAGGCTCAAATATTTTTCTTTTTCCAACTTTAAAATGTAACTGTAAATGGCCCTCAGACTCTCGGTGTTATTTTTTTATGATTTACAAGCCAAACGGCTTCGCACTCCCTCCAGGGATTATTCACTCATAACAGGTATACAAAGACACCAAAAGTATGAAGCTCGGTGGGGACCCTTTCCATGTTATCGGGTCCTAGGTGGCGTGGTCTTCTGCACTTCCTACAAACTTTCGGACGTTTCGCGCGGTTGCAAAGAGAACCGCTTTCTGAATCGGTTTATACAGATGCTCACTAAGGCACAGTCCCTTGATGTTCTGCAGGAGGTTCTTTGGTATCACTCCAGTAGTTGACAGTATTATAGGAATCATGTGGACGCTGTTCATTGCCCACTGTCTGCGGATTTGCACCTCCAGATCTCTATATTTGGCGATCTTCTCGTTGTATTTTGACCATAGGTTGTTGTTGTTCGGTACAGCGATGTCGATTAGTGTAGTTCGCCTGGAAATTTTATCTGTTAGTATAATGTCTGGCCTGTTATGAGCAACTGTTTGATCTGTTAGGACCGTTCGATCCCAGTATAACTTGAACTCGTTGTTTTCAAGAATAGGCTCTGGATTATATTTGTAGTAAGGCACCTTTCCTACCTGCAATAGTTTTAACTTATCTGCTAACTCTTGGTGGAGTATCTTAGCGGCTAAATCGTGTCTTTCCTTATACTTGGTTGCGGCAAACGCTTGGCATCCTCCAGTTATGTGCTGGATCGTCTCTGATGTTCGACAGCCATATCTACATTGGTCATTTTCTATTGAGGGATCTCTGATAATGAATTTCCGATAGTTCTTCGTCGGAATAACCTGGTCTTGGATAGCTATCAAGAAGCCCTCTGTTTCCGAAAACATCTGTCCTGAAATCAACCAGTAGTTCGACGCTAAGTTGTCGACCATGTCCTGGTTGACCTCATTTGGATGCCGTCCATGAAGTGGTTTCTGTAGCCAGGCTTGTAACTTCTCTTGGTCTGTTCGGTGGTGAGAAGCAATATCCCGTTCCCGCAGCTGCAGCGGCGTTGAATCGTCTGCCTTGCATATTGCTCGATGTAGTGTAGAAAAGTCAGCTAACCTATGGAAATAAGAATGTAAGTTTATTATTTGTTGATTGAGCTGCTTACCAATATCGACCAATCCTTTTCCTCCTTGGTATCTTGGAAGCATTGTACGTTCAATAGCACTCCGAGGGTGGTGTTTGTGTGCTTTTGTTAGGAGTGTTCTTATTTGTCTTTGCAGGCCTTCGATGTTCATCCTGCTCCATTTTATTATTCCAAAAGAGTAGCTAAGCGCAGAGCATGCGAACGTGTTGAGGGCCTTAAGCAAATTTCTACTATTTAGACTAGTTCGTGGTACCCGTCTTACCCTCATAGTGCGATGGTCAATTCGTTTAGCTTGTTTCATACCTAGGTATTTGTATGTTTGTTCTGCTTCCATTGCAGCAATGGTTTCACCGTTCTTTCATGGCACTTGCCTAGTCCAAATTGCATTCCGATATCCCCGGAGAACTCCTCGACAATTTTGAGCATTTGCTCCAGTTGGTTTTTGGTAGCAGCCATCAGTTTAAGATCATCCATGTATAGAAGATGATTCAGTCTTGCTACTTCTTCGTTGTTTTTTCTAATACTAAAGCCGTATCTCGTGGAGTTCAAACGGCGTGACAGAGGGTTCATTGCAAGGCAAACCACAATAGGCTTAGTGAACTGCCCTGAAATATTCCTCTTCGTATTGGGATTGTATTAATTTCGATGGTATCACTGGATGTAACTTGCAGTTGGATCCTACTTCTCCAGATTGACATGATGCGTTCTAAAAAGGAAAAAAAAATGATCATCGACCCTTCATTCTCAATATAGTTTTGAGCCATTCATGTGGCACTGAGTCGAAAGCCTTCTTATAATCCACATAGGCAGCAAAGAGGTTTCTTCGGTTGGTACAGGTAATTTTTTTTTTCATGATGTTACTTTCTGGGTTAATGTGCACCATTTCAAGGAAGAGCCTTTTATGATAAGCAGGAACTATCCAAAATATTACAACTTCCTAAATTAATTTTAAGTTAGATTATTTATTTCGAGAAAAGTGTAAATATTAAAAACAATATTTTACAACTAAGCGCTTATATCATTAGAGTTTCTATGTTGCAGCTTCAATAAATGACATTATAACGTAAATATCGTTATCAAAATATGATTATACATTATGAAGCCGTGCTAATCTATAATTTCTATTAATTTCGTTAAAATAATTACTATTTGTACAATAAAACGTGTAATATTACAACTAGAACATACAATCGTTAATTAATAACTGTGGCTCGTTTACCTTTCCAAATGCATGGATTATTTCATAAGGCGACGCTGTTTAATATGCCGGCAAGCAAGCAGACCAAGCTTAATAGATTAGTATCAATATGTAAATATTGATACAGATCGCAATATACGATGAAACAAATTGATTCCATAAATCTGAGCGTTTAAAAAAATTGTTCCCAATAAATTAAACCGAATAATTTAATACATTTTGACAGTATTTTGGTATATTTTTCAAATGATGATGAAAAATATTTAATTTGATATCGGGCTTATGGCAATAAAACGAATTTATATCAAAATGAAATTTAAGATAAACATATTTTTATTTCGATAAATAATTCGAATAAATTAACATTCGCAACAAATGATAATATTCAGTAAAAAGTTAATACCATTATTAATTAAACAAAAGTGCTCACAAAACTAGATAAAGTGTTTCGTGTGCCGAACGGACAGAATGTCTTTTAATTTTATTAGTCAGACCCCAAAAACTGGTCCTAACAATGTGGCTGTATAACTGAATGCCTTAAAGTTTATATGTTATATAATTGAAATTCATTAATTGTTTTTTATGGAATCCTACGTGGCAGATGAAACTTCGATTCAGCTTAAAAAATTTTGGCAAAACCTTAAACAGAGCAGAAACTGCTTTCTTTATTGAAGGGTGAAATTCTCATTTTTAAGTGAAGCCTAAATAAAAGAAATGTGGTTTAATTGGACCCCCAATAAGAAAATTTTTTAAACATGCTTATTTTGGAGCAACAATAAAGAAGAAATATATAGAATATTTGCAGAAATTCCCTGAAAAATAAAATATCCAAAAATCACACCCTATGGTAGGCTGCAGGTTATTCGAGGCCGGTCGCCTTTGCGAATCCAAACAGCCTCGTTAGTTGAACTTGCCTAACTGCTTCCGGCAACAAAATTGTATCTCCAAATTATCTGTGTCTCAGTTTGTTGAGTGCTGGGTACTCTGAGGACATCGTCAACAGTTTCATCCTCCTCCAAACACCGGGATCATATCGACATCGATTCCATGAAAATAGCCACAAAATTCGCAGTTCTTTACTTCCCAAGGAGAGAAGCTCCTTAGTACGCCGTGCGTTAGGCCCAGTTATATGTTCCTTAGCACACCTTTTTCCAGGAGCTCTCCTCGATGATTCAATAAATTTGCTTTCCAGCAACGATTTTAATTCCCTTTTGCCAATAACAATTGGGACAGTTGGAGTTGGAGATATTTTAAAAATAATAAGTTGACTTTTTTAAGATAGATGATTACAAGAAAACCAGAATTTAAGTTGTCTAAAATTGTCATTTATTTGGTTTAAAAGGTTTAGGATTGATTTATTTTTAAGAAGAAGATTTGTGTCATCTGCATAGTTAAAAAGAATATTACAGTAATCGAGGTTTATTGTTGGAAGATCCTTTAAAAAAATTAAAAAAAAAAACAACGGTCTCAATATACTGCCTTGAGGCATACACACCTCTATCTCATTTGAATGATTGTATACTATACCATTGTTTACTCCCCTCAAAACAACCCTTTGCGACCTTTTAGTAATATTCGATTTTACCCAGTTCAAAGTGTTTCCCCTGACACCATATCTAGACAATTTTTCAAAGAGCAGGGAGTGATACAGGCGGTCAAAGGCCTTAGAGAGGTCAAGGAATAGGCGCCATTTCACCATCCTCAAGTGTCCCATACACCGCTGCCAGAAAATCAAACAACGTAATCCCTGTCGATTTGTTTTTTAAGAAGCCATGTAGGAAAAAGTTTCGTATGTGAAAAATAGTGATACAAGCGATTACAGAAACCTCTTTCAAAAAGTTTGGAAAATGATGATAACAAACTTATTGGCCTATAGTTTGAAAGTGTATTAATATCACCCTTTTTAAATAGAGGGACTACTAAAGCTTTTTTAAGTTCATCTGGATAAATTCCAGTTACAAATGACTCATTAATTAAGTGACATATTGCCTCAACGAAGACATCAATAGTTTGTTTAAGCAGAAAGACTGGAACCTCATCAGCTCCAAAACTTCTTCTGCTCCGTAAACCTTTAGATATATTCAAAACTTCCTCCTTGTAACTGGCGTTAAAAACATTGGATTCTGTACCTCGCGAACTGTTAAATTAAATGGTATATTAAAATGGACACTACTTAATCAGATTTTTTGGGTTGTTAATAAACAAATAATTAAACTCATTCGCATTGTCCAGTAGATTACCAGAGGGCACCACATTATTTGTTTTTTTCTGCCTCTTAGTTCTCCTACTATCTGCCAGGTGACCTGACGTTTATTCTGAGAATTATTTATTTTACTGGTGTAATATTTACTTTTTTCAATCTGTAGAAATTTAGAGTAAGTCACTTTTAAATCTTTAAAAATGGATTTAGCTTCGTTAATATATTTTGACGATATACTTAAGAGATCAAGTTGTCTTTTACATTCAGTTGTTTCTAGGCTGTCAGGTATTATTTTTTGTGGCATTTTTTAAAGGAAAATATAGACTAAACTAGTAAGAAAATGTGTCAAAGAATTCATTCCACTTTTTATTAACATTATCAGCCACATAGACATTTGTCCACCCTTCGTCAGTTAAAGTCCTTCCAAAACCCCGAATACCACTATCTCTATATGAGCGCTTATAAATTAGAAAGGCACTTACCTTTATATCTAATTTTTAACTGATGAATTGCGCTGTCTAATCTGAAATATATGCGTCCAGAACTTTACTACATATAATCAAAGATCTGTTATTATATTGTCCAGGCATGTACCATTATTGGCGATTATCCTGGGGTTTTCAGTTATGCATGGTTCAATGTCAAAAGACTTTAAAACAGCCAAAAATGACAATGACTCTTTAGTTTTTATTAATAAATCTACATTATAGTCACTTGTTAGAACCAGTATTGCATTTTCAGCACTTACTTTAAGGAGAATCTCATTAATCATCCCTAAAAAGAGATCAAAATTCCCTGAAGGGGGTATGTATATGACAATAATAATATATTTTTGGCATTTTACAATACAATCACCAGCTGCAATCTCTACGTTAAAAGGATACGACATTTGAGAAATATCGGAGAGCACTTGCATATTAAACCACTTTTTGCGAAAAGAGCTGCACCTCTATGCTCACTTTCATCTCGGTAGAAACTTGAGATCAAAGAAAATTCGGAAATCACGGCTACATTCAACACGTCTCTACAAAACCAGTGTTCAGTAACACACAGCACATATGGTGTGGCTTTATCAAGCAATGCCTCCAATTCACATTTATTCGAATTTATCACCATATTTACACTACTTTGAGATTTTGCAGTTATGTTTCCATTCTTATTGACAGACGACCTGTGTGAAATAATCGCTTGGCCGAGATCACCCTTGGCCTTATCTACCTTCTCTGGGTTCTGCTCTTGGTACACGCTCGGTGTTAAAGCGGACATCTGATTGACGCCATTTGTCTGTGACACTATTGGACCCAAATTGTAATAGTTGTTGCCAGTTTGGATAATATGAACCACATTCCTCAGATCGGCTATATATTCCTTTTGTTCTTCAGTCCGATCTTTTGATGAATTAATTGTTCATTTAATAATTTTACCTGCATGTTTAGAGCTTTCTCGTTTATATTAGAGTCTAGACATTGGTCGTTTAGACACATACCATTCTGCACACTGTTATTATCAGTTACAACACTGTCACTTGCATCAAGAAACCCATCATCTTTTGATGGTATAAGATGGTTTGAAGATATGCGGCACTACTACACTCAGTTTTAATTGAAAACTTGTCAGTATGGGTTTTCTGGAACATTTCATTACTTTAACATGTTGATTTTTTTAAAAGAAACGAAACTTAATCTATCATTTTTGTTAATTCCGTTTCCTTTCGTCCTGGAATTCGAAGTATAATTCAGGAACTCAAAACATGTAAGCACGCGGAAGAAATCCAAGGAGAAAAAACATATTTTACCACACAGTACAGAGTTATTTGAACATATGCGAGCCCATTAAATAAAGTATCCAGTTGAATGTAATTAATTCAGTGTCATTAGTATCTCAATAAACATTACAACCAATTGCTAATTTATAAACCTCATGCTTTAGATATTCATGTTCAATAATAATAAGCAACAATATCGACTAAAATCATTTATAATTTAACAACTTTGGTATACGTACATTTATAAACTCATGGATTATTCCACAAAGTGAAGTAGTTTAATTTCAGCGAGCAAGCCAACTAAGCTAAACAGACTGGTATTAGTATGTATTAGTCGGTTCTGGTGATACATATTGCCATATACAATAAAGCAATAACAATAAATATTTAAACTAGAAAGGTTCACAATAAATTGGGTTCTGTACAAGTATTATAGCATACTATTTCAAATCTAAATAAATTTGCTTCTATTAAATTGTGGAGAAAATTATAAAGCTTTGTTTTTTTTTTTTAATAAAATCAAAATTTGAAATTTATTAATGAGATCTAATATCAACTCACACATTTTTGAAAAGTTCAAGTTTTCAAATAATATGCAGGGTTTTTTACTCAAAAAAGCATAAAACTGGTCTAAAACTCGACGTTTTATGTATGTATGTGCGTAAAGTTGGGAGTCTGTACACTGAAACCTGGTAGATCTATTGTGCCTCCCTACTGCTGCCCAGTCGTAAGAGGTACCTTATCGGCTAGAGGAGGTCGATTTGGTGTGATCCCAAGAATAGCGTTTTAGGATTTTCTAGAGTATTGCACTCTGCAAGGATAAGAATAGAGGTTTCGTCCTCCTCCTCACAGAATCTGCACTCTTCTCTTTCTACCAGTCCGAGTCTCTTTAACTGTCCCTTCAGGCGGCAAATGCCCCGTCAGGACCCCTGTTAGAACTCTCAGCTGATTTTTACTCAAGCTCATGCATTCATTCAATCTTTTTTGGTCGTAGTTCCCCAAAAGTATTTTCGCTTGTCTCAATCCTTGCAGCTTCGTCCAATAATTGGATCTCCTGCTTTCTTCTTCTATCTTTAGTTCTTCCAGCATTACGCTGCTACTGATTCCACAGAAAAACTCTGGCCCCGGAAAAGTTATCTCAGCCCCTTTCCTCGCGAGTTTGTCTACTATTTCATTCCCCTCTATCACGGTATGTCCGGATACCCACATGAGGGTGACTTTATTATTCTTACTCAAATCATTCAGTTCCTCTAGGCATTCCCAGATCATCTTGGAAATAATAACTTGAGAGCTCAGCGCACTGATGGCTGCTTGACTATCTACCATGATGACAATCTCTTGGCAGTGATAGTTTTTCTCCTTGTTAAATTGAATACATATCTTAATGACATATATTTCTGCCTGGAAAATGCTCGAAGTTTGATACCTTTACAAAAAAAAACTAAATACGTCTTAGGATTTTCCATAAAAAACTCTATAACAGCGCGTTTTCACCTTTTCAATAACTAACTAACTAAACTAAGATACGAGGGGGCCTTTATATGGAAATTTTTCAATTTCGCCCTGGATTTTAACATGTATTGTGCCATCATACAATCAAAAAAATCGTCCAATGAGCCACAGCCAGATTATGTTTCACTATGGTAATACAATGAGGTAAAAATACTTGTTTTTGATTATTTTTTTTTTAATATTTTTTATGGTGACATAAGACCCAGGTGGTCTTTACTTTTCTCTTTATTCCCATCTGCCTTATGAGTCCAGTGTGTCACTATATAGAAAAATTTACAGCATTGATAACGTAAAACATTACTATAGCCATGAAGGCCAAAAGATTGATGTTGGTTGACAGTAAATCCCCGAATTTACAGGAAAGCACGAAGAGCTTGTCGGTAAACAACTAGCTATGATATTTTTGGAACAAATTTTGATGGTACAAATGGCCCCATTTGAAAAGAACCGGGCCTATCTGCAAAAGTTAATGCGCAAATTTTTATCAAACGAAGAATCAGCTGCGGATTCTTATGAAAGCGACGCTTCAAACGATGAATATAAGCCAGATTCAGGTGCAAATGATTCAGATTCATTTTATGAGGCTGAATGACACGAGAAAATAATTGAAAGAACTGTAAGTTTTTCTAAGTTAATTGAACCGATACCATCTATCTCTTTTGAAAATAACAGTGGTGATGCAAACAAATTGCCTTTTGTTTTACTTGAGCCTCCACTCACTTCAGCGTCATCTAGTGAGAATAGGAAAAGGATGCAACTTATTGATGACACTATTGCAAATATTATTATGGGAATGCAAAATTTTATATCTAATGAAGAGGGAGAGGAAATACCACAAATGAATATTGAAGAAGAGTCTCATAGATTTCGTACAGAGTTATATGAAAAGTTCGACAACAATGGTCCCTGCGAGTTTTTTAAATTATTTGTCAACGATGAAATCATTATTCTTATTATAAGTTGTGTAAGAACAGAGTTACATAAGTCCTAAAATTATATACATCATATAGACAGTACAATAAGTATAACATAGTCTATAAATCAATCACAGATAATTGTAAATAAACGATTTAAAAACAGAATAATTGCAGTATAATGGGGAGAATTGTAATACATTTATTCTTGGTTTGGGAAATAGAAAAATACCGTATATTTAGTTATCCCTGGAATATGAAAATGAACTATCGCGAGCAAATCAGTTGCCAAAATCTTGTTATTAACCAGTTTATACAAAAAAGTACATGAGCCTCGTTACTGCGCTTCTCCAGAGTTGTGAAATTAAATCTTGTCAGTAGGCTTTCGCGAGGTGTAGTAGGCACTAGATAAAACCCATCCGATTTAAAGGTTAAGAATCTTAAGAAACGATACTGAATTTTTTAAATATTTGTGTACATGGTAATACGGTTGCCAAATAACTGAGGCATATTCCAATTTGCTCCGTACAAGAGAATAATATGACATTTTTATTACCTGGAGCGACTGAAATTCATGACCAGATACTATATAATTAATATGATTGACAAATGTGAGTCTACAGTCAAACGTGACTTAGTATAGTTAACTCGGCTTAAAAAAGCACCTTTGATCCCATAATCATGAAGCAGAGGCATTTTACTTCTTAAGAATGACATAACATTACACGTGTTTTCATTCAGAGGCAGTTTATTTTTTAGACACCAAGCATTTAATTTCGTAAGATCTAGTTCAAGGCTCAAGCAATTGCTACGATTCCGCATGACCCGGAATATCTTTAAATCATCTGCATAAAGCAGACAGCTGTTATTCAACCCACATGTGACATCATTAATAAAAACGTTAAAAAGTAAGTGACCCAAAATAGATTCTTGAGGAACACCCGACATTACTACAACATTACTAGATCTATAATCACGGTATTCAACATTGTGAGAGCGGTTTAATAGGTGGGTTTCAAAAAATCTAATAAGGTTGTCATTAAAACCAAAGTCCGGCAATTTAAAATGATCAAGCCAATCAAACGCTTTGGAAAAATCTGTGTAAACGACATCGACCTAAGTGTCAGAATCAATACGCTCTGAGACTCTAGTTAGTCATGGTTGACTTTCCAGAAGCAAAACCATTTAACCATAAGAGACGCTATGTAAAAGGATATTTATACCTGACAAACCCGCTCAAATACTTTTGAAAAAATTGCTCATTATCACTATGAGGCGATAATTTTCGACCCTGGTCCTATCATCCTTTTTAAAAACCTGACAGTTTTTTGATTCCTTTCATAGGCCAGAAATAATACATTTCTGAATGCATAAATTAGAAACTACAGACAAAGGCTCATTCAACGTCCAAGAACAACCCCTTAAGACAAACGAAAGAATGGAATTAAAACCCGCTGGGAATTTGGTTTTCAGTTTTTTACAGACTTTTTCAACGTCTTTAGACATTATTTTAGATAATGATATAGGGTAAAACTGGCAACCATAATTAGAAGTAGATAAATAAGGAGTAGAAATAGTAGAATTTCGCAAATGAATTTACGATGACAGTGGGCTTAGTTACTTCTTGACCTTGATAAGACATAGCAGATTGCAGAGTTCTACTCGACTTTCTAAGATTGATGTAAGACCAGAACAATTCGGGCTTCTATTTAAATTTTGCTTCAACATTTGCAAGATAAATACTATGGGACCTATGAATAAAATTTTTTACAACTGTCCTAGCATTCCTGAAAGATAAATACTCACAAATCTCCCTAGATCTTTTGTATTTCCAGCATAGCAACTCTTTATTTTTTAAATTGCGAATTACCTCCTGAATGAACCAAGGTGGGTACTTACTATGTCTGAACAGTCTTTGGTACCGTCTCATTAAGAATTACATCTATATGCTGGTAAAGTATCATTATGATCCTTCCACCCGCTGGCAAATCAGAGTCCAAATAGAGTCCCCATTCTCGGGAGAGAAAGCAGTTTAGAATTGTTCACAGGAATACTACTTACTTAACTATTAATAAATCACCCGTGATAAATTGAGGCGGTTCTCCTACACCGGAGGTCTGTTCTTGTGGGGGTGGGAAGGAGGTATTGGTTGGGTGTCTAGACGCGGATATCTTAAAAAGTATATATATATATATATATATATATATATATATATATATATATATATATATATATATATATAAGTAGTAATGTATTGTAACAGTATCAAATTAAGAATTTTGGAAACGAAATGACATACCATGTCATCAGGCTAAGAAAAGGTAATCAAAAAGTAAAAGTAACTTGAAGGGTAGGGCTTACTTGGGAAGCTTTTGGTAAACTTACATATTTTCAAAAATCGTATATTACAACATAATTAGATAACAAAACCATTCCACCGATGCAATATTTATCAATGGCACTAATTCTCCTACAACAATCCAAAGGGCTACTAAGCGTACAATACTGAGATATCCCTAGGGGAAAGATGGAGGTCATATGTGGGACATATTGTGAGACAGGATAGTTAGACATGGACATTAAAGATAAAAAAGTAATAGTCTGGAGGAATAACAAGAAATATAAGTGACATACAGAAAATAGTTGGTAGTAATTGGGTCCCAATTACACTACATTGATATGATTAAAAATACACTAAGAACATTATAAACAGAAGTAGATAGAGACCGTTTAAAAAAGAGAAAATTAAAAAGATCACAAATGCAAATTATCAATGAAAAAAACTACTGTTACGATTTTGTCTTTTTAAAATCCCTCAGTGGGTCTGCATAATAAAAGCACAACAATTTTTGCTAGTAAATACCAACTATTTAGTTGCTATTTTTTAACATCTTTACTGTTGAAATAAAACTGAACTAAACTCCTTCTATTTTATTCCTATTTATATACCTATAGAATCTATAAAAATACAAATCTAGGAATTATAAAAAACAATGATTACTCATCGATATAATATTCCTTTCTTTCCATTGTAATAACGATAATTCATCGATATAATATTTCTATAAGGACGCATCAAAATAAAATTTCCACAAGGGCGTATCAGAAAATTCTTCTAGTTCTTCGTTTACACTATTTTGTCATATTAGTTACCCCTTGGAAAAATAGCTGTGACCTGTTTTTTAAACTGGAAGTTTGATTATCACAAAAGTGAAAATTTTGCGGTAAATTTTCACTTATTAAATTTTACCGTAGTAGATAAAATATTAGTTTGTAAAACTTGCAAATTTTTGGAATTAGGGATATTTTCAAGCAAAAAAAAATTTAAGTAGAGAACACAAGAAGCCGACAAAGCTCGATTCCAACTTCACAAAATTAGCGACTTCGGTATTCGTATTAGCATTGGATAATATGATTTAGATTTGTAAGTGGTATGTTTGGCTGTTTTGTAGCGAAAAAAAGTTTTACAAGAATTTTATAAAAAATATTCAGTAAATAACGGACCTTGTAATAGAAGGTGATTAAAAATAAATTATTTAAAAGCGGTGTCGGGAGTATTTTCAACAAACAAACACGACCTATCTCATTAGCTTTATCCTTTGTTTTCTAACGTGTTGACCATAAGCTCTTGCTTGCTATTGCAAATAAAATTGTTCTCGCATGTAAATTGGGTATTTCCTTTGTGCACCTGTACATTGTTTACACTTATGAATAAACTTGTATGTCAAGACAGATGAGTTATTGTACGATGTCAGGCACGTATGCTGTATTAAATGCCTCTAATTAATTTATAAGACCTCGAGCTGTGCAAGGTCTCTAGCTGCAGTTTAATTAATAAATAGTACATGTTTTGCAACACATCAGACAAAAGTATGTGTTAAGAAAATCTTATTACTTAATTCACTAACAGGATATAAAGTTAAAACGGAACTAAGTTGATAATAAAAATGTTTTTTTTGGTACTCTCTTATATGTTCCATGAATTTATCTTGAGGTTTTCATCCAAAAATTCTAGGTGTGTTTGTTGGCAAATATTAAAAAAATTATTATAATTTTTTAACGAAAGACTAAGACAACTTTTTGATACACCCTTGTATACAAATATAATTGTGATACGATGAGTTTTCTTTATTTAAATATAATGAAGAAATTATTATATAGATGAGTCATAGTATTTCTAAGTGATTCTCGATTTTTTTATTGGTAAGTTCTAGATTTATATTGTAGATTGTATAGGTATATAAATAGGGATTAGGATAGTTGTATTTCAATAGTAAGAAGTACTAATATAGTGTTGGTAGTAATTCAGTGAAGAGTGTTGTGTTTTATTCTGCGGACCCAGAGAGTGATTATTAAGAGATAAAATCATATAAAATGGTGTGAGAATTATCACCGGCTCATCAGCATTTTTTTTTGGAAAACTAGGGTAGATAGAGAAAAATGGATTCCACAGTTGGATTTGTCATCAAGATCTAAGTTTACAACCGAATTCTAGGACATTCAATTTGAAAACCAAAAAAGATAGCGAAAAACTGTCTTCACTATCGAATTTGTCATCAATAAACAAATTTGGAGTAGAATTTTCTACAAAGTTCTAAAACATTCTATTTGGAAATTAAAAGAGATAGCGAAAAACTGACTTCACCATCGAATTTGTCATCAATAAACTAGTTTAGGGAACAGTTTTCGAGAATATTCTAGTAGATTCTATGGTAGATACTAGACAGCAAACAGCCAAAATGGAGCAACTAAATAAAACTTTGGCTAATTTTATGGCACTTATAAACAACTACGTTTTAAAGACAAAGAAGGAAAAGAACGTCGCCAAAAAAAAAGAACAACGCCATCCAAAAGAAAAACAGAAGGAAGAAAAATGTCACATTAAAGATGAAGAAGAACTTTGCAAATAGATACAAGAGGTCATCGTACAAGCACAGTAAAAATTAAAAATTAGATCAAGTTGTACAAGAACAAAAACAAAACTTTAAAAAAGATATGAGCGAAGTGCGAAAAGACAGGAAAAATAGATGAGATAGATTGGAAAAATAGATGAGATAGAAGTAATAGTACGCCAAGAAGTAAATAGTATTGATCAACCATGCGACAAGGAGAAGTGCGACAAGAAGTGTAAGAAATCGTGAATGAGATAAAACAAAAGTCACTCAGAAGTAAGTACTATTGAATCAAGTATGCTACATGACATAGGAGAAGTACGCCAAGAGGTAGAATTTAAAATAAAGGACCTTCAAAGAAGTAAATAAAATAAACAATGCATGGCCTTTTTGATAAAGTAATAACAATCGGACAGAACATTTAACTCCCAACTTAACACGATCAAACAT